>VWZS01010165.1:933626-951007 GCA_013397075.1 Rhabdornis inornatus
GTCTGGTGCGGCGGCGGCGGGCAGCGCTCGGCACTCACCGCCTCAGCCCCGCCCCCGAGCCGCCGCCGGCCCATGTGCGGCTCCGGCCGCCCGGCCCCGGAACCAGCATGGCCTCCGCACCCGCCCACAGCCCTCCCGCCGCGCTAGGCCGCGGGCTAGGATTGCGCATGCGCCAAGGGCTGCAACATGAACCATTCATGTTCCGGGGCCCGCAGATTCCAGAACCTTCTGGAACGCTCATGCTCGCTGCGGGTCAGGGGTTAGCTGACCTCACTTCCGTAAGGGGCCCGGCCCGTGGCGCCGCGGGCTCTGTACAGGGGATGCGCGGCAGGTCCGCGGTACCACCGGGGCGCAGCCAGTCCCGAGACCGGAACGGGGCCGCAGTGGTCGAAAAAAACCGGCTCCGCTAAAAGTGCCCGGCGCCGGTGGAGGGGGTCCGGTCTGCCCCGCCCCGGGGCGGGGCGCCGGTCGCGCATGCGCACGCCGTGACCTTCCTCACGTGTGTGCTGGCGGCGGCGCGGTCACTCGGTGCGGGCGGCGCGGGAGCATCATGGTGAGTGCTGGGGCCGCTGCGCCATCTCCGTATCGCTCCTGCGGCCCCGCTCCCGGGCTGTCCCGTCCAGCGCGTCCGGCACCGCGGGGATGGACATCCCGAGGGCCTGGCCGCGCCTCTACTTCTCCCCGCGGTTGGGTCGCTGTTGGGGCCCCCGAGCAGGCGCGGCTGCGCCGCCGCGCACGGGCGTGCTCAGTCCGTGCCGTGCCCGCGGGCAGCGCTGGGGCGCGGGAGGGACCGGGGGGAAGGCGGAGGCGGGGGGCTGGCGGTGCTGCAAGGTCACACAGTCCGTGGGGCAGAAGCGACTCCCCCGGCAGGCGCGGGGGCTGCGGGGCAGGACGTGGCCGGAGGTTTGCTTTTGGCTGCGCGGACACTCGGTCTCAGGGTTCATCCCCGCCGCAGTAACGGGAGCAGCTCCGCGGCGGCCGCGCTGCAGGGCAAGGCCGCACAGGCCACGGCGGGTCTCCGCGGAGATAGAAAACACACCTATGCCACGCTCTGGAGCGCTCCTTCCATGCATTTTTTGTAGAGAAGAAGGGGAGTCTGAGTTGCCCTTTTCTTGCAGTGATACTTGGTTCTTATGGTAATAATAACGTGAAGAATAAAACTTAGTGTAAAATGTTCAGTCTGGCAGCTTTATTTCTGGTAAACGTAGAACAGCTCTTAAAAAAGAGATCAGCGATATTGTCTTCACAGAATGAAAACGTACACAACTAGCAGCCTTTTCCCTTGGTGATCTTCCATCCCTGTGCTGCTGACAGCAGTTGAACACAGCATCTTCCATGTGCTGCCTTTTGTTCATGCTCTGCCTGTGACTTTATTTTCTGCCACTTCTCGAGAGTGTGTGGATATCGATGAGTGCCAGTGAAGGGCACACGGATGCCAGGCCCTTCTAGCTCTTTCTCTGAGTGTGGGCTCTGCGTACCTGTCTAGTGGAGCACTATCTCCATGTGACTTGGCAAGCTGCCATATCATTCCTTCTAAATCAAAGCAAGTTCCTTCTGCCTGACCCCTGCGTGTTGGGATGAATGCATACGTTTGCATTTATCTGGCCTGTGGGAATTAGACTGCCGGTTCTGAAATGCAGACAGGTAGCATTAACTAGTTCCAAAAAACCCCCAAACCTAACCCAAATGCGAGGGAAAACTCAACAATTTAGCAAAAATCTCTCACCTTGACTCTGCTTAAGCAGAAGCAGATACCAAAGCAATTAATCTAGAAGGGTATTATTATTTTTTTCTTATTTTCAGGGGCTCGGCCTAAACTTTCTTTTAATTTTTTCTGAATCTATTTGTAGAAGGTGGTATAAGGAGCAGCACTGTGGCTCAGGCTTCGGATTCTCACCTATTTTTTGTGAAAGAGTAATGCTTGAAAGCACCTGAGAAAGACTGACAATGGGGCAGCTGGCTAGACTTGTGCTTCTTTAATGTAAGCCTCTTCACAAGTGCAAATGCAGCCGTCCGGAGGTGTCCTTAATCTTCGTTAGATGTGGTTTTGAATTGGGGAAATACAGTTCATATAATCAATAATTACGCTCACTGAGCTATAGGAGCTAGGGGTTTGGTGTTAAAAGCCTAGAGGCCTTTCCAGACAGAGAAGTCTGCTCCATCCGTGGGTGGTTTATTCCCCAGCTGGAGTACATCTTCCTATGGCCCAATTGTCAGGATTGCCCAGCATCTGCCTGTGCCTTCAGGAGTTTCTGATGCAATCAGAGGTGGTATTTGTGTGCTACTATTAAATAAGTGCTTAGCAGTTGTCTTACACTATTCATCTTTTTCAAAAGGGAAATCAGTATGTGTTGGGGTTTTTCAAACTCCTTTTAATTGCAGTTTTTGTTGCGATGGCTCTCTTGTTATGATGTACAATTACTTCCACAGGCAGGAAAAGCATTTAGGAAATTTCTTCCCCTCTTTGATCGTGTGCTGGTTGAGCGATGTGCGGCTGAGACGGTAACCAAAGGAGGAATCATGATACCAGAAAAATCCCAAGGGAAGGTACTACAAGCAACAGTAGTAGCAGTTGGATCTGGAGCCAGAGGAAAGGTAATTACCCTGAAACATTCAATTTGAGTAGAACCAGTGGTAGCTGGAATATTGCCATAAGAGTGGGACGGTTGTAGTGCAAATGTGGTGACAGCTGACAAAATTGGATGACTGTGATGGCTGAAACTGCAAGTGGTGATTCAAAAAGCAGGTAGAAATCTAAAGTAGTCCTGAAATGAATTCCAGCATTCCTTTCATCATTTGTAAAATAGAGTGGAGTTTCTTTTGTTTGCTGCTTGGTTTTTGTGGGGTTTGTTTGCTTGTTTGGTGGTGGGGTTTTTTTTGGGGGAGGCCTTGGTGATGTTTGTTTTAAATATGTAGACAGTGTTCTGCGTGATACTGTGTTTCATGACTTCTTAGCCAAAACCTTGAGGCACCAACAGACTTCTTTGTTAAAATTACTATGTTCCCAAACATCTGTGACTTGTGAGCAGGGTAGAACCCCCAGAAAGTGGTATTGGCTGTCTTGTGCTGTGCAAAATATCATTGTCCATAAGGATTAGGTTTATTGGACTAATGAAAGTCAGCAATCCAAAGAAATAAGTGTTGAATAACTGCTTGTTAATTTTGAACATTGGATGTGTATTTGGAAATAAAGGAACCCAGTTCACAAAAATGCCAGTGCCTGGGGGCTTCCACATCAGAAGGGCTGGTTCCTCACTAGAGCAGTTCCAACAGTGAAAACAGGTTAAATTTCAACTTGGGCACATTGCCTTGGTCTTTCTTTACCATGAGTCCCCCTGTATGTCCCAGGCTGGTTTCCATCAGGATCTGATTTTTAAAGGTTTGTATTGTGAAAGGATGGTAATATTTGAAAAATGTGTTAATGTTTTATTTATAATACAAAAATTTAATTAACCTTTATAAGTTGTTTCTAAGCAAATGATTTGATGGCAACAGTGACGAGTCGATCAAAGTTACAGAAATGGGAAGGTACTTTTTAAACTGGCACTTGGGGAAATTATCCTTGGCTATAGACTATGGAAATGGACTTTGTCCCTTGATTTTCCAAGGGGATTGTGTGGCTCTTCAAGTGAAGTCCTATTCAGTGTGTCAAGCAAAGACCTCACACTTGTATTTACTGTCGAAACTAAATGCAGAGTTGTGATTTCCTGAATGTTTCTGTTACGTGGATGGATTGTTGTAGTTTGGAGGAATTCTGTTACATCTGTTTATATTATGGAAAAGTAAGGATTTTTTTTTTTTTTCCCAGAATGGGGAGATTCAGCCAGTGAGTGTAAAAGTTGGTGAAAAGGTTTTGCTCCCAGAATATGGCGGTACTAAGATCGTACTGGAAGATAAGGTAGGTTTCCCAACTTTGTGACTGCAAATCAGAATGGTTCTTGAAATGCCAGTGATAAATACAGTGATTACTTTGTGGTGTTGAAAGGGAACAGCTGGATCCGGCCACCTTCTGGTAGCTGTGCTACTGCTACTTCTGCCCCTGCATAAAAGGAAGCAAACACAGGAACCTCTGAGCTGACCTTTGCTGGGTGGGCAGAATGTTCCATATGTCAAGTACATATTAGAGGGAATCCAAAAAGGCTTCGAAGATCCTAGGGTCATCCTTGCTTTTGGCAGGGAAAGTCTGCAGAATTGTTTTCTAGAAGTTCTTGTGCTTCACACTGCTAGAAGCAGTAACTTAATAGCTCCCCAAATATTATCTTAGGAACAAAAACAATTTTTTCAAGACTAGCTCTACATGTTGAGTTCTTGGTTAGCTTGCTTTTGATTTTGTACTTAATGACTGCAATAATGCTGACTCAGAACAAGACATATTTGCTAAACAAGAAAAATATTTACATGACAGAAGCTAATATTTTTTTTTTTCTTTGCAGGATTACTACTTGTTTAGAGATGGTGACATTCTTGGGAAATATGTGGACTAAACCTGTTGCAGTATCAGTCATCCATTCCACTAAAATGCTGAAATTTTTCTTTCATCATGTAAATAATGTCCTTTATTTTATAATAAACAGGCATTGAGTCTTTGAGATAACTTGTCATCTCACTGTAACGATGGAACACAAATAAAAATATGTACAGTCAGAAATCAGTTGCTCTTGCTTGAGTTCCACTGAACAGTGAAATTTGGATGACCACCAACCAGCCTTAATTATTCCAAACAACATCATTTTATATCCTTATCTCTGTACTGAGATTGTAAAGATCTTTACAATAAACTTATAAAACTATTCTGCTTCTGGCTCGGTTTCTGCTGTTGCTCAGTGAAACTGAGTCTCAATTGTGTAATGAGCTCTCTGAACCATTCAATGGTAGTAATATGTTATTTTCCCCAAGTTTGTATGAAATGAGCTTAAAATGGTTGCCAGACAGGTGCAAGCTTGCTGAGGACTTTTATCCAGCTCTCTTGCACATTGGACTGCTGAGATAGCATGGGTTCTTTTAACTTCTGTCTGAAGACCCTGGAACATTGAAAGGTTAAGGCACACAAACCATCCTGCCACAAAGAGCCTGCCCCCCAGCAGCTGGAAGGAGCTTGGTATTAGTCATGTCTGTGCTAGAACAAAATCATCCAGTTCCCAGATGAAGCAGATAAGAATTAATGGTTATTCCCGCTTATTGCTCACGGAATTTTGCCAATAGAAAAAAAAAAAATCCCTCAACAGTTAATGCAGCAGAAGTGAGGCTGATGCTGATTTAAAGTGAAGTTTCTTTACTGATTACCACACACTATCACACCCAGAGCTTGAGCTTTCCCTCAACAAATTATATTTCCTTTATCCTTGAGATATCATTCTTAAAGAGTAAGACATTGACTTAGGTAATGCTGAAACAATTACATTTGCATATTTTTGGCCACCTTCTCTTGCCTTCAAGAGGATTCAGCGTTGCAGGAGCACCCAAATCTACATTGTTCCTGAGGAGGCTTTCAGACCTGGGGTGCACAGAGGGATCTAGTGCAGCCTAAGAACAGACAGCACCTTAAAGTGCTTTTTGGGTAGTCTTAGTGAAATCAGTAAGTAATGACTTACTGCTGCTGAAACTTCCTTGGCTGAAATTAAACTGGACTCCTTTCCCATTCCAGTTGTGCTGACAAGAACACGGCACTGCTAGATACATTATAACCCTTATCCCGAGGTAACTAAAGAACTGTAACAAAATATTTTTCAGAGCTCCATTTAGCTGCTGCAGTGTGGGACTCAAGCTCTGGCACAGTTTAAAACACAATGTATTTTCTGCCAGCAGCAAGTCCCTCCCATCAGCTGCACAGCAGAGGTGAGCTGGAGCCGCGTTTTTCCCTAGATGCCATTGATCACGCAGCTATTCCAGCACGAGCTGCATTTGCCAGGCTTGGCTGCAATGCCTTTTACTCCCCTCAGCTCTGGGGTGGTTGCTCTTGGCTAGTTACCTCTGCCTGCTCTGGAGCTGAAGGCAAACCAGGCACTGCTCCGGGGGTTAAATTTCCACTGAGCTACGGACAGACAGGGAAGATGCTAAATTAATAAAAATACACTTCTCAGTATAAAAGGCCTACTTCTTGAAATCTACCCTACTGCAGTTTTACTTTAGTAGTTACAGCACTGCGCTTTCAAGCTGAAACTTAAGATAATCACACCCCAAGGACTTTGCAAGACAATTGATTGTGCAATGAAACACAAACTCCCTTGGAAGCGTTATCTCTCGCTGCAGCCAGCATGCCTTTATCTCCCAGGATAAGGCAGTCTGCTGCAGTCACAAACCAAAGAGGAGAAGGTATTTTAAATATTTACAAACTGCTTAGAGACACTATACCTCATCTCAAGATGCAGTAGGAATTAGCTGCTAACAGAGAAATGTTAGGCCTAAAATTTCAGCATCTTTTCCCATAATGTCTCTAAAAGACATGACCTGCACAGGGTCACTCTGAGCCCTCACCACACAGCCTGGCTGCCCCCAGCTCCACCTTCAGCCCATGTTTTTAGCCCAGCAGGTTTTCGGCAGCTTGATACAAGACCTATTTATTAAAATATTTAGCGTGGCTGTATCTACTACGTTTACATAAGTGATTGAAACCAGAAGTCACACTTCATGGGAATAAGTAATTTATGGATGTGCTGAGAAAATAGTGTTCCTGGGCCTAAGCAAATGGAGGACACACTGGAACATCTACTGGATTGACAAGAACATTCTATCCTTGCACAAGGCTCTCACTGCAAGCAAGGACAAGGCAACTGCCACACAGTCAAGGTGATCCATCTGCTGTTACTGCCTCCCAGGGCATGACTGTGTGCCAAATCCTATATCCCTCGGGTTCTCCAGGGAAGGACAGACTATCAATCACAAACCCTCTTTCTTTGCTGTGCTCTTCCCAAGAAATTAGGTTTCTTTCCACTGTTTTCTAGACTATTTCAAAACGTCAGCTTTGGTGTAAATGTTGCATATTGCCCCACCTGCTTTTTTGAGGAGATACAGTCCTCAATTTTTCTTCAGACTATCTGAATCACATGAAATCCAGGTAGACTCCATCTTTTGTGACTTTCTTTTCTTAACACTTCAGAATAGCTTCCATTATCAGCAGCTGTAGGGTTTTCAGAAAGCTTCTCACCCTGTTTATGTTATCCTGCCACAAGAAGAAAAGGATGAAACATATGTTTATATGCCAACAGAAAAAAAAAGACAGCCAGGTCCCTAACAGTACATGAATGGTTGGTAAAATATTGACCAAACATTCAAATTTTCATTGTTGAAGGCCATAAGATAATGAGGACCATCTGAAACCCAAAAACTAAAATTACTGTTCTGATTTTGTTCAAAAACAGCTTGAAATTTAGTGAAATAAAAATAATAATCATCTTCCAGGAATACAGGGTTAATTTTCAAGGGGCAACACAAGATACCCTACAGAATTCAAGATCTTAATAAATGAGGCAGATTTCTTTACTTTTTTCTGCAAATACATGAACCATCTTCAGACTGAGCTAACAGACATATTTTTCTCTGAGAGGTATTTCTTCGTTGTCAGATTTGTTTCCATGTTAAAAGCAAGATGGCCATGAAACAAAAGTCAGGGACAAATGGAAATGTCGAGTCTCTAATTTTTCTGTGCTTTAAAGTTAAACCTTGGATATGGTGATAGGAAAAGATAAAAAACAACCAAAAAGCAAAACAACACAAAAACTCCCCAGAAACTCAAACAAAAAATAATGCAAACAATCTGCTGAATTTTGAAGGACTCAAGCAGCTAGAACTCTTGTGTTTTGAAACTGGCTAATAATAATATCAATCTAATTTAAAAAAAAATAACGTTGGAATACAGTTGGTCTAAAGAGGTAATTAGGACATTTCTACTCCTCATTCCATTGCACCAATTTCTCACAGCATTTGAAACCTTTTGATGGGTTCTTACACAAGCTGAGTTTCGCCACACCACGCTGACATCCCTGGGGCAGGAATGCTGCCCAGGAGTAAAAAAGTAACTACTGCAAACCGAACTGGGGTGCCTGGAGCCAGGAATGCCGAGCCCCGTGTTACAGTGTAACGTGAGAGGAGCTGCCTCTGCTGGCGGTGGCAGCCGCGGGTTCGCTGGGGCGGGCGCTGACCCCGTCACCCATTTCTGCTCCCTCGCACATTGCCCAGCTCTCGGCTCTGAGCTGGCCCCCGGAGCAAGGCAGGCTCCTGCTCACGGCCTTGCCCAAGCAAATCCAGGATTCAAAGTGCACTTCTCTTCCCGACGGGAATGCCTAATTAGAGATTTTTCAGTGTTTTCGAGCTAAAAATGTTTCACAAATTGTAGCTCTCACTAGGTAGAAGGAAGAGGGTTTAACGCATTATTCAAAGCAAAATAATTGAGTGAAGGGGGACACTACATGCAGCATTCACCCTGAAATGCGGTGGGAGTAGGGACAGCACCAGGGGGCACCTTCTGCACTTGGCAGGAAACACCACACAACTGTAACCATTTATCCTTGATTGTGTGAGCGAGGTGTCTCATAGGTACCTCACTGCTCAGTCGTTCTTCTACACAGAAGCAATTTCACCCCTACTTATTCTGTACTCATTTCTACCATGTATTTTCGAGAAACAGAACAGCTTTCAAACAATTTTCTTCTCACTTATCCTACAGAAATAGTCACTCTGGTCTTCCAAAACGTTTACTTGCTTATAAGGCAGACATATTTATCAGCCAGCTATGAGGCAGTGCTGGCCATCAGGCTCACCTCCACAAGGAATGCCAGCAAAGGCAGATCCCAGCGTGGCTCTTCCCTGCTGAGCCTCCCAAGCAGGCGGCAGGCAATCCCACAACACAAGGAGATGGAGACACGCCGCATCTCCCTGGTGGGGGGAAAAGGCAACAAGATACTGAAGTGGGCAGGCAAACTGCTCCCAGGACTGACTCACAGAGATCTAGTCTTTCCCTATCATCCCTGGAGGTGATGTGGGTACTTTGGGAGGCTGCCCCTTCTGGACACCTCCTTTCCCAGCCTTTTCCAGTCTGCTTGGCCATTCCTCGGTGACAAGGCTCTCTGGCCCATGACCACAGGGACTGCGTGGGGCATCCCGGGCATAAAGCACAAATGTCGGGGGCAGAGGGGAATTGCTGGGGAAGCTGAAGAGCCTTTCTTCCTATTCTCCCCGGACAGGCCTTGGTGTTTCTCTGCCATCCTAAAATCTGGTACCGAGGGGGCACCTGCAAAAGAGGGGCCTCGGAAGAGCTCTCAGTCAAGTCTAGACCTCTCACCTTCCAGATAACTCATTCTCCAAGACACCCACCAATACCAGCCCCCCTAAACAGCCACACAGGAGCCCTCAACAGCCTACCAGGACCCCCAGCTATCCCCATCCCTCTGCAGAGCTTTCCCAGCCTCCAGCAGACCCCCTGGTTCCCTGCATGTGCCATGGCATGGCACTCAGGAGGATCTGCTCCAAGGCCTTCCCTGGTAGCAAGCTCAGGCTGCCAGGCCTATGGTTCCTGGACCATCCTTCCCACCAACCCTTCCTGTGCACGGCTGTTACATTTGCACATTGGCACTCAGCTCGGACTTCTGCACTTGACCAGGACTGCTGGGAAAGGATGGAGAGCGGCCTGGCCAGCTCTTTCTCCAACTCCCTCTTTTTCTTGCGGGAGGTAGAACATTCCACAGGAAAGCACCTGGTGCCACAAGGAGTGGGTGGCATCAGACAGCTGTGGGGGGAACCCTCAGGACTGCTGTATTCTGAGGGAACACTGTTGGCCTTGACCTGTAGGCACCTGCAAAAGCTTAAAATCAGCTACCTCAGCTTCCAGGACCTCTCCTGGCCAGCATCCTGATGTGCACGCAGGACTGCTGTGAGGCACTGCTGGGACCCAGCAGGACAGAAGCGGCTGTCTCATGTCCACGTAGCAGCCTCTGACAGAGCCAGTGTCATCCCAAAACCAGACAAAGGATCTGGTGTCAGCAGAGAGGAGCAAGGAGCACTGGGATGGCTCCTCTCAAGGTATCTCAGCTGGCTTGCTCCACAACACGCCCCCGTTTTAAGGCCTGCTAATACCCAGCTGCCAGAAATGCCGACCTTGTTCTCTTCAAGGCGCACAGGAAGAGCCAATGAGCAGGATGCCTTGGGAGGCAAACCTTCCAAGCCTTTGCTGAGGCCAGGGATGCATCAAGATCAGCCAAGACTCTGCACGTTGCCTGGCCCACACAGCCCAGCTCTTTGCTGGCCCTGGCCCACAGCACCTTCCACCAAGCGAGAGGCAATTGTGTATTGCCAAGAGCTGAAACACAGCAGGCAGGTAAGATGTGAACAGTGTATGCGTAAAGGCCTTTTAATTCACAGCTGTCAAAGAGAGCTCTGGGGCTCGCAGCTGGACAGAGATGCTCCTGCTCAAACCTCTGTCCAAAAGGGGGTAACACACCCTGCTGCAGGTGCTTGGCTTGGTCTCCGCAGGTCCAGGCAGATGCCAAACCTGCTCTTCACAGCCTTCTCCCTTCCCCTGCCCCTCTGCCAAGGGCAGCGGGCCTCAAGGACTGAAAGGACCACAGGGAGCCAAAGGAGGACACTTGCACCTACCTCACTGCGATCTCCCTGTGAAGCACTTTCCTTAAGACGCAAGTCCTTTTTTTCCAAAGGCATTTCTCCAAATGTGTAGCGTTCCCCGGGATCACCAACACACTCTTAAGAAGGCCTGGCAAGGCTGAATTACTTCTGGGCCTTTCAGAAGCAGCACTCCAGCTCTAGCTTGTGTTCCCCCAAGTGTGTTTCCAGGTGGAGGTTCCGACGTGCAGCCCCAGGCGCTCTACAAACACAAGCTGCCTGCTGCCTCTTCACCTGCCTCAACTCCTGCCTGCGGTCACGCCTGCAAAACCAGGCTGTTCCTGGACAGAGACCAGAGCGCTGCTCCCACAGGGTGCTCTTGCCAGCACCTTCCAGGACTCTGCACTGTGCATGCAGCACTTTTCATGCCCGCTCTCAACAGGCTTTGGCACATAGAGCACAACCTGGCTGGCTCTGCCATCAGCACACACCAAACACAGGCGGAGGAAGAAGAAGCAGGGGCTGTTTTGCAGCCATGCCCAGGAGAGACTGGAAGGGTGCCCTCCCTCTGGTCTCACTCGCTTGCCTTTCTGACTGGCTCTGAGGCAGGGGCTGAGATTCCTCGATCGTGGGGACCAGAACCACACCCAGGATCCCGGCACTGCCTGACAGCGCTCCGGACACCGGCATGGTCATGCGTCTGAGTCTTGGGCACTGTGCTGATGCTTCATTTGCACTTTGGAACACGCAAAGCTCCCTGTTGTGCCCTGTTGGTCTCTGGTTCTGCCCTATTCCTGACCCTGTGCAGTGATGAAGCATTGCTGTGCTTTCAGGAAGCTATTCTTGAAACCTTCCAGCATTCCAAGCCCCTTTGCCCTCCGCGGATGCTTGCCACAGAATCTCTCCCAGCTGCGTTCAGAGCACACTCAGGTTGGTTCTTCTAAAACCCAGGGGCTTCAGGGTGCTCAGCAAGACCTTTAACTCCAGTGTTGTGGAACTGGACCTTCAGCACAGAGACTTTTCCAGGATGATCTGCCCTCGTTCCTGTGAGTGTCTACAGAAAGCCCGGCGCAGAAGAGAACGGCAGGAGGGGCTTGTGTGTCCCAGGGCTCTGGATTTGCGCTGCTTGAGCTCCACAGAGATGCAGGTAAGGGGGAGGAACCAAACTGTTTATTAATGGAAGGGGAAGGGAAGGGATGAGATAGGGGCAAAAAAAAAGGGGATAGGCAGGGTCTGAGGGCTCGAGGGAGGGAGATGTTAACAGGGAGGGAGGGAGCTAGTGGAACTTCCCACAGGCTCAACTGTGCCCAACATCAGCCGTGTCTGGAGCTCCACCGACATTGAGTGGTGGTGTTCTCTCCACTGTCTCCTGGTACTGTTCTTGGGACAGTGGTTCTCTGAATCCAGCAGATGACCTTAGTTCTGCAGATCTTGTTCCAAAAATTGCTTGAATTTCCAGGTTAGTGGATGATGGGCTGTCATCTTTGCTCATGGCTTGAAGGGCTGGAAGACAGAACTACCATAGTGAGAGCCCAGACCAGCGACGAAAACCGGCGACTGTTCTGCTAAGGTCGTCCTTCCCAGCTCTTGCCATGGCCACGAGAGAGGAGGGGCCAACGGGATCAGCTGCAAGGTGCTGGTCACGAATCCCCCCGCCCGCGTCCCTGAAATCTCTCTGAGCTCTGCCCACGCCACCCCCCGTCCGCAGCCGGGGCAGGGATTGCAGTTCCCCCCGCCAACCCCCGCTGACAGTCTGCTGCCCTCACTCACCTTCACTGAGAACGTGAAGCTCTCCTGGCTGACCCCTCAGGTATCGCCCAGCAAGCCCTGGGAACACAGAGCCTGTCATGGCTCTGCCCAGCGGCGCTGCCAGCCCTGTGGCCACACGCCCTCCTGGCCCGGCAGGGCTCAGCCCGGGCCCTTGCCCCATGCTGACACCCAAGGGCACGGCTGCGAGAGGGCGGCAGCAGCCCCGAGGGCAGCCGGGGCTCCACGGCGCCGGGCCCGGATGCCGCTGCCGGGGCAGCAGCCGGGGCTGGGGTCGAGCTGCGGCGGGGCGGGGAGGGAGCCCGGGCTCACCGATAAACCTGATGGCCGCCTCTCGCAAGGACTCCTGTGGGCTCTGCAGATACGGCAGGGCCTGGCGCAGGTGCTCGGCCGCTTGGCTCCTGTCATCTGCCAGCTGGAGAGAGCGGCGGGAGGGAAGGGTCGGGCCGGGCCGGGCTGTGCCCCTTTGGCCAGGCGCTCCCCGATTTGACCGGCGCCTGCCTCCCCTGCCTGCACAGCCCTGAGGCGCGGCCAGCAGCCGCTGGCGCCGGGCTCTGCAGGGGGCACAGGGCCGGGTGCTGCCCGGGGAGCCGCGGTTCCACCCCGCCCCGCAGCCCCGCTGGCCCGGGGCTCCGTCGGCACCCGGCTCGGGGCCACAGGAGCCTGGGGAAGAGCCCGTGAGGCCCCTGCGTGCGGCACTGGGCAGGGCCACAGCTGCCAAGCGCACACAGTGAGCAGGGCGCTCAGGGGGCTTCTCCAGGCTGAGCCTGGGGCTTCCAGGCCCTCCTTACCAGGCGTTTGCCGAACTTCCACAGCTTCTGCTTCTTAACCACCTGCTTCAGACTACTCTTCTTTAGGAACCCGGCCGCACAATGCAGTGTTTCCCGGGAGGCCTGAACAGCAGCAGAGATGTGGAGATGGCACCGCAGTTCAGGGCACAGGAGCTGTGTCCCTGTGCCAAGGCCTGGAGAAGGCTGCAGCCCGGGAGGTGCCAGGGCAGGAGGCAGCCGAGCCCCCTCCCAGAGGGACGCCAGCAGCCCACAAGTCCTCACCTCTGCCAGGCGCTGGTTTTCCTCATGGCAATGCAAGAAGAGTGGGAGCAGGCTCTGGCTCACAGTTCTCTTCATGGGCTTTTTTCCCTCATGCACTACCAAGTCCATCACCTTTTGAAAAAGTTGAATGGAGAGCATCCGCACAAGGCTGTTGTCCTGGAGGAAAGGAAGTGGAAAACACCTAAGCACTTCTCCAGGCCCACCTGAGCAAAAGACTAAAAATGCACAGGGCACAAAGTTTCTGGGCAGAAACCAGTGCCCATGGCTGGGGACACAGAGCCTTACATGGTCAAAGAGTTGTAGGAGCGCTTCAGCCAGCCTTGGGGCGGTTGTGCTGGATACCATGATACCCTTGTACTGGAGAACATTCGTGAACACAGAGAGGGACATCCTGACCACCTCTCCATCTGCATCACCCAGCACATCCACAAGCGGATGAGACAGGATGCCTATTCTTCTGGCCTGTGTGGAACACAAGGCTGTGCTGTGAAGCCATGAACGGCTGCAGCGCCCACCACCGGCTGGCACTGCAACCCCACCCTGCTGCCTCAGGGCCCAGGGGCCAAAGGCCTGTCCCGGAGAACTCAGGGAGGTGAGGCAGGAGAGCTGGGAGCATCTGCTGCAGCTCCTGAAGCCCAGTGGCTGAAGCTGTGCTGCTTTCCCCAGCACAGCTTCAGCCACTGTCCCCTTCTCACCATGGAGGGATCCTTGCTGAGCACCACAAGGCCTCTGAGTGCCAGGCGACGTCTCTCCCT
Organism: Rhabdornis inornatus; assembly: GCA_013397075.1. NCBI lineage: Eukaryota > Metazoa > Chordata > Aves > Passeriformes > Rhabdornithidae > Rhabdornis > Rhabdornis inornatus. The sequence continues at coordinate 947,752 of VWZS01010165.1, forward strand.
GCACTTGTTCTGCAGGTATCTTGACATCATCTCCAGAACACTGTGACTACATTCACTCAAGTCCAAGCAGTCCAGGACCTGAAAGGCACAGGGTGGTGACAGAGGATCCAGCCGGCAGGAGCCCAGAACCGCACAGGGCTGGGCTCAGAGAGCAGCACAGGGGACGGGCACCGTCCCAGGCAGCTGTGGCGACGAGAGGACACAGAGCTGGGAGGGAGCTCAGCAAGGCAGCACTGGCCATCAGGCTCACCTCCACAATGAATGCCAGGAAAGGCAGATCCCAGCGATGCTGCGCTGTGCTGAGCAGCCCAAGAAGGTGGCATGCAATGCGGGTACACAAGGCCCTCAAGTCACGGTGCATCTCCCTGGCCGGGGAAAAAAGGCAGCAAGAACCTGAGGTGGGGGGGAGGGGCGCAATACTCTCCCAACAGTGACTCACAGAGATCTAGTCTTTCCCCATCATCCCTGGAGGTGATGTGGGTACTTTGGGAGGCTGCCCCTTCTGGACACCTCCTCTCCCAGCCTTTTCCAGTCTGCTTGGCCATCCCTCGGTGACAAGGCTCTCTGGCCCATGACCACAGGGACTGCGTGGGGCACCCCGGGCATAGAGCACAAATGTCGGGGGCAGAGGGGAAATGGGGGGTCTCACCTGGCCAGCAGACCCATGGCATAGTGCTGGGTGTCAGCACAGAGCAGCGTGTCCCAGCCACGCTTGCGCTCCATGACCATCACCACATTCTCACACCGCAGTCGGCAGAGCAGGGACTTCATGGTCTGCACTGCAAACCTGTGTGCAGAGCAAACCCAGGTCATGTTGTGAACTCTGGCTCCTGCCCTGGGGGCATGGGAGAGACAGGAGGACTGGGATGGAGGACCTGCTGGAGTTTGTTTGAAGGTGGTGTTCTGCCTGGCATTGTGTCCAAAAGTTGTCAACCTCCTCAGTTCCATGCACGGTGCTGTCAAAAATTTGAACTAACAGAGCGACGAGAAGGTGGGGAGCATAAATGTGCATTGCCTCATGGCACTTGGGCACCTGGATAATCACCCAGAGCACCAGAGTTGCCTGCAAAAGAAGCAGCCCGAGACAGCGCTCAGTGCCCAGGTGTCCATGGGGCAGGGCCCAAGGGGAGAGGCAGGGGGAGCAGTGGGCCTGGTGCCCCCTGAGCCTGTCCCTAGCCCGGGTTTCAGCCCAGCGCCTGAGGCACAGAGAGGATGCAGAGCTGCCGGATAGGCGACTGGGGAGCGAGCAAAGGCCAGTCCCATAAACTCACAGCCAGGGCAAAAACATCTGTGTCATCCCCATCAGAAGTGAACATGCTGTGCAGGGGCCAATCCTCTATCACACACAGCAGAGTTGGCAGCACCTTCTCCACTGTTGATCTCGATGATCCTATGGTTGTCCACATCATTGTAGCAGCTCTGTGAGATCAGAACTCTGTGTTAGAGGTGTCTCAGTCACACTACAGTGCCCTGTGCAGCTGTGGGGCCCAGGTGACAGAGCCCCGGTGCCCTGAGGGGCAGGGAGGGAGCATGGCAGCAGTCTCAGGAGACAGAGGGGCCTGAGGGTCCTGGACCTGTCCGCCTGTCTGGCGGACCCCACTGGACAGGCTGTACAGGGCGATGGGCCCTAAAGGCTGGTGAGTCCTGAGCTCTCAAGACACATGGGCCCCATACCTGTCGCACGTTGGGGCACACCGCAGGAGGGTCAGCACCACACCAGCAGGGTGTTCTTCAGCCATCCTCAGAATGTTCATGAATAGCCTGACATCGGCAGTCGCAGGGGATGCAAGTCTCTGGTGCATGATCCTCACCATGGCTGGTACCTGGAAGAGGAGGGGGGAGAACTTGGAGTGCTCCCTGAGGAAGGAGATTCCCCAGCTTCCCTGAAGAAGTGCTTCCCTTCCCGCCACATTGTGCTCGCCTCAAAGGTTGAGGTGGGCAAGCAGATGTGGCTTGATGGGCTGCATGATCTTGGGAGGCCTCCAGCCATAGGCACTGGCTGCTTTTTACTTCCGACAAGAAACATGATTATCCGTGAATAATTGTGAGCAATAATGATGGTTAAAGTGGGGGTAGTGTCAGTGTTTCTTATCACCTCAGTCATTCAGGTGTCTGAACTGGCCTCATTTGTTACCTGGTCAGCCTTCACTACATAATTAGTCATTTCTGCACATTCAATTGATGCTGTGCTAGCATCAGTTGGCCTGGAGCCAAATTTGTCTTCACCCTCCGTATCTGTGGTGGTCTTTCCACGCCAAATGCCCCTGAACTTTGGAAACATCTGCAGAAGAGCAGGGAAAAGAGGGATGTTCCATGGAGTGCTCCAAACACGGTGCTCGGCTGAGCAGTGACAGCAGGCCCAGCCCAGGTGGGGATGGCTGCAGGTACCTTCACTGTTCTGTGGAAGCGGCCTTGGCCTGGGTCCTGCTCTTGTGTCTGCTTCTTCCCTGCATCATGGCAAAGAGAAAGCACAGCCAGATCTGAGGGACTGCAGGAGAGGCCAGAGAACACAGCCCAGCCCTGTGCTCCCCAGGCAGGGCCAGCCCCGGGATGCCCCAGGGGAAGGAGCATGGCTTCTGCGGGGTGTCTGCCCAGCCCCTCTTCCTTCCTGTCCCTGGCCATGTCCACAGTGATGGATGGACTGGATGGACAGTCCAGGGATTGACTGAAATGGGACAGTACAGGATGGAATGGGATGGGGCCAAGCTGGCAGCAGCCATCAGCCCTGTGGCCCAGCTCTGCCACTCACCATCCTGGAACTGTGGCACCGTATTGGGCTGCTTTGCTGGGGAAGCTGAAGAGCCTTTCTTCTTATTCTCCCCGGACAGGCCTTGGTGTTTCTCTGCCATCCTAAAATCTGGTACCGAGGGGGCACCTGCAAAAGAGGGGCCTTGGAAGAGCTCTGAGTCAACGAGTCCCACGGTCTGGCCTCAAGGGCACTGGCCGGAAGGATGGCAGATGCCTCGAAAAAGGTCCGAGTCACCAAGTCACACAGCCTGCCCTCGAAGGCACCTGAAAAGGAGAAGTCCCAAGGAGGCCACAGGTCACCAAGTCCTGTGGTCTGGCCTTGAGGTCACCTGCAGCAGTAAGGTCAAGGGAAAATTCCAGGTCAGCAATAAACAAGTGCACTGTGCGGGGGCTCCTCACAGCACTGCTCTGGCACGTCCTGTCCTGTCGCATGCTCTGAGCACTCTGGCATGGCTCTGTCACCGCCTGCTCCTATGTCACCACATGTCACAAAGGATCCTTTGACGCC
>VWZS01010166.1:0-106334 GCA_013397075.1 Rhabdornis inornatus
AGTAATTATTAACCTACCATTTAACTACCTAACTCACATCTTGGTCATGGAAACTACTTCTACCCTTAGCAAAAATCTTAACTTTTTAAAACCATGATTCAATTGTACAATAGAAACATGAAAAAATTATTTCTAAAATTAATCCATAAGAATTATGACTAGATAAGAAAATCACAGCAATCTGCTTCCCAGCCTGATACACAAGATCTATTTGCAGGTGAGATTGCAAAAGATGCCATATACTGAACTGACAGAATTAGCTTGGGAATTTTAATTTTCCCATGATGACAATTGCATTACTTTTCTACCATGCTCTAGATTTCTTCCATTGTGTCTTTATTTGGCACAATCTCTAGAGGACCATGATATAGCACTTTTACTTCTGCACATTGGTTGTTCCACTATGTGCCAGGTTGCATATGGAAGTTCTGTCTTTGATTTATTAAAGAGATTCAAGAGCTAGCCATTATTCAGGATTCAAGAGAAAGCAGAAAGGAATTCACATAATCTGTGTATGCATAATACATCCCAATGAACAAATTGAAAGGACTGTAATTCATTTCAGCACTCTGCTTTGAAAGATGCTGAGTGTTAAGAGTCCAGACAGTGCTGCTGAAAATGGCAGCAAGATTTCTGTGGCATGCTGATGATAAATGGGCATGTTTTCCTCCTGTGGGGTTTTCTCTGATGGTAGCCTACAGATCAAAAACTTTTTGAAGTCATGTGGCTTTGTTTAATCTGCCCTCTTTTCCGAGGGTGTTTTGCTCAGAAAGCAGTAGAACAATTTGTCTTAAGACCCACCATTTTCCACAGTGAGAATCATTAGTCAGGTATCTTAACCATGCCAAATCCCAGAGCTTGGGATGGTCCTTCCCAAGACACTTCTGGCTTATACTCTAGTGAGTACCTTTGCCAAACTATTGCTGCCTCAGTGACCATCAGCTGCACACTGGAAGAAATGAAAACAGAAATGACTGTGCTCCATTCTGCAGCTCTGATTTCCCAGACAAATATCAAAGTTTGCTGGAGAAACATGAGTGAAGAATTTTCCAAGATAAAATGCAAAAAAAGCTGTGAATACTATTTAATTGTACAAAGATAATTTGGGGTTATTTTAAAAAAAAGAAATCACTACAGAATGATTCATACATCTGAAATGTGTCTCTATTTATAGGATTTGTCTAATGAACAGTGGTGATGCCAGGGCAGTGCACTCCAGAAAGGCATACACTACCATTTCAGAAGACCAGAAACGTTAGAAATGGTTTCCCTGCACTCATGCTTTTCTGTTGGTTATGCAGCAGAAGACATTATGAATTCCATGATGTGATGAACATGCCCTTCTCCTGTCCTTGGGAAACCACTGTTGATATGAAAGAGATCAGTTTACTAAGGACAGAACTTTCTTCCGTGGGACCACATATAGCCCATGAAAATGGGTGGCACAATCAACTATGTGAGGCAGACTACATGATCATAAATGGCAAATTTTAATCTCTGGCATGTAATCAGGTTAGGTTTTGGATTAAGTTTTCTTCTGTTCCTGCAGCATGGTGTCCTAGGTAATAGTTTAATTGCATGTTATTTGACTGATCTGATGCTGAGGAAAAAGACCTGTTAGTGGAGTTCAAGTCTACAATCATATCTTGCTAAACTCCAATGGAGTTAGAATTTCCTTTCATCTCATTCCTGAGGAAACTGATAATTCTATCTGAATTCATCTCTACAAAATCATTGAATGCAGTCTGCTGTACATTGGAACCTCAAGAAACTCACCTATCAGCAGGTATTGATGGCGTGATACAAGAGTAGCAATCCTTGGGCAGTTTTCTATCCCTCATACTGGAAGAAAAGTTTAAGTTAGGGATATTTTCCAAGTGCAAAATAACATGAAAGTTTAGGAAAATAAGTTTTTGATATCAAAATGGAAGCTCTGCTGACTTAGCGTGATGTGTTGGTGATGACATCAGTTGTGATATGTACAGAATCCCTATTTCAGACAGGAAGAACAGAATGCACATTATGGCAGTAGACAAAAAGGATCTTTTCTGACCTGAACTATTATTCTATGTCCAAAAATATTAGTCTGAAACCACCATTAAATGTTAAAACATGAATAAATTATTTTTAAGCAGAAAATATAGCTAAGTAGACTTGCCTAAGAGAAGAAAAACTAATTTGGAACATTTTCCTTAAGTGAGTCTTTATTAATTTTTATTATAGATCCATTTCATGGTATCAATAGCAACATTTTTAAATGAAAAAGAAAAGCATTTCACTTGAATTCTGAGGAAGACACTTCAACAAGTTCAAATTCTGATTGCTATTCATAAATAGAAAGTGTATGAAACTTAACTCTTTCTTATGAAATTTTTGGTTGCTATGAGTCAAGTATGGTGTCTGAATAACTAAAATCAATGACAGAACCCTTAGGGCATTGGTCCTTGGGCTTTGTAGGAGCTGGACACCAGTGGCACAGTGGACAAGGACAGCTCCTAGGCAAGAGGATATTCTGCTCTTCACATGTAGGGACTAAGTCCCACGCCAGGGAGTGGGGATGCTGAATAACCGTCATGAGAAGAAACATCTTTCTCATAATAAATTACTTCCCTTGTCACATACATGTTGTACCTACAGCCCTTGGGAAACTGGCGCAACTGGCAGAGGCAGAGAGCTAAGCAGGGCCTGCAGGGTTTGCCAGGGTGTTGCCAGTGCCAGAAACTCTGTGCACTGACACAGCAATGGGAGTTCCAAGGCTACCTCAGTCCTGCCCTGCCAAGTGCTACAGCTAAAAAGTGGAGCTAAAAGTGGTGATGCACCTTTTTGTGAAGTTACTGCCTTCCCTTTTGCTCTGCTGAACAAATCCTTCCATGGATGAAAAGTCATCTCCCTGTGTCCTCCCTTACCATGTCCCATGATCTCCAGTCTGGGTGAATACACCACAAAAGCAGTGACAGGGTGGTCTCCACATTACCCCACATGCACAAACTTGCCTCATTGATAATCTCAGCTTCTGGTGATCTGAATTAGACAGTTTTTCTTACTAATTGATAATAAAAGAAGGAGGTAAGATCAAAACAGTTTGAACTTTCTATCTGGTCATACATCTGTCTGAAGTTAAGCTAGGAAGGTGTGCTGAGTTCAGCTCCATCTTCTAAAAATACCTTGCATTTTAATATATTTTGCCTTTGGTCTTTTTCCAACCGTGCAACATCCAGCCCAAGCCAGACAGCAGATCACAGCAAGTAAAAAGAAATGGCTGGGCATTTTTCTTGCTTCTTGTCATTTCTGTACCTGGACAGTAATACATATGCATATTTGCATATGAACTTCTTTTTTTTACCCCCTTCCTTTCCAGATTAACAATTAGAAAACTCAGATCCCAGCTTTGAAATTAAAACAAGACGTATCTTCTTTCTTCTATGCTTTCCCATGTGACTCCTTGAGCTTTTTTTGTTCTCATGTAAGCTGAGTATCAGGAAAAGGTTCTTCACCTAGAATATGGTTGAGCATTGGAACAGGCTCCTCAGGGAAGTGGTCATGGCACCAAACCTGACAGAGCTCAAGAAGTATTTGGACAATGCTCTCAGGCACATCAAGTAATTCTTGGGGTTGTCCTGTTCCAGGCCAGGAGTTGGACTTCGATGAATCGTAGTGGGTCCCTTCCAAATAAGGAAGTTCTACGACTTTATGATTCTATGAAACAGAGCACTTTGGAAAATATGAGCCAGCTCCTGCTCCTCCTTCTCCTCTTTTGTGTGTGATTGGACCCAATTCTCATTCTTCAAACTCAGTCTTCAGTAAACAGGGACTGCTGGGCCTCTATTCCTCCTTCTGTATTCTCTGCATATTTCATTCCAATTGATATGTAATATTGTTAGGTGTTCTTTATTCTCGCAGGCTGAAAAAAGTAAGAATTTAGAAATACAAGATGAAAAAATACCTATAAACTAGGAGTGGGAATGTCTGGAGGTTTTATTTTTTGGATGCAAAAATAAAAATTCACGTGCAAATATTGCATTCCCTCACAGAAGAGAGAAAAATCACAAAAACTTGTCCATTTGTTCTCAAGAGCACCTCTTTTGTTCATGAGTTACCTGCCTTCCTGATTCCAGCAAAGATTACTATTTTCTTCACCATAATCATCATGCATCTGGCCCTCCACATGACAAAGGGGATCTACAACTTCCCACAGTTCTCACTTTCCTTTGCCAGGCTTCGAGTGACGTGTTTTCAGTCTAAAGTGGGGACTGTATCACCCTACTCCTGGCTGTATGTAACAACAGAATATTGTTACAATGCTGTTTAAGCCCAGAAGAACAACAAAAAAAATTAAGTCTCTGTGTGTAAAAGGGAAAGAACTTTGAAGGTTCAAAGTATATCCAAAAACTAAATTAAAACCAAATGAGGTTAGATGTTGGTGCTGAAAAAAATTGATGTATTTCATTTAATAGTAAAACAGAAAGAAAGAGAAAAGAAAGAAGGAGATGGAGAAGGAAGTGTGCATGGCGGGTGGGGGGCAGGGGTAGAGTGGCAGGGGTTAGGTGGAAGCACATCACCCATCCCAGAGCCCCAACGATGTCTCGGTGCTCCCCTGCATTGCTCTTCTGGGTGCTGAGGGTCTCCGGTCGCCACCGTCACAGCCGAAGAGTCCAGAATTCAGTGGATTAATTCATGCACGCTTTGGGCAGGTGGGAGCACCCAGGTGCCTCCCTTGCAGGGCGCCAGTGTGACCCTGTCCCTTGCAACACTGAGGGTCTGGTGCGTCCTCTTTGGCGCTCTGGGCAGGGTCTGGGGATCCCTTTGGGGGCCCTTTGATGGGCCAGGACACCCCCTGTGCTGTGGGTAAGCTTTTCCCGGGGGGAAGGGGCCCACAGCTGATCTCCTCTGCACAGCGGAGGATGGGCGGTCACTGAGCCTCTGACCAGAGGCTTTTCCAACACACACCCAAAACCTCTCTCCCCCACCCTTTGGGGCCAGGGTCTGTGTGAAGGTGGCAGCTGACAGCCCCGGGGCTGCGGTCTCCACTCCAAAGGTGTTAAGCTTGATTCCTGTGTGAATGTGTTCTTCTGTCCCCAGACCTGAGTTTACTGTATCTTATCTCCATCAGCGAGCAGTTCAGGGCCTCAGTCAGAAGGCCTTTTCAGGGTGTGGTGGTCTTCTCTACAGCCTTTGTAATACAGTTTTGCTATAATAGGCAAAAGTCTTTCACGAGAATATTTAAGTCATCAACTATAATATTTCAGTCTCTGACACACATGTCCTGTGTTAATGTTTGTGAGCATCTGCTCTGAAACAGATGGAGAAAAAGAAAACAAAATGCTGTTAAATGTTATGAACTTTGTAATATGTGCCCTTGAAAATGGTTTTGCAGCTGAAAGTGTCATAGCATTTCAGGCAAATAACAGGCTCATCATTAGAGTGAGAGAAAGGAGGAAGGGGTAGCAGAAGGGGAAGGAAGAGGAACAGAGAAGGCTAGTGAAATAGCAAGCTTGTTTTAATCATGATGGTGTTACTGAAGTGAATCTCCTTGTGGTTTTCTTCTTGTTTGTGTACAGCTACACAGAAAAGGCAGCAGAAGTATGTGTTAGCTAAAGCCCCTTTTTATTGCCAACAATAAAGGTAACTCTGGGCTGGGAGCATGAGGATTCCGAGTTATAACTCTGTATTACAACTACTTACCTATTTGTTTTTATAATTTACAGAGCCTACTGGCTTTGGCCATGGCATCACCTGTAACCAAGCACAGACCCCCAGCTGTGCAAGCACACCTAATGCCTGTTTATTATCTGAGTGTACATGACTTGTTTGCAACTTTCTTTTAGAACTCTCTTCAGAAGTCTTTCCTTGCTCATAGGTTATGAAAGCACCATTCTAATTACAGCAGAAGTGGAGACAACATTGTTCTTTGTATCTAGTAAAGGCTAAATCAGCGCTTGCAGGGTGAATATGTTATGACTGCAAGGCAGGTGGGGTGAGTATGAAGCCAAAATATGACCATAGTAAAAAAAAGAAAAGCTTAAGTAAAAGGCTCTTGTCTGCATGCCATCTTGTAGATTAGATCAATATATTTTATTTCTTCTTATGGTTCCATCCTGTTGTTTTTAGACCCCCTGATAATGAAGAGTTAATACATTCTCTTAATGTTCTGGTTTTTGTCACTGTTATCTTATCATTCAGATAAGGTAGTCTATAAATGTGAGAAACAACATAATTATTTTACACCATTCTCTGAGTTAGTAACATGACTAAAAGCATCTTAACATTAGATAATCTCTATTTTAATATTATGTTAAGGCCTAAGATATAACATATTTATCACGCTACTATTTATATAAGCTATTCAGCACATACATAAACTGATAGATTATATTATACCAAAAAGCAGTTAAAAGGAATTATAAATTGTATCACATCAAAATACCTGTGATTAATAGCATCATGCAAAAGCTAATACATAAATGCAAAACCCAATATTATATTGTCATTTATAACAGACAAACTTCACTTTCTTCCTAGTAGTGGCAGAGTGCTGTGGTTTTGGGTTTAGTATCAGAATAATGTTGGTAACACATGCGTGTTTTGGATGTTGCTAAGTAGTGCTTACCCTAAATTGAGGACTTTTCAGTTTCTCATGGTCTGCTAATGAGGAGCTGCACAAAAAGCTGGGAATGAGCANTTATAAATTGTATCACATCAAAATACCTGTGATTAATAGCATCATGCAAAAGCTAATACATAAATGCAAAACCCAATATTATATTGTCATTTATAACAGACAAACTTCACTTTCTTCCTAGTAGTGGCAGAGTGCTGTGGTTTTGGGTTTAGTATCAGAATAATGTTGGTAACACATGCGTGTTTTGGATGTTGCTAAGTAGTGCTTACCCTAAATTGAGGACTTTTCAGTTTCTCATGGTCTGCTAATGAGGAGCTGCACAAAAAGCTGGGAATGAGCATAGCTAGGTCAGCTAATGTGAACTGGCCAAGGAGCTGTTCCATATTATGGAACTTCATGCCTCAGTGTATAAACTGGGGAGAGTTACCAGAAGAGGGATGGGCAATGGTCAGCAGATGGTGAGCAATTGTATTGCGCATCACTTGCTTCTTGGTGTTATTTTCTTTCCCTCTCTTATTGCTATTTTTGATGTTGTTGTTATTATTATTGGCATTATTACTATTATTAGTATATTATTATTACTATTATTATTGCTGCTGCTATTATGTTTTGTTTCAATTCTTACACTGTTCTTATCTCAACCCATGTGGTTTATTTTTTCTTCCAAGCTCTCCTCCTCACCAGCTGGGGGAACATGGGGAGTAAGCAACTGCATTATACTTGGTTGTTAGTTGGAGATAAACCATGACAGTCCCTTTTGGCATCTAGTGTGGGGTTTGAAAAGTTAAGATCATGACAGATCTGACCATAGTGTGTTAAAACAAATTTGTTACAAGCACTTGTATTAGTTTAATAGGCTCTGGTCATCATTATGTTTCATTTGCTCTCAGTGATTCTGTGCACTCGGACACTCGTTATGTGATACCATTGCTGCTGTATGTGTTCCATGTTGTGATGCTTATTCTCCATAGAGCTTGGACTAAGGTTGTAATTCTAGTGTTTTTTGCAGAACTGGTTTATTATATGGAGGGCCAGATGCCTCCTCAGCAAGATTGTTGACAACAAAAAGCCGGGAGGAGTGGCTGATAACCTTCAGCAGGACCTCAACAGCCTGGAGAGACGGGCAAAGAGGAACCTTCTGAAATTCAGCAAAGGCAAATGCAGGGTCCTGTACCTGGGGAGGAACAACCCCAGGCACCAGCACAGGCTGGGGGTGACCTGCTGGAAAGCAGCTCTGTGGAGAAGGGGCTGGGGGTCCTGGTGGACAACAAGCTCTCCATGAGCCAACCAATTGTCCATATCTTCTGGCCAAGCAGGCCCGTGGTAACCTGGGCTGCATCATGAAGAGCATTGCCAGCAGGTCAAGGAAGGTGATCTTGCCCCTCTACTTAACCCTGGTGAGGCATCACCTGGAGTGCTGTGTCCAGTTCTGGGCTGCTCAGTAAAAGAGAGACATGGAGCTCTTGGAGCGGGTCCAGCGGAGGACTATGAAGGTGATTAAGGGACTGGAGCATCTCTCTTATGAGGAAAGGCTGAGAAAATTGGGTGTTTTCAGCCTCAAAAAGAAATGACTGAGAGGAGACCTCATCAATCTCTATGAGTACCTGAAGGGAGGGTGACGGAATGATGTATCCAGGCTCTGTTCAGCGGTACCAAGAGATAGGACAAAAGTCAACAGGCAGAAACTCATGTACAGGAAGTTTCACCTGAACATGAGGAAGAATTTCCTTCCTGTGCAGGTGACTGCACAGTGGAACAGATTGCCCAAAGAGATTGTGGAGTCTCCCTCACTGGAGATACTTAAGAGCCACCTGGACACAATGCTGTGCCATGTGCTCTAGAATGGTCTGGCGTGAGCAGGGAGGTTGGACCAGAAGGTTGCACAGGTGGTTCCTTCCAACATTACCCATTCTGTGATAGGACAGAATGGCGAGCAGTGAACTTAATGTGGTCTGTTCTGTGTAGTCAGCATTGCTGTCCCCTCCCTACTTCGGGAGCCATCTAGTGGGAATAAGCCATGATCACCTTTCACATCCACCTCTGGGAGTCAATTTACAGGACAAATCCCTTCCAACACCCACCTCCCTCCCTCCCTTGCTCCCTGCCTCCCTCCCTCCCTTTGTAAGCCCTCTAAGTGGACTGCAGAAGTATTTGAGAATTTTAAAGATTTTGAGTGTCCTTTGAATTACCCTTGAAACAAGCCTGGCACCTTTTGCTGGGAATCAGCATGGGCTTCTATATGGTTGAGATCTTGCTTAGGGTTGAGCAATGATTTCTGGTTACCTCAACCCATGGACAAGCTCAGCTTGAAGGAGAAGGAGAGGGACTGCAGTTGCACAAATTCTGGTGACAAGCATTTTGACTTCTTCAGTCCCTGTGACAAGCACTGCAGCCACTCAATCTCTAGCATCAGACACTGTGGCCTCTTCTGTCCCTGCAACATGCACTTCGTTTACTCAAAGGTCACTTAAACCCTAGCTAATTCAGTCTTTGGAATAAGCAGTGCAGCTATTCAGGTTCTGGTGACAGGCATTGGGGCTACTCAAATCCTAGTGGCAAATGCTACAGACACCCATACTTAAAATGAGGGGAAATGCAGATGAACCAGAAACTATTTCTTACAAGCCATTTCATCACGTGCTTATTTTTGTTTTAGTTTTGCCTTAACATCCATTATTTTAGGAGTTTTAAAAGCAGAAGATGCCTGACAGATGACCTGAGATTTTAGGGCCTATAGTGGGGCTTAAGAATTAAACTGACTTTCATTTTTCAGAATTTTAGATGAGCTCTGAATCAGGGATCTCTTGTAATTATGTAATTATGCTATAGCTTGGGGCAAAAATGGGTATGAATTTCCAATCCAATAATCAAAGGATCCCAGGACAGTTTAGGCAGGCAGGGACCCCAGTCAGCTTCTAGCCCAGTCTTCAGCTCCAAGCACTTGGGGTCAGCTGTGGCCTCTGGACAGGCTCCTCAACACTCCATCCAGCTGAGGCTTCCAAATTTCCAGGGTTGGAATCTGCACAAGCTTTCTAAGGTGCTTGTTCAGCTGCATGATTGCCTTTGTGGTTCAAGGCTTTGCTGTCCTTAAGCCCACCCTGAACCTCCCTTCCTTCTACCCTGCTCCAGTCAGGAATGCTTTTTGTCAAGGTTCAACAAGCAAGTCCCGGGAAGCAGCTTTGCTGTAGGTTGGTCGGCAGCCAGACCTGCCCATGGGCTGCCTTCCCTTCTCTGTGCTGAGCACGTCAAATGATGAGAAAACCAAATTTGTTCTTTGATGCTAGGCCTCCTAAAGCCCAGCAATGCCCACCCCTGCCCAGACAAAGTGAGAAACCTTAGCACACGCCTGAACTCCCGGGCCCTGCGCACTCTATCCATGCTCTTCTGCCACTCCGCCTTTCCTGCCTGGGCTGAGGAGTCCCGACTGGCAAGAAGCTCTCCTGTTGAGGCCTGCAAGGAATGGGCAGGAAAAAAGCACAATCAAGAAATAAGGACTCCTGAGAGCTGGGAGAGGCAGTAAGTGGACACACAGCTCAACTGAAGGCAGAAGCTGTTGTGTGGGGGTGTTGATGGCAGTAACTAAATAACTCTTGAGTTGTTATGGAAGTGTCTGAATAGAAGCAGGGAACATTTCCTTGCTCAGCTCTGGTCAACTGGCTTTCCCTCAGGATTTCAAGCACTGGGGAGCAGCCAGTAGGAACTGCATTCCAGCCCACCAGAGATAGATCTTGTCTCTGCCATGCAGAGATGCTTTGGATTCTGTAGTTGTCGAGATGGACACGACTGACACCATCATCATCATAAAACTTCTCATGGCTTCTCTCTGTGGACTTCCCACAGGCAGCTCCACACAGCACTGACTCCTTTCCCACCTTCTCTGTGTGCGTCTCCTTCTTCCTTCTACGTGACCAGCTAACCCAAACCTGGCCCTTACCTGGCCACCTAAACCTGTGTATTCCTCACACAGCATTTTAACTTGTCTGTCCCTTGCATGATCAAATGTCCCTTCCTCCTCACAGCACAGCCAACAGATTCCATCTCCAACTTACTCTTGACCAGCTAACCCACTCTTTTATAACACCCATCCTCACTGGAAAGGCAAGGCTGTTGCAGTGTGTTGGTTTAAGTTTATTGTTATTCTGTTTTTCCCCGGTTACTATGATGGTTTCATCCCATGTCCCACCCCCATAAGTGGTCTGCTCCAGGTCTCTCTTTCCTCCCCTTGCCCCATCTCCCTGCCCCAAACCACTCCCAAGTTGTTGTCCATCCTCCCCGGCTCCTCCCAGAAACCCAGAAGGTTCCCTGCCCATCAGCCCTAAAACCACTTCCCACCTGTTGTCAATCCTCCCTGGCCCCTCCCAGTTCTCTAGAAAGTTCTATGTCATTTATCTCTTCCTCAATGTGCAATTTGTTACAGTTCTGTATGTCCCACCTATGTTCTTCCCTATTGGCTGTTTGAGTTTTTGTCCCTGCCCCATAATCCTCCCCCAGAGTACCCCGATTGGATGATGAGTTGCACCCTCCCCTTGGACCTCCCCCATATTTAAGTTGGTGTAGAGCTGAAGTCCTTGCTTTCAGTGGTTCCTTCCCCTCGCCTCCTGTTGTTCCCCTCCGACCCTCGCCAAATAAAACTTTCCTTTGGACCCATTGAAGGACTCGCTCTGATCCTTTACCTCTCCTGGACGCATGTCTGTCTCCCAGGCCCGCCAGCCCTAGCCGTATTCCTGGTTTTCGATCATCCGGGAAGCGGCCCACTCTCAGCGCGAAGCCTCTCCCTCGTGGGCTAGCTGGGTGGACCGGCATGGACAACGAGAGGGCGGGTCGTGTCACAAGGCTGTCTGCAATCCTCAGTAATCAGTACAGCTGTAATTCATTGAGGAAAATGGCCTTCAGTACTATCCTTGCAAACCATCTTCTGACAGGATTCTTCTCAGCAAATGTGAGCGATGAGTTAAGGGTGTCATTGAAGCAGTGACTGTAGTACCTAGTGTAGGAATACAACTAGAGAGCAGAACTGCGAGCACTGCTCAGCTTGTCACAATCAATGTGGATGTGTTAGCCATAGTAGGATAGTAGGCCACAAGCCTTGGCAAGAGTAAGCGGGATTTTGAAGAAGGAATGCAGGAGATAAGAAAGTGCTTGGTACAAGGTGCTGAGCTTGCAATATAATGGGATATCACGCAATGTACCTGGGCAGCTTACAGAGAGGCATAGATTGAGCAACGGTAGTTAGTTACCTATAAGCAATATACCTTAGTTACACGAATATTATTGGTGCACTATTTTTAGCAGTATCTGAAAAGGTATATAAACTTTGCTTTTTTTATCAATAAACGGCTTCATGCATGCAAATCATGAAGACTCCGTCTCTTCATTGTTGCCACCGTCAATCTAGACAGTGCATGGAGAGGGGCAGCTCCCTGCAGGCAGCAACGGCTCCTCTGTACCCCACAAGGCTGTGAACTGTGCCCTGGGACCGCTCTCTCTGCTGACAACAGAGAGTCTGCACAGACACTGTGCACAGCGGGGCTCAGTTTCACACCAGTAGCACTAAAGGATATCATGCTACTGCTTATCTAACACCNTCCGTCTCTTCATTGTTGCCACCGTCAATCTAGACAGTGCATGGAGAGGGGCAGCTCCCTGCAGGCAGCAACGGCTCCTCTGTACCCCACAAGGCTGTGAACTGTGCCCTGGGACCGCTCTCTCTGCTGACAACAGAGAGTCTGCACAGACACTGTGCACAGCGGGGCTCAGTTTCACACCAGTAGCACTAAAGGATATCATGCTACTGCTTATCTAACACCAAGGGAAGTTCACAGTCCTTGTCATAGTGCCAGGGAAATGATGCCTGCATGTGAAGGTTCAGATCCCATTTCCCACGTGTCAGTGGCTGGGCTGAAGCACTGGGTCATGGCAGGACTCCAGCCCCAGCATCTTCAGCCACAAAGGGCAAGTGCTGCCTGATCAGAAACTCGCAGCTCTGCACTGCACCAAAGCTTTGCACTGTACCAACCAAAGCTGACACTAACAGGTTCAGGATGCTCAGGCCCTGGACTGACAACCCATGGATGTTTGTTGTCTTTTGTCTCCCCTTTAGCCTCTGGAGGAAGAGAGCGAGCCAGAGGAGGTTCTGCTGCTGGTGTGGTGCTCTGCAGACAGACAGCAGCGTGAGGGACAAGGCGTCCCTCATTTAATAAACCTGTCATTTAGGATCTTATTTCTCCTGAGCACTATCCACAGCTGCCTTAAGGAGAAATAATAGATTTTGAAGGAAATGGAAATCTAAGTCTTTAAAAGAAAACTTCAAATGGGTTAATGAGACCCATTAGACAGTACTATGCAAGATTCTGAAAGAGATATTCCACCTTCTCTGCAACTAGCAAGCAATCTTCTGTCTGAGATCTTCACTGATTAAAGCCTCTGAAAATGGAAAATTTGAAAATAAACTGTGATTCCTTTACAACTTTTGATGTGTACCCTGAAGTTTTACAGATGCTTCTGGCTTTGCAGGTGAAGCCAAGACAAGCATTGCTGCTGCTGCTGCTCTGCCAGAGGGTCCCGGGCAGGGATGGCACCCACTGTGCCATCTGTTCCTCCTAGCAGAGCTGGGCGGTTCTTTTGAGCCAGTAGTGCCAACAGGCAGGAGAATGAAGGGGCCTTTTCCTGCGCCAGCACTTGTGTACACACCAGGGCCACCTTCAGGGCAGGGTCCCCACAAAGTAAAGCAGAGGGAGAGGGTAGGAAAGTGCTTCCTTTCAAGCCTTCTTTGCCGTGTGACAAAAAGGGAGCCAAGTGACAAGATGAGCAGCAGGGCCCGATCCCTCCTCCGTGCCTGCAGTGAGGGGCGGCTGCCGCTGGGGAGCGCCATAGGAAGAGAACGCCCCTGCGCAGGGCGGGCGGGGCGGGGCAGCCGCTAGGGGGCGCCTGGGGCGGGGCGGGGCCCCTCTGTGAGGGGCAGAGAGCCTCGGGCAGCTGCGAAGCAGCGCGGAGCCACAAACAGGACTGTGCATCCTCAGCGCACAGGGCCAGGGCCATGGACAGCGCCAGGGCAGAGACAGCTTAAGCGCAGGCTGATGGGGCAGGGAATCTTCCCATGGAGTGCAGGATTTAGGGAGTTTTGATTCCCAGTCCTGCGCTGAGCTGGCAGGCCACAAAGCCTCCTCAAGTGCCTCCTCTCCAGGCTTCCTGCAATGCCTTTGCTGACAGGTTCCAATCAGCCAGGCTGTGGGCAGGCTCCACCAATGCAAAGCGATGCTGTCCAAAAGAAGAAACGACAGAACCCATACCAGAAAGGCTGTCTCCCAGCCTTTGTTCCCAGGCTGAGTTCCTCACAGGTGGAGTCTGGATTCCTCTGCTTCCCAGAAGGATGCAGAAACAGGACACAAGGACACTCTGTGCCCCTTCAATTTCACGTCCAGGACCTTGCTATTGCAGGCAAATGGAGCTCACAATCGTATTCACCCCTTCATCCAGGTGTCTTCAGCTTGTTGGGATTTTCCCCCTGAGAGCAGCCTGGGAATGCTGCTTGCTGTCACAAGGCTTTGATCATTCCAGGAAGCTCCAAAGACTCACTTAGGTACCTGCTTTCTAAAACATGACCTGGGTTAATTGTCATAAAGATGAGTAGTATAAGCCATTCCTCAGCAAATGTCAACGCCTCTTAGAAATCCTGTTTTCAGTAGGACTTCAGCCCAGCTTTGTATTCTCAAGAGCACTGAAGTTCAGGATTTCAGCACCAAGACAAGAGCAGGCAGCTTGGCAGGCCTCCACCATCTCAGGCACTCACCCGCCTTGCAAATTCCTCTGCTTCCTGTAGCCATGGGCTAAACTCCTCTTCTTGACCCATGGTCTTCTCCTGTTACCCATGGCACTGGCACCTGCTTGCTCCTTGCTCTGGCACGTTATTAGGACGTCTAGAACAAAATGATGCAGGAGAATTCCACAGAACCTGCCTTTTCTATTGTTTGCCCTGTGTGGTGCTTGCAACTGTCTGCAGGAGACCTGGAGCCTGCAGTTCAGTGACCTATGTAGTCCATAAAAGAGGAGAGTAAGTTAGCTCAGGAAAACCAGGATCAATTTACTCTTCTGCTGCAGGCCAGAAATGAGAGTGCAGCAAATGACTGAAAAATGCAGTGCAATGCAGCACATATCCACCATGGGGATGACAGACTTTTTAAACCCACATCCATGGAGGAATCTGACCTCACAGATTTCACACAAGTCAAAGAGAGTGAGTTTCTGCAAAGGCACCAGGAGCTCAGTGTTGGACTGAGAACATTTTCAAGGAAAGGGCTGGCTTGGGAGCTGGTAGAATTGGAGAGAACGGGCAAATGCGCCCATGGCTGCACCCCATGGTGAGGGCCACTCCAAGGGCACCCCCTGCTATGCACAGGACATGGGCACTGCCCCGTGCAGAGAGGGTGTCCCTGCCATATGGACAACACAAATGCTGCTCCAGTGTTAGGCAAACACATATGGGTGGTTTGTTATTCAGCATTTTTTCCACGCTAAGGTATCGTTCTTCCTTCAGTGAGCTCTACAATTTTCTGGTTGATGCTAGTGTCTTGGTTTGAAAGACGGGTATTTGCTAAAGAAAGGCAAGAACCCCTTTTTTTCTGAGATGGAGAATGCAACCCCCCTCCCTTCTCATTATTATAGTTGCGAATCAGAGGCTTTCAGGCAGAAGATACGTGGATAGGAATAACAGTTCTTTACTAATATANCTTAGCATAACAATGGAGAAAATTCCACAGAAAGAAAAGGGAACAATTCAACCCCCAACACTAGCCATGCAGTAAATGGGCGGGAATGACAGGTATTCCAGTTTAGGGAACTGTTTTAGTCAGAAGTATTGGTGGCCAAAGTACAGGGTGTGTGTGCTTGGTGCCTGTTTTGTATTGCTCCTGGATCCTTTAAGCTATGGGTTATGTACTACAAGGGGGTTTGTGCTGCTTTGGGACAGTCTGCGCCCTGTCAAGGGAGTCCTGTTTGTTGCCTGATGTTATAAAGTCTGTGCACAAATGCGAACGTCCCTTTTTTTCTTTTTCTCTACGGTGGTAGGGTCTGTAGATATGTGCAGGTGTCCTTTCCCCCCCTCCTTTTTTTAATATGGTCTGCAGACCTATGCAGGTGTCCTGTTTCCCCCCTTTTTTTAAAATATGGTCTGCAGACTTGTGCAGGTATCCTTTCCCCCCCTCCTTTTTTTAATATGGTCTGCAGACCTATGCAGGTGTCCTGTTTCCCCCCTTTTTTTAAAATATGGTCTGCAGACTTGTGCAGGTATCCTTTCCCCCCCTCCTTTTTTTAATATGGTCTGCAGACCTATGCAGGTGTCCTGTTTCCCCCCTTTTTTTAAAATATGGTCTGCAGACTTGTGCAGGTATATTTTATTTTTGCCTTCTTCTTGTACAGTCGGCAGATGACTGCGGGTGTCCCTTTGTTCCCTTTGTTCCCTTTGTCCTTGCCCAGTCTGGGGACTTGACTAAGTGGGGTTTTTTTCCTTATTTGTATCCTGGCCTGTGGACTTGATCAGCATTGCTCAAATGATGGAGTGAGTCCACAGAGCAGTTGGCAGCGATTTCTCCTTGGTGGCCCTTGCTGTACTACCTGTGACGTTGCTCGGTGGGTATCAGTAGCTGGGTCTTGGATGCGGTATCACCATCGCTTGGCTCCGTCTGTCACAACTCTGGCACTGGCTCTAGTTCCAGCTTTCCCTGGTGGAGAAAAACAACAAGGGACAGCTCCCTCACACCCCTGCAGCCAAGAGATCTGCAGGACACCATCCACACCCAGCTTCATAAGTGGCTGGTTCTGCTGGGATGGAAGCTGCCCACCAAATCCTCGCTGACTTCAGCAGCAGCAGCAGCAATGCCTGCATCTGATCCCTGGGTCTGGAGCTGGGCTGGACGAAGGACACACGCATACAGCGCATCACCCCTAAAGGACCTGATTTGGAAACAACCACCTGTCACTGCCCCCTGTTGTTTGCAGTAGGGTCACAGCAGCCTGAGACACCGGGCAAGTCCTCAATGGCACCTGGGACAGCAGATGACAGGCCCTGGCCTCCGAGACCAAACACAGGGGGACTCATTCTCCTTCAGGCTGAGCTTCCAGATTGAAAAAGCTGCGGTCAGCAGCCACCTCTAAGGGCAGACAAATGAGGCTCTCCTGCACTTGAGCTGTGCCACGCAGCTACACAGCCCTGGGGAGCAGCAGCCAAGCACAGGGACAAGAGAAGGCACAGAACGAGGGACAAACCCAGTCAAGCACAGAGACTTTTCATGATTGCCGAGACCCAAGTGTGGTGTCACCCACGAGTTGTTCTCTGCTGACAAAGAGCAGGTCCAGCAGATGCCTTCCCTCGTTGGCCAGGCACCTCCCAGGTGGTTTCGTCTCCACTCTCCTGTAGTGCCAGCAGATGTGCCCACATTCTTTGGTTCCACTTGCAGAGCCTCGTACCTATTAGCCACGGCCACCTGGGAAGCGGGAGCAGCCACAGAGGAGACATGCCTGCTGTACTTGGTAGGAGTCAAAAGCCTCCATGTGCAAAGCTGAAAGCCTGTAACTCCACAAGGATGTTTTGGCTGCCCTGCTCCTCATTGGCTTTTGGCTGGAAATTCAATTGCACTTTCTTCCTCGTGCAAAAGTGCATGGCTCGGCAAAACCTGGCCAGTGGGAGGTAATCCAAAGGCAGTGTAGGTTGGAGTTCATAAGAAAGGAAGGAGACCGTTCCTAAATCCAAACCACAACAGAACACCCACAGGAAGGTCTTTCCATATTTAAGAAAGAATGGCCAATTCACAAGTGAACGTAGAGCAGCATACCCTGGGCAACAAAGAACAGAATCTTACAATAGGCTTGGGGGTTTCTAGGATTTTTATTCTGAGTCTGGCTGTGAGCTGGCATTGGAGAAAGTAATGCTGAAGTGCTCCTGGTCATCTCGTCTGCTTCCTGCATTACTTTGCTGCAGGGATGACAGCAATCAGGCTTCAGAAGAGGTTGGAGAGAGGTTCCACTAATTTGAGAAATGGATGCTGCCCAAAGAAAAAGGAAATGAAACCAATTTTAAAAGACACAAAGGAAAAAGGAACCATGATTTTCCAAACTGAGCTTCTAACAGGGTCAAGCTGGATTCCTCTAGGGCCAGAAACAGACACAAGTGGCAGAACACAGATGGACTCAGCTCTGGCTTGCAGGAAGAGCGCTGTCTGCCTTGGCATGCCCTCACTCCACTGCTGGCTGGCATCTTCCTCCACAGCAGGGGCAGCCAAGGAAGTGGCCCAGTCACCAGCTTCCTGTCTACCATAAAACCTAGCAGCAAACCTGCAGCGGCTCTCATCTACTTGAGTGGGCCAGGCAGCACATGGGGCTGGCACAAATCCTGCTCAGCTGTCCCAGTTTGGCTGGCAGAAACCACTAAGAGTGGGGCAGGAGGGACAAGCTGGGTGCCCTCGCATGCTCACAGTCAGCCCCCACCATCCCCCTTCCCATGGCCAAATCTCGAACTTCTTTCCTGGATGTGGTTTCACTGGGTTCCTCCACCACCAACACCAGTTTTGACCTCCATACTCACCAGCATTCTTCAGGAGCTCTTTTGCCACAAGGTAGAGACGAGTACATCAGAGCCATAGGAATGATTAGAGGGGGGAACACCTCTCCTCTGAAAACAGCTAAGAGAATTGGGATTGTTCAACTTGGAGAAGAGATGGTCCCAGGGAGAACTTATTGCCACCTTTCAGTAGTTTAAAGGGGGCTTATAAGAAAGATTGGGATACACATTTTTAGCAGGACCAGTAGCAAAGCAATGACAGGAAGTGGATTTAAAAATGGTTTTAAAAGAGGGTAGTTTCAAATTGAGGAAGAAATAGTTTATGAGGAGAGCAATGAAAAACTGGCATGGGTTGCACAGAGCTGGCAAGTACCCCATCCCCGGAAACATTCAAAATCAAGTTGGATTGGACTCTGAGCAATGTGACCTACTTGAAGATGTCCCTGATCACTGCAGGGATGGTTGGAGTTTGTGATCTTTAAAGTACCTTCCAACCTAAACTGTTGTAATATTCTACTTAATTTTCATTTGAAAAGCTCTGAGATTGGAGATTACTATGAGTGGGGGGCCATCTGATGCTTTGGAGTTTAGTGGATGAGAGACCTGTTACATTGGGCAGTTGTTTTAATGGTAGCCACTTAGCATTTTGCCTCCAGAAGATCCTTGGCAGACCCTTTCCTGTCCTTGCCCATGTGCAAACAGCAGTTCAGAAAGTCGCGGAACACTTGCTTCTGCATCTTTGCTATTTCTTCTGTAGGTTTGGGACTCAGAGCCTGGAGAAAAAAGAAACATGAGATTCTACCTGTTTTTTTTTCATGTCCATATATGGTCATATATGGAGACCCAGGTCTAGGTCTCCAGTCTGCAGTGTCAGTTTCTTCCCTTGCAGAGGCCTAGAGGGGATTTTTCTACCCCATAAACTGACCCCAGTACAGGCACAGGTATTCAACCTCCAAAGGATCTTTTCCAATTTTATTGGCTGGCCTAATTAGTAGGAACTATGTAATCAAAAGCACATTTTTCTTCTTTGAGGGTTGAAACCAGCTTTACAGCTATTCTAAAGACTGAGTTTGGTTTGCTATATTATTTTCAAGGATTTATATTTAAAATTAATCTCTGCAGTGCTCACTGGCCCCTGAAGTACAGCTTCCATATTTCAGCACAGAACTCATCAAAAATATCTTCTTCATATCTTTATGTTCCTCATAAAAACAGTAACCAGATGAAAAAAGGGAAATCCATCAGCTTGTTCCTTGGATAAAGAAACAGAGATTCTTCGTGTTCATTGCAGACACACTCAGCTGTATGCACAAATATAATGAGATGAAAAAGCATAACTGGGCAGATTGGAGTCACCTGCAACTATGTGTTTCAGCAGTCCCCAAATTCTGGGTCAGCCTCACTTACGTGGACTTTTAACCCTTGCCTGTTATTTTTGCTTGACCATAAGCTACAACTCTTTCAAACATCTTTGTGATTACAAGGATTTTTGTTTAAAAATGTAATTACTTCAAACCTCACTATTTTTTTAAGATTATGCAGAGTGTAGACTCTTAGTAATTTTTGGCATGGTTAACATTAAATGAAATACATGGGAAATATGTCCTATTTGTAGTCTGTAAAACTATGTGACTGCCCCTGTGCCAGAACACTTTAAAGAAATTTTTAGGCTAGAGAATATTTCTAGCTTAGCTGAAGTGAAAAAAAAAGCAAATTAAGATGATCTGAAGTGACAAGGTCTCACATAAGTAAATGATACGGCTCCCTCTGCTGACTAGAGAAAGATAAGTCAGATTTCTAAAATGTAAACTAAAAAAAATGAGAGAAAAGAGAGTTGCAGGACTAAAATACGAATAAAATCCAGCAACTGAGAAACAACATAATTATATTAGGACAATAGAAGTCCATAGTTTGTAAATATTTATTTAATCAGCACTTTCATTAGCTGAATTACTGTTGACTCACTTTATACACATAGGCAAGATTTTTAAAGTTGACAGATTCATTCAAAGATGAGAAGGACGAGCACTTTTGGATCCAGTCTGCAGCCCTTGGCAATTCAGTGAAATGGCTTTTGACACAGTGAAATGGACTATGACCCTACAGCTGTCTCTGTTCCCAGAGGTATTCACTTTTGGATGTAACAGTCACTACCTTTTCCAAACTTACACTAGGGCGTGAGCACTGGATCTCTTTCTGATCTTTTCTATCATCAGAGATGAGTGTGTCTCTCTCCAGAGGAAAATAAAGGTTAAACCTCTGGCTGAGATAGACTGAATTCAAGAGGGATAAATCCCTCACTCCAAAGGAGAGGAATGACACAAAGGCAACTGGCATGCAGTCATCCCCTACGCAGTCATTCCAGGCAGTGCACAGACCCATCCTCAAGGAATTCAAGCTAAGATTAAGCATAGTGTGTGTGACACTAAAGATTTGGATTCATATCCAAAGCAGTCTAGGAATGACTGATTGATTAATTAATGAATAGGGGTATAAAGCCATGTTAAGAGCTACCAGGGTATTTGTACTACAAGACATGAGCAAATGTGATTTTGAGCTGAGAGTCTGAGTTAGCAGAACTGGAACATGGCAAACGAAAGCTGTGGAAAAAACTCTGACACTGAAATTTTCCAGATTGCTTATGCATATATTTTGCTTCCATACAATGGAAATTAAGAGATATATGTGCATCTGTATTATACAGATAATATATAAAAGGTTTAATTTTTGCCTACTAGTTCTTAGCTGTCTTGCAATTGATCTTCAAGATCTAATTGTCTTATTATTTACTTTCCTCCTTTTAGTGCAGATCATAGATTCTCTTCCATTTTCATTTCTCAACATATAATTGTACTGCCTGACGTCTTAATGAGTAAGCATTGCTGGAGGAACAAAGTTAATGAGATCTATCCTGCTAATTTCCTGTCATGGTCTTTGAAAATGCTTTATGTTCCACACATAAACATGTATTCTACTTAGGATTATCTCCTCTCTCTGCCCTCATTAAGTGCTCCAGAAGGGAACCATTTGAGTGTAGCAGAGCCAATACTTCCTGCCTGTGGATGATTTTCTATGACATCATTTTCTATGATTTCTTTTCTTCATTTTTTCCTAAAACAAGTACCAAAGGAGGCTGTTACTAACAAAAAATCTCCACAAAACCACACAGAAAATCCCCAACAACAACCCCCAAAAAGCAAAGAAATAATTGAGCTCCAGAACAGAATACGAGACACTTCATATTAGTCTAGAAACTAATTTCTCCTCATCAATTTCTTTCTGTCCATCAATTACAGACTTAGGTTCTTAGTTAAAGCCAGCAAATGGAGTTCGTTGCATTCCACTTGGGAAAAAAAAACCCAATGGATTTTTCTGTCTTATAACCAAAAAATATATATAGTAATTACAACCTTAAAGAATGGGAGTTCCAATGCCATTTCTAACATGATGATTTCTGGCCACAGCTTTACCCTGAACAGAATGTTAGCAATTCGCTTTTATGGACTTGGGTTTCACATCCCAGAAAAAAGACTTTAGCCTACAGAGAGGACAGGACAAAAGGATTTGGACATTTCCTGGTGGTTTTTTGTGTCCCCCTAGACCTAGGACAGAAAGCCTAAGGCAGAGAAGCAGAGATGCTTAAAAAAAACAAAAGAAAACCATATCAAGCAACCTTTGCAAAGCCAAGCAATCCAATCAACCACCCAACCAAAAAAAAAAAAAAAAAAGAAACCAAATCTGAAGAGTTTAAAGTCTGTACAGAAAAATGACTATAGAGGAACCAGTATTGTTTTCCTTTATTTAAATATAAAAGTACATGGGCCACAGCTGATATTTTTACTTTCACATAGGAACTAGAAGAGCGAAAAAAAAATAGTTCCAGAGTTTGGACTTGAAAATATTTAATCAGTAACAGTTTCCAGGTCTTTCACTAGGAAATGTTAAATACCATATCTTTGTTTATTGTCTTCTATATTTTTATTGGTTCAAAGACCTTTCTTGTTCACTCACTTGTGCTGTGGGTTTCTGTGCTATCCACATCTCTTTCCTTTAGAGAAAAGGAGAATGTCCTGTTCCACTATAAAAGGTGAGTCAGGGAGGATTCTTTCCAGTAGATTGCTCAGATGAAAATAAAACACAAATGTAGCAATATTATATCTGAGAGCCGTTTATTGATACAGAAAAGGTAAGTGTTCCTACTAAAGGGGGACAGGAAAAGGCGCAGAGAGGGGAAAAAGAGAGAGGGAGAAAGAAACAGAAGACAGAGACAGCGTTACCACAAGAACCCCAGCACTCTGTCAGTGTCGGCTTGGCAGACGGTGCGTGCGTATGAGCCTCCGAGTGAGCGCCTGATGCCTCCAAGAAACATAAAGCAAAAATGGCTGGAGTTGTGTCACAGCTATATACTTTTATGTGCTAAGGCTCCTTCCAGAGCCCGACTTCACAGGCATTTTTGGTGGGCTTTCTTTGTGGGCACTGGGGCATTTGCCCCACCAGCCTGTGCGGGGATTCGCTCACAGCCTGATCTTTGGAAGTTTTCTCTGTCCTGGTCGGCTGTCAGGCAAAGCCTCTTTAGGGACAGGGCTGTCAGAACATGTAAAGCCATTATAGGAATCCTTTACCTCGTATGTAACATACCTTGAGGCATAAATAAAAATTGGATTGGTCCCTCTCAGGGAAGTGTATTTCATCCTTCTGAATATAGTCTGTAACTGGGATAGCTGGATCAAATAATGAGCCTTTGGCTATGCCGCAGTTGCAGGAAATAGCCAACTTGTTAGAGCAACTGTTTTGAATGAATGCACTAGGTCCACCTTGAATCCTGCAAAACCACCTCCAACCGAAGAACAGGAAATGGCAGTAAAGTACAGTCCCATTTGTCATTCCAGTTACTGAATGAGTGAACAGCTTTAATAAGGTTTTTATACCACTTGTTTTAGAGAGGTCAATTTTTCAGCCATGAGATTGATATGAGGTGTGAATTTTGAGTTTTGCTATGTTCCCATTACAGTAGTTTTCAGTAGTTTTCAGAGACCAGTTTGGATAACGGCAACCTGTGGAAATGCAAGAGCTCATAAATCAAAAGCAACTAACTAAAGACATTTTTTTCCCCAGCATGTGAAGTGACAGTGTCAGAAACAACAGCAATATAGGCTGGCCTTTGGTATCACACTCAAGGCCTGCAGAGTAAGTCCATCAGCTTGTTTAGTTCTTTTGCTCTTGTTTTCTCTGCTGTACTTTGTATTTTGGGTTGATATAAAGAATGATTTATGTAGGCCCATTGAATGCAATCAACTTCTGAAACGCTGGCTAATAGCAACAAAATGCTATGTCTAACTAAGGTAGCAATTTATCGTAGTTCCTGCTTATTTGCAGGAGCATTCAGGTTGGTTGAGATAGAAACCTTAGCAGACACTCATACATTCATCTACTAGTAAAATTGAATTTATTTGGAAGAGACGTTTTGAGGGTCAGACATATATTGTAAAGCTCAGATTCATGCACTGGTGATACTAAAAGCTGATTTTCTTGAGTCAGCTCAGACTCGTCCTTCAGTTCAACCTTCCTCCCATTTTTATAAGTATATGTCATGTCCAAGTAACTCTGAGGCAGAAACACAAACTGGGCAAGTCTGATTTAACTGCCGTCTTAGAAGAAAATGATCAGCAGATTGGTTGATCAATGTGCTCCAAATACCACTAGTAAAACAAGACAGTACTCTTTGTGCAATTTTCTTTTTTTCATACTGATTTTTTTCTGCTAGGAAAATCTAGCACAGGAATGCTTAATGAAGTGTGTCCTGTCAGTGAGGCCTGCTTATTTAAGGAAATCAACTCTCCTTCTGTCTTGGTTTGAAATGCAGATGTCTGCTAAGGAAGGCAGGAGCCTCTCTTGAAATGGAAAATGTAAACCCCCTCCTTCCAAATTACTATAATTTTGAAATTAAGGACCTCTCAGGCAAAGATATGGGAATAGGAATAGCAGTTTTTTACTCAGAAAATTAAAATAAAAATGCAGTAATACAAAACGACAAAACACTGGCAGATTCAGAATACAACCTGCCACCCTGTCAGTCAGGGTGTTGGTAGCAGTCCCGTTAAATGGTGGCTGCAGTCCTCCTGGATGACAGATGTGGTTCAGTTGAAGCAGTGGTCCTGGAGAAAGGTGCAGTTTTCCTCTGGAGGTTCTGTGGTGATGGCGATGGCCCTGGTCTTCCTCTGAGAATCCAGTGGAAAAAGGCTGATCTGATGTTCCAAATCTCAGTTTTTATGTAGGTTGGAAATGCTTGGCTCCTCCCCTGGGTGGAGCATCTCACAATGGGATGATGTAATTTTATCAGTCATGCAGTGGGACTCAATGGCCAATTAACAGAAGATACCTCCCTGGACAAAGGATGGGTTGTGGAAGAGATAAAGAACACTGCCCCACCTGGTTTTAACAGCTGAGCCATTAACAAAGGATATTCCCCCCGGAGTTATGAGGGATGGATCATGAAAGAGATAAGGAACACTGCTCCACCTGGTTTCAACAGATAGTGATAGAATACATACTTCTGGTTACCTCTTGTATTGCAACCTAAGACACCTTCCTGTTGTGATCCAATGCTCTAACTTTTGAGGTTTATCCCTAAACCCCCCTTTTATGTTTATCTTATGGTGTGGTCCTTTCCCTTCCCCTTTTCTCCTCTGACCTCTCCTGGTTGGCTAGAATTCAGCCCCTCCTCGCCTTGCTGAGGATTGAATACCCCCGCGTTTCCTGTATTCTGTCTCTTGCTCTCCTGGAATTCTTTCAGAATAAACCTTGGAACTTAATCCTGAGGGGAAGAGCCTCTTTTGATCTTTTGCCACTTCCCAAAATGCATGCACCAGGTCGGTGACACCTTCAGATGACCTGTCAATTTACTTGAACTGCTCTAATTGCCAAGACATATTAAACACAACCTGAGGTTTCAAGTCATGAGTGCCATCTGTTCTGTGTCAGATCTATTTTTTTAAATCAGGAGGATCTGCTTGTCTTTCACCCCATCACCTGCTGGGTTTGCCTCACTTTTATTTTATGCTCTCTTCAAGGACTGTGAAGAGCAGTTTGGAATAGAAAAGGGAGGCTGAATCCTGCTTTGCCATCATATTGAGCAGCAGTAGGAAAAAAATTATTCCAGTTATGGTGGGATGACACAGATGAGACTATTTGCGCAGTGCAGCAAGGTGTGTGGGCTGCAATAGCCAGTGTCACTTCTTCCCCGCTCCTTCGCTTCTCAGCTGATGCAGATAAGTGCCTTGCTCTCGCTGCTCAGCTTTCACTGTTTGTGTAATCAGGACAGGGAAAGTTAAGGAAGCATGCAACAACATTCTACCGGAGGGTTTCCTACAGTGCTTTCCCCTGACAGAACAGTCTCTTCTGGCCTTGACAAGGGGATTGTCAACAGCAGACTGAAGAGCCTCATCACTGCTGGACAGCCTAGATAGGGTGCTGTGGTCACATGTCCATCACACCACTGGACTGGAGGCACTGCTGGCAGTCCCTAATCCAATGCCACACTCAGAGCAGGGTCACTTTGAACAGGTTTTCATATGTTAACAGGAGTTTCCTGTACTTTGTGTCCAATTGCTTCTGTCATTGGATACCACCGAGGAAAGTCAAGTTTTCTTCACTCATTAAATGTTTATACATAGGGGTAATATACCCCATTGGCATTCTACAGGATAAACAGTCCCATTTCTCTCACCTTTGCCTTGTATGAGAGATGCCCTGGTCCATTCATCATCCTTGTGGCCCTTTTCTGTATTCCTCCAGTCTACTTCTCTTGCATTGATGTGCCCAGGAGTGGACTTAGCACTCCAGGCATGTCACACTGGTGACAGGAGGACTGTGAAGTGATGGATCTCACTCACCTCTGAGTCCAGGGAGCTTGCCAGGGAATTCTGCTCTGTGGTATGAAAACCATATGCATTTTTCTTGTTGAAGAGTTAGATATCAAATAACTTCACAACACTTCTGCATTGTTATGTTCATTTTATTTATATTTGTATTTCACTGCTTCATCCATTATGATTGGTTTGGAAAGTAAACTTTCCTTTTCTTTTAATGACTACAACAGTTAATGTTGGTCTCTCTTCCCTTACACTTGAACAATTATTTAATAACAAACAGAACTAAAAAAGTCTGAGAGAAATGTGACATCATTAAAAAGAATTAACACACCAAACAGAGCAGACGCATGGAGGAAGAAAAGGAATCAACCACTTATTTCTTAGAAAGATGCATTCCCCTTAAAAATTACCAAAATTAAAAAAAAAAAATGTATTTTATGGGAAAGAGCAGGGAGTGTACACGTGCATATGCTGACGCTTCTACATCCATATCCCCAAACACACACACACATATATATGTACATGTATATATATGCATACATGCACATACACAGACACACATGTATTAGACTGGACAAGTAATATATTTTTTCCCTGGGAGAAAATTATTATAACTTATATTAGTTACATCTGTCTTTAAAACTTATTAAAACATAGAACAGAAACTACTTTAAGAACTCTAACATATTCAGCTAAACCTCGGAAATCACTGCCTATTTAACATAAAACACATTGAAAAAATCAGCTTTGAAAACTTTTTATTTAAATGTACACCCTCATCAGGTTCTTAGTGCTGATTTTGCTTGCTTGGCCTTTGGAATGGTCACCATAATTATTAAAAATGTCTTTTATTAAAAATTTCTTCCAATATATAGGAAAAAGTGTCTAAATACTGACCACTTGTCTATACTGGGTGCCCCAGTGTTATCCCCTTTCTAAAACCCATAAAGCATACTTTACTACAGAAATCATATTTTTATTTTATATGCAGTGATTTCTGTTCTGCTGCTCTTCCGGGTACCTCCTGCTCTCTTGCTTTTGTTCTTCTGAAGAGATGAAAAACAGCCAGCCCTTGATGGTCTCTCTTCAGAGGGCATAGGTCAGAGATAGCCCTTCTGCAGACACAGAGGGAGGCAAGACAGCCACTTTTTGTAGCAGGTCTGTCCTTGGGGAAGCAAAAGGCATACTGAAAGGCTGGCTCTGAGACCTCCCACCCAGAAAATGAGAAACCTCAAGAACATGCAGAGAAGGTAGAAAGTGACAGGAAGCAGTAGATTTTTGTGAGAGGGCTCCAAAATGTGTCATTTATTTTACCCAAAGGTGCTCAAAGATCCTTTTAGTCTGTTGTTTATAATAGAGACCTGACAGGAGTGGCTTCCCAAGTACAGAGAGTATCATCCTCTGTATCCTCTTCACAGATAAGGAATTTGTGATCACCGAGGACAATGTTCACCTATTAAGTTTCTGCACATCTTGAGTTGTTGTCTGTAGGTCCCCGTAGAGTTACATGTTACCTGTTTTCCTCCTCTTTCCCTGCCTTGTTCTTAATGAATACATTCATAAGGAGAATCAAATAACTTGCCTGCTATAAGTTTTGCTGCTTTACAACCTGAGTTCTTGGAGAAAACTGGTAAGTTTCATAAGTCCTCAGCTTCCCTCAAATCTAACAGAAATCATCAATTTCGCTGTTGCGGATTAGTAAAAAACTCCGCCCTTCAAAAGACCTTGGGACTCCATTTTTTATAAAACCTTAGGGAGATTATGTTCAGATTTGTGTCATATTACAGTTGTCACTAATCTATGTTCACGCAAAACAGAAGTTCATTACAAAATCTCTTATTACAGAGAGAATCAATGAAAGCTCTTAAGTCTTCAACCACTGAAGTCAAGTTTGGTATCATAGGAACCTTTCACAACCTTTCATTACTTCAGAGTAATGCTGAGTTTCAGTCAGTTGAAATAATTCCTCTATAAAGGCACTATAAAGTGCCTTGAAGCTTAACACAACAGTATCTTTAGAGGTAAATATCAGGGGAAAAAAAGTTAGGTAAGAAAAACAAAACCTGACTGAAGAACTAGAAAAGTAACTAAAAAACCACAACAAAACAAAAAAATCGAAACAATGCCTCCTTTCTCCCTCTCCTCCCCCCACCTTTCCCAATCTCATAACAATATGGAATGCTGGAATTACTAGGAACATACATAATAATATCAAGTACAAAAAACATTAACAAGCAAAACACGATTCTGTCTGTTTGTGGCCCTGAGCAAATTATTGATGAAGCTGGAATGCTTGATCACAAGATTCAAGAGCAATCTGCCTTTCTCTCTCTATGGGAAGAGGTAAAATGATATTTCTACGTAGTGATGCCACATTCCAAACATTCATATTTGCTTATCAGCTATCACAGAGTGGAAGAAATGGCCTGTGGTGTGTAATGGCCAGGTGGTGGCTGAATAGCTGTGCTGCAGAAGCAAGAGTACCTGTTGGGAGATACTCAGCAGAAGGCCACACCTTGTCATGTAGAGGAAGGAAACTCCATGTTCTTCCTAGCAGAATCAGCAACCAAAACAAGTACACTTTTCCCTCCTTTGCAGCTGGTTCATCTCCTGTGTAATAACAGGCTTTTACCATTACAGGGATTTTGGCCAGGTCAAGCACAAATCCTCTACGGTTCAACTCTGCATTTCATTCTTTTGCCTTATACAGTGTGCCATACTAGAAAATGAAACATACAGGTTTCTGGAAAAAAAACCCAAACGAGTTTAAAAGAAAAGGAAAACACTCCAACTGGTAAGTTTTGCATTCACAGAATTTATGCATTCACAAAAAGGTAACTGAGAAAAAATTCTGCCTAATCTTCAGACTGAGCTGCAGTGAATAGTCTCAAAACAGCATATGGTAAGTAGTGTAATAAAATGAAGACTAAATTATGCATAAAACCCCATGTTTTTCAATTTGTGTGGCGACTTTCATCTTTATGCACTAAATTCCACACCTTTGCATCTTTATGTTAATCTTTCAAATACAGTGCTGTCCAGACTGAGAACACCATGTCGCAACTGTCCGTAGTGGGAGTAGAATTGAAGTGCACTGCATCAGCTACAGCTCCATCTCAAACAGTGCCACAGCCCAGGCACTTTGGAGGAATCCAAGAAACCCTTTATAAACAATTGAAATTGTAATTCCAGGCAGTTGCCAGCTACATGAACCACCCAAAAGAAGTTATGTTTTTCATCTTCTTTAAAATGAGGCAAGTTCAGGAGTAGCTGTGTCAATGAATTCCAGAAGCTAGCTATATCCTGCAGAAGTGCCAGCAGAGCAGAAATCATCTCTGTGTGCATTCCAATCCCCAAAGAATTAACCTGATTGCAAAGACTACCAAAGGAGGTAGGAACACTTAGGTCCATCCCCTTGAAAGCAAAGGATAATGTGGCTTGCGTAGTTCTAGAGATGCAGAAAAGCCCCCATCATAGGTACACCAAATGTTCACAGACAAAAGCACTTTTTCCCAGCAAGAATGTAATCACTGACATTTTACAAGCCCTGATTTAAGCAAGCAGGCAAGTAAGTCAAAATGTCCTACAACACTGAGCTAGAATATACTTGCTGTTATTCTTTAGTGTCTGCTACCCCTCTATTTCAAATGTTCCAATCACTGGATGCTCCATGAGATTTTCTTCTGTCTCAGAAGATGTAAACATACCTAAACTTATTCGAGGAGAAGGCAGCAACAGGGTTCAGCACTTACTCAGGAAAAAGGAACTTTTAACAATAACACAAGTGTGCAAAACTTGTTACAAGGCACAGAATACATAAATGTGTTCCACCTGATTCCCATTTATTCAGAAGTATTTCTCTTGTGATACCTCTGTTAAGTATCACTTTCATTTTTTAATTTTTTTTTTCCGGAAGAAAGCCTCCTCAGGGCTCACTCAGCATAGAAGACTTGATTTGCTGCAATGGATTGGTCTAGACTGTTCATACATGTGTTAATTAACTTGGATTAAGTTCTGGGAAAAAAATATTGTGTTAGCCCAATGTAAAAAGCAAGTCACATTGCTGGGCACTGTTTAGCTGCATCAGAGACCTTCAATTAGTCCCTCCTGATCTAATCTTTTTTACTAGTCATCTTTATTGTATCTTTCTGAAAGTTACTCAAATTAAATTTATTTTCTCAGAAAAGATGAAATTTTACGGTGATTGAAAATGATCCTTTTTCTAACGGGATAGAAGGATATGAAATTTCATGACAGACTGGTGTACTTCATAGGGTACACTTCAGGAAAATTACTGTAGCTGTTTTTTTTATGTAATACAGAGATACTGAGAACATTTGCTGTCAGTCACAGCATGAATTCAAGGAAAATACTTCAACACTGTGGAGCTATATCTGGATCCCTGTTCATGTAGTTGAGATCAGAAACCCTCCCACTGTCATTAAATTATGAGTCACAATGAGGCATAAACTGCCTGTTCAGCTGAAGGATGTGGCTGTCTTCCCAGAAACACAAGGCTTCCTGGCATTTGGGAATGGTGGCCAAGCCTTGGGTGGCCTGGAGTGGGGTAGGAGGCATTAAAGGCTAAGTCTTCTTTGATTCCAGAACCTCTTAATAGTCTGTTGCAGTTAGGAAAGAAAGCACATACCAAGAAACAAAAGAAAAAGAAAGCAAGGTTGCAGATTTAATTTCGAAACAACTAGTCTGGAGGTCAGCCCAGGGACCTGAATTTCAGTAAAGCTTTAGCAGCAGGGGCACTGTCTGCTATTGTTTATGGTTGAAGAGGTTCTTATCCCTGATAAAGAAGCTAGAACTGATACGATTCTTCCTTTTCTCAATAATCCATGTTGCTCAGATGAATTTCCTAGCAGCATATTTAGGGTTAACAACATTGACACTGGAGAGAAGCATTTGTGACAGTTAACTGTGGTTCTCAACTTTCCTGCTTCAGGGATTAACAAGCAGGCTCAGTCCATGAGAGCTGTCATGTTCTTGAACTTTGCAGTAGGAAGGAAATTGGATTTTGCTTTTCTTCAGTGGGTAGTTTTTAGTGACACATCCTGGTTGTCATCTCTTTCTGTAAAACAAGGAGGGGAAATAAATGGCATTTGTGATAAAGTGTGCACAGGCCTCTTCACTGTTAATATTTCTGCAACTCTGCAAATTCATGTGGTTTTATATGGCACTTGAGTTTCTGCCCCTCTCTGTCACTTTCAAGGACAATTAACATAACTGGCAAGTAAAATATAGTATTTTGTCACTTTTGACAGCTTTTATAACCTAATAAATCCCTAGCCATGTCAGGTAAATGGTGCTACATCCCCCTGCCCAAAGAAATAAATCAACCGCAAATGCCAAAAACCTTTTAATTTAATGTAAGAAAAAGCATTCAAATAATTCTCACTGAACCTGCAGCCAACAGGAGTCCTAGATACACCTTCTCTGCCAAGTTATTTCTGCTTACCCACAGGCTCAAAGGGCACAGGAACACAAACCTTGAGGACCTGACCAGAGCTGTGGCATTCATCTCTAGGATAGGGTTTTGGACCATTCACAGACTGCATTAGGAACTGGAGTTCAGGATCCATGTAGAATTTTATTTGATCTGATTTACAAGCACTCTGATACAAACTCTCTGGTAACTGGCTGCCCCATTCCATAAAACTTTGTATTTGCCAGCAGATTTTCTGGAAAGGCATTATCTAACCAACAGCCATCCACATATTCAGATCACACAGCATTTTACCTTAGAAAATCGATTAAGATTTACCAAGTTATCAGAAGTCTCTGAAAAATCTCTTAGCTTGCTTGAATAATTTGTTGTAATTTAAAAGGTCATTAAGATCTAATGCAAACTGCTTAATGACAATTTTGTAACTGTATCTTACTCTGTGTTTAACAGATTACTTTTCCATCTAGAATCCTACATATACTCTTTCTCCTCCCTTTCCAAACCTTTAACTAGTTTTTCTTTCTTGTATATTTATCTTGCATTACTTGTTATTTTGTTGGCATGCATGTAACAGAATGGAATGTTGTCATTTGTTATAAAGACAATGGTAATTAGTACAGGAATTTATACAGTAATATGTGATCTCCACAGTGATATATACAGTAAGGTAAACTAGCAGTGGCTTCTCTAATTTGTTAAAAATGACAAAGCTGACTGTTCATGGAAACATCTGTCTCCTTTTCTCCTTAAATGTTTTGTGGCATTTTTTTGTGGTTTTTTTCCCCTTAAATATCTGTGATTAGGTTTATTTCATTAGAGCAACAAACACCAAATGCAGAACTAAATAAAATTCAGCACAGTGTTGGACAGCTTCCTACTGAAGATTAATTAGGTGTTAATGCATTTCAAGGCAGTTTTTGTCTTTGGTGGCTCCTAATTTTCACATACTCAGTGTCTGCAAGTTCCTAGTGTACTTCCTACAATCACGGCTGATAGATCTGTGAGGTAAAACACTGCAACTTCCTTCTGCAACTGCTGCTGAACAGTGATTTTCAGTCAGACTGTATCAACTTACCCTGTTATAAAAGCAGTCCAGGGAGTAATGTGGACCACATCAGAGCCATTGTAAAATGGGCCACCCTCCTTCAGACACAGTGGGAGGCAAACTGCAATAGCATCAGAGGTGGGAGTCTAGATATGGATCAATGTGTCCAGGAAAACGGCAGAGTAGAAAGAGTAGGAATTTAGATGATCTATGCATAAGATGTAAGAGGGCTTTAAACCAGTTTGCCATGACAGCCATGAAGCATGAACATATCATGCCATTTCTAATTTCTCTCTAGAGGCAGAATTTATTTTTTATAGTAATACAATTTCTTCTCTGTCCCTTAATTTCTGATTTTTAAATATTTTTTTTGGTTATACAGTTACATCCACAGTCTTCTCCCTAGATCCTATTTCCCCACCCTGTCAGTAGAACATTGCTGCAAATGGCTCTGTAACTTTGTCCCTGCAAGGCCTTCCCAACAGCTGATTGGCTACAGTTTTGGAAATCTCACCGAAGTTGTAAAGTCATAAAAATGTTTAACCTTAAATCTCTGGTCCATAGAAACATTCTCTGTATTGATCTATATTGTTACTGGTAAATGAAGGACACACAAGTACAGTCACATTGTATTCCTGCAAATATGTGCTTGAGCTTTTACTGATTTCACCCAATGACAGTGAATTAGATGTGCTTTAAAACAAGAAAAAAGCCCATGATTCCTGTGATAGTGAATTGGTGCAAGCTTTGTGGGAGTGACCCACTTCTACTTGTTATTTTCTTAGACGAATTCACAAAACAACCAGGAGACAGTTTCTCAAAGAGGATGATATAATTTGGATGCTGGCAAAGAAGAAGTTAGCTTCACTCAAAATGCTGGTGAGGAGAGCAAGGGTCAAATCCTCAGTGTCCAATCTTGGCTGTGTGGCAGCATGAGGCATGCTGCGTGCTGCAGAGCCTGCTGCTGAGCCTGTTACTGAACAAGCTGCTCCTACTTGCCAGACTCTGCCCCCTCTGAGATGCTTACCTTCAAAAATTAACCATCCATTCTTCACAGAGCTTGCTGGCATATCTCTCACTGATTCTGATGGGCACCAGAGAACTTAGCACACAGTCCCCCCTCCACTTAACTCTGCAGAACAGTACCTATCAAACCTCACCAAAGATCCGATCCTTAGTTATTCTGCTGCTGCATAGCCTTAGGTGAGTACTATCTATAATAAAAAGCAGAATGTTCTTCAGTGTCTCCTGAGTCTTCTTGGGTTTGTGCTTCTCTGAAATGTCACTGTTTATTTTAAATTGGGAAAAGTGTAGAAGTATGTTATTGACTTACAATTATTGATTAAAAGCACATAAGACTATTTCCCAAACATGGCAAATGACAACCAGCTATCAACTGACTCTTCTGAAAAGGCAGGAAGACTGGAAATGCTCTTTGCCTTAAGGCACTATGATACCCAGTCCCAGCTGGGTATTGAATGAAATATAAAGGCTAGACAGACAAGGGAATCAGAAAATCAAACACAAAGACACAGATAGGCACACATGAGCACTTGAAAACATATTGAAAACTGTGCAAGTCCTCCTGTGCTCATTAACAGAAACTCTCCATACCAGACCTTTTGATAGCAGATGCACTTCTCCTTGAAAATTAATTACAAGACACTCCAGAGCATTATTCTGCATTACTACATTCATACGTGTTCCTGCTTTCAATTCTGACTTACAAAGTTAACTCAAAAAGGCAATGAAGGTTTTTCAAATCCAAAATCCAAACCAGAAGCCTAGACCTACTGTATGTGTTGAATATGTCCAAGACCAGTAACTGAGGAGAATTAAACACAGAACTCACTTATAAGGAACATAAAGAGAAACATTTGCTATTCTTTATCAAGTTCTTGAAGTATTTACTTACTCACTGGAATTAACGCTAACAAGCCACTCTGTAAGCATTACAAATCTATTTGTTTTGCTAGTATTTGTGATTTCATGGAAGGACACATTCCTGAATGTTTTTGAGGCAGTATCAACTTGATTTCACAGATGAAGGGAAAAAAGAAATATTTGAAAAGGTAATCAATATTTATATCTGAAGAATGTCTGGTCCTCTCTCCTCTGTAATGCTCCAACATAAATTTCAGATACATTCAGCACGTAAGTCTACACCTAACTATTTTAATTTTTAGTCTTCATTTCACCTTTAAACGAAGCAGGAGAAGAATGGAAAAAATGCAACATAGCCAGGAGTAGCTGAGGAAATCTCTTTTTAACATGACAAATTTACCTCTGGTAAGATATTGATTGCATCTGAATGGATTACAAGAAGAATAAATTTCCCATAAAGAATGGCATTCTTCTAAGAAAATTTTGTTTCTATGCTTATGCAAGTATAATATATAGCTGGCAAAACATGAGGCAACAACCCTTCAAACAAACATCACCTTTGTACCAGTGTATAAAAGAAGCCAGAGGCCCCTTCTGTGCAAAAGCTGATGAGAAAGTAGATGAAGTGAAAAAACAGTATAAATACTAGCATTCTATAAGAACACCTATAAGAAAACATCTATAAGAAAAAATAATAAATGCAATAATGACCTTCATTAAAACCAGTGTTGTTTTAGCTTGAATCTTCCTTCAGTGCCTGGGCCCCATTCTCCCTTCCAGCTCGCCAAATCAAAGCAAAGCATGGCTTGACAGCTCCTCCTGCTGTCAGTTAGCAAGCCTAAGGATAATGTGGAAACATCTTGTTCTAACCCTTTGACAACTGTTTTAAACGAAGTGAGGTTCTTAAATGCTATACAAGTGTGTCAGCAGAAAAGTGGATAGAGAGACAGCATTACCTGATGACAGGCAGGGATACCTTGCCTGGAGGCACCCATCAGCCTGGAAGACCTGACCAAGTGGCCAAGACCAAGGCCATGCCAGCAGTGGGCACCATGCCACATCCACTTGCCAAGCTTAGGGACTCCACAGGGAGCCACTCGTATCTCCAAATACTGCAACCAAAAAAAACTCCAAAACCATCGCCCAGCATTAACCACATTCTCACAGGAAAGAAACTTAGAATCTATTCAACCATGCTGTGAAGCAATGCACAGTGTTGGGCAGAAAGGCAGTACACAAACAGGCCTGCCAGTTTATGGACCTATAACAGTCCAATCCAACCTGATCTGAGGTTCATGACTAGAAGGCTCTGCTGAGCAAACACAAGTGTCACTGGGACACACCTTTCTCCTTCCAGTGACGCACCAATGCAGCCAGCTCACAGTCTTTTTGTAGTTCAAATAACAACTGCAGATGTAGAAGAGAAAGATCTGTTCTTCAGAGCACAAGTGGCTATCACATGTGCAGCTTTTTCTTGGTGCTTTCTTCACAAACCTCTTAATAGTTAACAAATAATTAACATGTGGACAAAGCTCTTTGTATCCTGATGACAAGACAAGCTGTTCTCACTGGAATAGCATTGATCATGAGGTCTATGATCCTGTGCTGCACAAGTAATCTGTAATCTACAAAATTATTTTTTCTTTTTTTTTTTTAATGGACATTTTAGTTAGAACCATGCCCTGAATAGTCATTTAGAAATTGTTCTCTCTGAAGTTAGTAAAAAAAAAAAAAATCCTCTACTTCTTCCATTGCCCCTCTCTCTGTATCCTGACTGAAAAAAACCCCAACAGACTGGTAATTGCTGTCCAGTGGGTATATTGATCATTCAGGTATTTCTTTTGTTAGGTTTCACGATGTCTTCCACTTGAACGAGTCTCAATTATCATGATGCACAGCATTAAATTAATCTCTCAGACAACCTCTTTGGCTTGAGGGTAGTTATTTTGAAGCTAAGGACAGGCTGACAATAATCCTATTTGGTTCCTCCTGAATTTGTCTGGTGATGTTTGCAGGGCACAGATAATACTCCTGTCTGCAAATGTAAACCCTTATCACTGATGACAAAGGTATCCTATCAACTGACTGCGAGCAGGAACAGGATCAGGAAATTACCCTGCCAAATACACCTCTAAGTACAGGTAGACCCAGCTAGATACAGAGCAGCTGATGCCATAGTAATAGTTACTAAAAATGTGTGCCAGAAATTATATATTCAGAAAATCCACCATGGCAGCACACCCTAAGGCTCTACTTTCTTCGAGCATCAGAGTTGAGAATTCTGTTTTTCAGAAATGTTAAGTCCTAGAGTTCTCAATTTCCTTCCAATTTCCTGCAAGACATGGAAAAGACAGCATTTACCTATATCTGGTTTCTTCTTTAGTTAGTGACCAATCCATTTCTTGAGAAATTCTCACTGCTTGTACAATGTAAAGAAAATCCTGTTGGATATTAACACCATAACTGGACTGGGGGCAGGAAATGCTAGGTTGTTAGGGTTTTTAGGTTGTTTGTTTGTTTGTTTGTTGCATTTCTGAAAGAAAAAAACACTTGTTTGCTAGTTGACAGCAGTGACTGAACAAGACTAAACATTACACGATCCCTATCCAAAGCTTAAGCCATCCAGGCAGCACACACAGCACACTGGAAGGATAAACAGCCAGAGGTATCTTTAAAACAATGTCTTAATATTACTGTTTTCTTGCTTCTTCTAAGTGAGATAACACAGGACACCTTGAAAAGATCTGAAGGGCTGTACTTTGATGGCAATGAACAGCAGTGTAAAAGTAAAACTGGGTAGCTATAAAGGACAGTGATGACAAGAACACAGTAACTATAATGAAATTAGTTTTCCTGTATTCTTGAGTTCAAATTGTCCTCTGCTGACTGGCAAGTAATTTGTATTTCAGACTCTACTGATTTGTGGATACCTTCATTGCTCTCATGAAGATTTTAAGTAGATATACAAAGATTATGGACTGGAAAAGTGCAAATTCTAATTTTCACCATAAACATAAAAAAATAACCAAGTAGACAAAGCAATATTTTGGAAAAAAACTCCAGTGAATTAAAAAGGAATATTTTTATTTTAAAATATATGCTTGAAAATTTTGTCTGCATAAAAATCTCTACTAATCATCCTGTTTCACTCAGTTGTGCTTCATCTGAGAGTACCTGTGTCAAAATGCCAGTATTTTGCCATGTTTTGCTAAACCTGCTACAGCTGAGTTTTCAACTGTGAGTACTGTATGAAGCTAGTGCCAGAAGTGTTATGTTTATAGTATTTCCACTATATCTATGGCATTTCTGGCAATGAATTGCCTGATGAGCAAACATTTATTTTGTGGTATAAACAAAGATGCAGCAAAGCTGCTAATTATTTAGTGAAAAGACATAATTTAGACCTATACCAGTAGCTAGTTTGGCCTCATGGACAGAGACAGAGTGACAAGAGTTACGGAGCTGGGGGGACTGATATTTATGAGGTCTATAACCCTGGAAAAACAAAAAGCATAACATAGAAATTCTAGTGTTCACCTGAACACTATATGACTACAGTGCTGTTAATTGGCCCATCCTGAATGACAGGAGACTTGGCAGAACTAGTGTGAAAACCGAGACTTCTTGATTTGGTATCTTGACTTCCATGTTATAGTGACTTTTAAGCAGCTCTAAATATCAGATGAAAATATTTTCAGAAACCAATCGTGCTATATAGCCAATGGAAGCTTTTACACTGAGAATAATGAAGCAAGAAAATCCTAATGTCCTTGTTTATCCTGCAGATGAAGTCCATGCTCATGGAGGCTTCACCATTTTTATACATTCAGTTCCACTGATGGTTACCACTTCCAGCCCCAGTTGCTAACGTGGCTGATGGTCTCTGCATCTAAATGAAATCACTGTTTCAAAAGTAAGCAGAACAGTGCATGTAAGCAATATCGTTCTCTACTTTTTCATTCAAATGTAATTACTACTTTCTGTTCCTACGAAAAAATGTTTATAAAAATTACTTTGAGAAAAGGCTCAACGTTTTCACAGGATATGATTTATTAAAAAATTATTGAGAAGAATAAGCAAAGCAGATTACTGTATTCTGCTGTCTATTATCCCTGACCTCAGAAGAAAATTTCGCTACCATCAATAGTTTCCAGTTATTTAGGAATCTGCTGGGAAACGAACTGATTTGCACTGCTATCAAACTGATACGGATGGACTGAGGTTCCCCTCCCATTGGCACCCTTAGTTTAAAGGCCTCCTCACCAGCTTGGCAAGCCTGTGGCTGAAGATGCTCTTCCCCTCCCCCGACAGATGGACCCATCAGCCCCCAGCAGGCCAGGTTCCTAAAAGCTTGCTCACTTAAGTCCTATATACTGTAGAGTGTATTGTCAGAGAAAAGGGATCACTGTAAGGAAGTAGAGAGGTTATACTTGCTGTAGCTGTGCTAATGTTTGAACAACAAATTGATGTGCTGAGGCAGCTGCATAAAGATTTTCACTAAAAAGTATATTTAGATGCTGTGTTTGAAGTTTGACAAGCTGTCACCTACAAAGGCTGAGGGTGGGATGGAGGTAATAGGCACCCCCATGCCTACGGTGTTTTGGCCACTGGAAGAGGCTCAGAACTGAATTAAGGTGAACTACAGGGAAACGGCACAAAACAAATAACACATCTTAAAGCTAAATACGTTTCCCCATAACCTCCCCATGGAGGCATACTTTAAAGGTCTTCTGAGAGCTCTCATGGAGCTTGTCTGTCTGTTGGCTGCAGAAAAGAAATCATACACTTCTTTTTCCCTAAATTAACCAATTGGACATGTGTTTTTGACCCCCAATGGGGTCAGTGACCATATTGCTTTCCTCATTTGTCCCCATATAAAACAACTCTATGGAAGACTCAAGAATCTGTCAAATTAACCTGCTGATGGGTATGGGAAAATGACATGTAGCATTTGAAACTATAACCACCTCTTTGACTGCAGGAAGAACAAGTTATGCAACTCCCAGATGGAAGGGAGAACCCTGTTTGAATTATTTGCTTCCTTTGATTTTATAACTGCTGCACTGGGTTGCAAAAGACTGATAAAATCTATTTTAAATATAGAGCATAAGTGCTACAGACTAATATTATGATTCATCTACTGCCAACTTCCCCAATTATTCTCCTTTCTTAAAGTTCTGTTGATAAATCAGTCATCTTCCCATTTATTAAAGCATGTGGCAGTCTGTTTATTTAATCATCTCTTGGCCCTTTTTCTAATTAAGGGAGATAATGCAGGCTCATTTCCTGTAAATGATGAACCTGGCAGTCCACAGGTTGTCCTCAACTACTACATTAAAATTCAAGACTATTTGTAATGCCTGCTTTGTTTGGTAATTCTTTCCCTTCTCCTTGCTCAGCTGAAGAGAAAAATACAGGCATGTTTTTTTTTTTCTGCATTTCCACACTGCTGACACCCACCCAAGGACAGGAAGAGGGAAGCAGGTGAAACATTTACTTGGGAGATGGTGAATCCCAGCAAAGTTAATAATCATATTATAATCCCGAGAATAATTTTGTGAAGGGAGGAATACAAAAGGAAAGTACACACCAATTGGAGCACATTCTCATCTTGCACTGCTGCTGGACTTGAGTAACCTCCTGTACCACTCTGGCCCCAAACCTTCATGTGTCAGCTTTGTGCAGGGGTATTGATACCCACTAACTGCAGCACTAAACCATTTTTGTCCCCTCTGTATTCTAAATGTCTTGTAACAGATTTAAGATCACCTCTTTTCCTATGCCTGAGATATTCTGGTTTGTATCTTGCTTATGATTCAACTTCAGTATTTAATAGCTACAGGCTAACAGAGCATTGCAAGTCTGGCAGAAAAACTCTCTTTAGCAGGGCCACCTTCTATCTCTTAGGACATATTTATACGGCATATTAAATTCTCCTCTGCAGAAAAAAAACACAGATGGATTTCAGCTTATCAACACATGCCAAATGAAATGTCTTTCAGTGGGCCTTGCAAAATATTGAAAACATGATGACATGTTTTGTCTTACTTCACAGACTCTCCTCCAATCAGTGTAAGTATATACAAGAACCACACCTGCAACAATTAGCTCCGATTCCTGCAGAAATGCAGGCAGACATCACTTTGCCGCACTTTCAGAATTGTTTCATAATCAACTATGGTATACACAACCTTGCAATGTGCCTTCATGTGAAACAACTAAAACTTCATGTGGTCCTGGGTACCCTTTCTAGGTGACACAGGATTTGGACT
This sequence comes from Rhabdornis inornatus, assembly GCA_013397075.1. Classification (NCBI taxonomy): domain Eukaryota; kingdom Metazoa; phylum Chordata; class Aves; order Passeriformes; family Rhabdornithidae; genus Rhabdornis; species Rhabdornis inornatus. The sequence continues at coordinate 40,695 of VWZS01010166.1, forward strand.
ACATGATATCCACATGTGCCAGCCAATACCTCAGCTGTCTTGTGATTCTGTGTAAAGAAAGAGAAGAAAGAAAACCCAGTGATTCCTACTTGGCTGAGTGATACAGCATATTCCATACTCTGACCTATGGAGAAATGTCTCTCTGATCCCTTTTAAAGTTGGCTAAACACCCACAGTGAGGATTTGACCCACTTTCTGAATGGTCCCTTACTTTTCCTTCTACTGCTTGTACTTTTTTTATTTGTATTTGCGACCATTTCTGGGGCCTTGCTTCTGGAAACAATGATTTTAATTTAAATCTATTTCAGTCCATAAGTAAGTGTCTGGTTTTGTTATACTGCTAATTATCTGAACCTCTGTCTCCCTTAATCTATCTCACTTAGATTCAGAGTGTGCTCTGGATCTAACACACTCAATACCTTCAAGAACACCTACTTAAAGACTTAAAAAACCTCAAAATTCACCTTTATATAGATAACTGTTCCCTTTACATGCATTTAAATGACTGCTATAAGTTACTGCCATGCTGTTACTAAGCAGTGAAAACAGACAAAATAAAATTATATACTAAATATATAGTACAGGAAGAAACAAAAGACAGACTTCTATTTTCAAACGCCAGGACTTTCCACCTTGTATTTTTCCATACAACATACATTGCACTTTTCTCTTTCTACAGAGCCTACTGAGGATTTCACAAATTCTGCAGCAGAAGGAATGTGTCTATGCAGAGAGGCAGAGTTCATCCCTTTAGACTGTTTATGTTGAACGACAGACCTTGTTCCTAAAGGAAACTCACTGCAACAAGGATGAGAAAATCTTGGTGAAGGGAGGAGAAAAATTTCCTAGAGCTTTTGCTCAGATTCCACACTTACCAAAGGCTCTAGCTCTTTGCGGTCTATGAGGTTGAGCTCTGTTACAAAATAATAAAAATGCTTGTAACAGGTGTTGACATGGGCCTCAGCCCCCATAAGGATGATGCGGTCAAAGTGATGGATGTAGACATGAACGAACACCCGAAAAAGCCGACAGAGTATCTTCTTGCAGATCTGGAGAAAGTTCTTTGGAAAGGGAACACCTGTGAATAGAGAAGGCAAGGTTGTCATAACCACTCTGCCATCCTCCCAAGACAAAAGCTTTACTGGCAGGTGTGAGATTGTAACTGCAAACTAGGTTATGACTTCTTAGCTATCCTTTCCAATCCAGAAGATCACTTTATGGTTACATTTATTTGACAGCTAGCACCAAAGATAACCAAATACTTAAACAACTTTAATGGATCAAGACTGACAGGAACAAGTTCTTTTTCTCCTGTGTATAATTTAATGAATACATCCGGTATTGTAACATTCAGAAAGGCAATTTTCACCTCAGTGCACACCAGCCTATTAACATCAATGGATTTACGTCATGCAATAACTGTTCCTCAAAGTGATACATGCAGAGCACTTCTTAGAAGTAACACAGCCTTCCTGCTCATATTACTTAACAGTGGCAATTGACAGCATCAAATTTAATAACAAATTTGAAATAACCGACAGAAGGATCCCTTTGCTTTCAACTTCCTCCTAGTTACATGTACCAATCTGACTGCTCCTTTAATAGAAAATCTCTTGAAGAGATACAGGAATGGCTCTTTCAAAAAACTTTTAAAGTTACACTACTTTTTGGCTGGAGACTCCAAAGCATCTGCAAAAGCACCATTTTCTAATAATCTGTCAGGCATCAGTAATTGGGCACGAATAATTTCTTCAGAACTGCTCTCCGTTAAAGACTAATCTTGCATGGAGTTGTGCCACTAAGCTGCCCCCTCTTAAAGTTTCATCTCCTTCTATGATTGTCTCTCAGACATAATATAATGACTTTAGTCCCATGCTCAGAACTTTATTATTACTCTACTATGTTGCACAGTCTCCTGATTTTTTAGTTATCTAATTCATGTTTTAGTTGGATTTGAACCACATAAATGCACCCATTGCTTAAAAAAAAAAAAAAAAAAGCCACCTCACAGCCAAGCATTTCCATACTGCCTAAAAGCCCTGAAAGTTCATGCTCTGAACAAGAAAAACATTTATTTATTATTGGCAGAAATCAACACTTTTGCAAGCTTTCTACTTTTCAAATTTTAGTCTCCTGTTAAATATTGCTCAGCATTCATAAGAGTGGTTAATTAATAGATAAATTGCCCAGTTTTACTGAGGGTGATGTGAGGACATACAGAGAGACTTTCCATACCAAAACCAGATTTTTGATAACAGATGACATAAATTACCAACTGTGGCTGTAACCAGTCTGCATCTGATCAACATAAACATGCATCTTATTTTGGAATCCCTGGCCAAGGAGGTACCAGGATATATCCACTGTGGATATGAACACTGGTATGTCCATCAGCATGTGAGTAGAGAAACACATCAGCCTGCAGAAGTATCCCTGAACTGCTTCTACATTTGCCATTGCTGAGGTGCAGACAAAGTTGGGAAATGTCTTGGGTTTTTTTGGCCTGTACTGGGTTCACCAGATATTTCAAAATCCTTTTGAAATAATTTTAAGTGGCTCGTAGACATGCAGTACTGCCCTTCTTATTCCTGATGTACAATCCAAGGATCAGAAAAATAGCTGCGTCTATCAAAGCACAGTTCTTAAGAAATGTTTGCTTTTTGTTGACAAATCCACTCATTTAAATGCCAAATCTATTATGGAAGGCCACTAAGGAGAAGGCTTGAATGCTCAAGACATGAACAGAGACATGGTTAAATTACAGAAATGACAGTATGTGCAGATGTCTTGGCAATGTTTAAATTGCAACTCCACACAATTAGCCAAGCACCTGGATTATAACAATTGTTATTTCCAAGGGAAAATAAGCATAATCTATCAAAAACATAATAGAAAGCCCAAGTAGTTGCTCATTAACTAGGGGGATCACATCCACATTCCAGTCATCAGAGCATGGGTAAATTCAGGAATGATTACAGCAGCAACCTGCTTTACATTTCTGTAAAATATACCCATACCAGAAATTTAAAAATACACCCCAAAAAATGTCAAGACTTAAAAAAGAGGGAAGGGGAATAACTGGCACTTTTCACTGCAAGCTGGTTTGCTGAACTGAGAGATGAATTCTTGAAAGCACTGTACTTTCTAATCCAGAACAGGTATGTTCCAAAATGGAGAATAATTAGTTTCATCTTCCAAGGGCTGACACATTATTGTTACTGAAGAATGTTGCTGTAATGAAGATATTCCTACTTCTGTATTAACTGACTAAAACAATCTGAATAAATCAAGCTGAAAAATCCTTTAACTTCTCTTCATGTTCCCAGTTCACAGTTATAGGCAGTAAGTGCAAAAGCCACAGAGCACTGTTTCTGCTGAAAGAGAGGACTTTTATCTTAACAGTTTTTTAGATGCATTATACAGTCAATTTGAGAACATGTAAACAACATATTAAAAAAGACAGCTGGTATAGAACAGCCTAGGATTCATAATAAACTTGCAGTGTTTCCCCCTGCTACTCATGTGAATCAAGATTTCAGACAAATTGTGTAGCTTCACTTGCTGTTGCAGAATTTCTCCTATTTTGTCAAGTTGTAACTGATTCATTTAAATAAACAGCAAAGCATTGCTGCCATCAGAAATGTATCATTCGGGTACAGTAGAATCGGTGGTAGCTCTCTGATTTCCTTCCAATTCCGGCAAAACTGATTTACAAACTAACACAGTATCCTAAAGAGTTAAAAAGCATCTCCTAGTATCACGGAAAGCAACTGGTAACTGTGTAGTGAGCTACCTACACTTCTCAGCCTTGAAGAGCCTGCCAGCCTGTCTGTCCCTGGCACACAGAAGAGTCTCAAAATCTGGTCAACCTCAAGGTACAAATGCGCATATTGAGGTGCCTGCAGCCCTATTTTGAACATACACCCTGCTGCTCTTTCTGCTCAAAATCAGATAAAAGAGAACAGATTCTGACCTCAATTACAATAGAATGAACTCAAAGTAATGCCATCAAAATTGAAAAAAATCAGAGCAAAATGATTCTAGATTTATATCCTGAGGTCAGAATTTGGCCTAATGTTTTGTTCCCATTGCAACTCTACAATTAAAAATAAATCAGCCACAGAACAGAGTAATTACAAGTGGCTCTTGGGACTGGACTAACTTAGGTTTACATCATTTGGTTTGTTAAAAAGCCTGCTCTCTGTCCTTCATCTCAGCCACGGCAGTGTTTGCCTTAGAATCATCAAAGTTGAAAGAGACCTACAAGATCATCCAGTCCAACTATCCACCCAAAACTATGACTGTAGTCCCTACAACACTAAACCACACCACCAGCACCAGATCCAGGTGCCTCCTGAACACCTGCAGGGATGGCAACACCACCACCTAGCCCAGGCAACTTATTCCAGTGCTTCACCACCTGGCAGCAAAATTTGTTTTCTAATTACTCATCTGAATCTCCCATCTCAGTTTAAGGCCATTTCCTTTTGTCCTCTCACTGCAGGCACAGCAGGAGTGACCAATCCCCAGCTCCAGTCAGCTGGAACTTCTCCAGTTAACCGTGACTGCTGATAGATGATTGAGAAAGGTTTGGCAAATTCTTCTGCCAGTTCCCTCACTATTAAGGGCTGGATCCCATCAAGTGCCATAGACTTGTGTCTAACTGGCAGAGCAGGTTGCTAACCACCTCCACCTGGATTATTTGGGCTTCATTCAGCTCCCTGTCCCTAACTTCCAGCTCTGGGGGCTGCACATCCTGAGGACAACTGATCTTGATATTAAAGACCGAGACAAAAAAGGCATTAAGTACATCAGCCTTTTCCTCGTCCTTTGTCACTACACTACCCTCTGTATTCAACAAGTGATGGAAACTCCTTGGCCCTCCTTTTGCTGCCAATGTGTTTATAGAAAGTTTTTTCACTGTCCTTAACTGGAGGCCAAATCAAGTTCTAGCTGAGTGACACGGCAGCCTTGACCACTCACACCTGGAAAGCCCAGCTAGCTCCACTGGCTGCTGGTGTCAAGAGTGGGCTGTCTCCCAGCTTCCGTGAAGCAGGAGTACAGCTGGGGCTCTCCACCCTTACCACGGCCATCTCCGTATCCGAGGGGAAGTAAAGGATCGAGGAGGAGACCTTTCTAGGTTCTAGAACAAGGTTTATTGGGAGGGTGAGGTGAGGCAATGGGACACCAAGGCAAGGAACCCAGAAAGGACCAGAAGAACAGGCTTACAGCAACTTAAATACAGGACCTCCCCCATGGGAGGGTACAAAGCTTCAGCCAATGAGGGGCAACAAGGGGTGTAACATAAGGCGGGATTACAGTCTCACATAACCAATAGGGAGTAACTTAGGCGGGGATTCATTAAAAATAACGAATAGTAAACCGAGGAGGGAATGATTGCTACAGAATGTTCTGGAAGAATGGGCGGGGCCAGGAGGGATTGACAACTGTAAGGGCAGGGTTTAGGGTGAAGGGCAGGGAAGATTCTCGAAGGGTAGGCGGGGCTTAGGGTGATGGGCAAGGATAAAGGCGGGAAAGGGAGAAACCATTTTATAACAACACAGGGGTACAACTGAGGGAAAAACCATTATAATAAGGGAACATACAACTGAATAACAACCAAATTAAACAAACTGCAACAGCTGAGCTTTGGCCCTTCTAATGTTCTCCTTCCATAGCCTCACTGCATCCTGATAGTTCTGTGAAGTTACCTGGTCCTTCTTCCAGAGACAACAGATTTCTTTTCTTCCCTAAGTTCCAGCTGATGTTCTCTGTTTAACCAGGTCAATCTTACTCCTGACAACTTGTCTTTCTACATATGGGGACAGCCTGCTTCTGAATATTTAACAATTCCTTTCTAAAATACATTCAGCCTTCCTGGACTCCTTTGCTCTTCAGGGCTGAGTCTCAAGAGACGCTTGTCAATCAATCTCGTACACATGCCAAAGTCTGCCTTCTGGAAGACCAAGGTGAAAGTTCTGCTGGTGCTCCTCCTTACTTCACCCAGTACTGAAAACACTAACATTTCGTGGTTGCTATACCTAAGATGTCCACTCACCACCACATCACCCACTAGTCCTTCTGTGTTCACAGTCAACCAGTCTAGCAGGGCACCTCCTCTAGTAGGCTCATTTACCAGTTGTTTAAGGAAGTTGTCTTCCACACACTTCAGAAACCTTCTAGACTGCTTTCTCTCTTGTGTTGTATTTCCAGCAGACACTTGGCAAGTTTAAGTTGACTACAGGTATTAGGGCTGGAGACTGAGAGACTTCTGCCAGTGCTTGTAGAATGCCTCAGTCTGTTCATGCTGGCTGGGTGGTTTAACAAACTCCTACCACCTGCCCTACTGATCTTTGCCCTGATCTTCACCCATAGGCACTCAATCTTGCCATCTTCATCATCATCACTTTCAATACAATCAAAACACTCCCTAACGTACAGTGCTACCCCACCCCCTCTGCTGCTTTGCCCGTCCCTTCTGAAGAGTTTATAGTCATCTATTGCAGCACTCCAGTCATGGGAGTCATTCCACCAGGTTTCTGTGATGGCAAATACATCATAGCTTTCCTGCTTCACAATGGTTTCCAGCTCCTCCTGTTTGTTATCCACGTGCATTGGTGTAGGTGTACTTCAGCTGGGCTGTCCATGCACCCCCGAATCTGGCATGTCACCCTCAGGCTCATCTCTAGAGAGCCTGGCCTTATCCCCTTCCCCCTTCTAACCCACTTAAAAGACTGACTGTATTACTATCTGCAACATGATACTGTAAAGAGACAGAATGTAAACTCGTCAAACTATATGGTTCAGTTATGGTTATTAAAAGACAAAGACGTTACTGAAATATTTGAGTTAGCTGATTCTTTCTGAAAGAAGTATTTCTACATGAGTGAAATGGTAGCCTTGATTCAGTGCTGCCATAATAGAAGAAAGTAACAAAAGGATCCTTTTGGTTAAGCTGGCTTTTGAAACCCTAGAGTTCCCCAATATGTCCCAAGAATGTGCAAGCAGCTTTTAAATGTTTCAGTCATACAGCAGAAATTCCTATAACTCAGAATTGCATATGCAATTGGGAAATAATACAGTGGGGCTTAGATAGGCATGGTATTAAGCAGTAGCAAGTGCAGTGAATATGACTGTATACCTGTAGCTCTCAGGAGCGTGGGCCACACATGCCACTTCTGTACTAAGGGATGATGCACCCCTGCAGAAAAGCTGCACCCATGTGCTCTGGTGACAGATCACAGAATCACAGAATTGTTAGGGTTGGCTGCTCCCAACCTCTATGTTTTCAACTGCTACCTCCTTGTTTGTTAATACAAGGTCCAGCAACACACCTTTCCTTGCTCGCTCCTCCACCACTTGCATCAAAAAGTTATCTTCAATAACTTGCAAGAACTACCTGAAGTTTACTGCAGATAAAAACTGTGCTGGGCTGTGTTGTCCCTCCAGGGTGCTGAAGTCCCTCAGGAGAACCAGAGCTTGTGACCACAAGGCTATTTCTAACAGCCCACAGAAAGCCTCATCAATTTCCTCCTTCTGATCATGTAGCCTATGGTGAACACCTGTGAGTGCCACCTAAATTGTGCCTGTCTCTCAAGTCTTGCCCATAAATTCTCAGCTGGGCAGAGCTTGATACATTCCAATCTCACAAAAAGAGCAACTCTACCACCTCACCTCTCTGACCTCTCCTTAATAAAAAGCAGATTCCCATCATACTCATCCACAGCAATATTCTAGTCGTGTGCAATCTCACCATGTCTCAGCAATTGCAATGAGATCATGGCCCTGCAAACACATACATTTCCAGTTCTTCTTATTTATTTCCCATGCTGCATCCATTTGTATGACACCAATATATATATATCTTAGATATATAAAAAATAATATAATTCAGCAACCACATTCCCCAGGAGGGGTGTAACAGGATTCATTGTAACCATAAGATCCACAATATGTTTTGTGCTTTGATCCTTAACTCCAGGGGCAGACAATGAACATCCGTGTCTGCACTGGTTGCTATGACCTGCTCCCCAGGAGGAAGCGATGGCACAATTGTTGCCCTTTGGACCCCACTCCTTCAGTCCTTCAGTTTAAAGCCCATCTCACCAAACTGGCCAGCGTGCTGCCAAAGACTCTCTGCCCTTTTTAGCCAGGAGGATCCCACTCCCCTGTAACAGGCTAAAAATCATAAAAAACACAACCCACTGTTATAAAAGCCAAAACCTTCTTGATAGCACCAGGCACAAACCCCGACACTGATCTGCATGATGTGTCTGCCTCTGGCTGTCCTGATGTCTCTAGCAGATAAGGAGGTGACTTGGGCATGGGGAAGACTTGGGATGCTTTTTACCTGCCTCACCAAGGCTGTACAGTCTTCCTTGATCCCACATATATTTTGGCTTGTGGCATCATTTGTACCCATATGAAAAAGTGACGGGGGTAGTGGTCTTTGATAGGTCAGGGTATTCTCTTGGCAACACCATGGATCCCAGTTCCTGGAGGGCAGGACATCCTTCATGACTGTCTGTAAGGCTGGCAAATGGACAACTCAGTGCCTCTTAACAGAGAGTCACCCATTACAATTATGTATTTCTTTCTACAGTAAAGTGATGCTGGTGAGATTCTCCTTGTTGGCCTTGTTCATGGACATATAAAACCTTTAAAGCACCGTATCTGTTTGTGCACCGCAGCAGCATGGCAGAACAACCATGCTGTTCCCTCTAAGTGCCAATCTCCCCATACTCCTTTGAACTTTTTGCTTCTGTTGACTTGCTGGAAAGGCTACTTCTCACATAAAGCAGGGCTCTCTACAATTTACAAAACTCAACTGGACCAATACATTCCGTAAGGTCTTAAGAAAGACCTTAAATCTTTCTTAAGTCATCAGAAAAGAGAGAGATTTTCCCTTTCTTTTTGAAATCAGCCATATACTCATGGCTCTCTGGATCTCAACTTCATTCCTTACATTTTCTTAATTTGCTGTGAGGTGATCTGACCCTGTGCTGGAGTGAGGATCCAGATCTAATCTATCCATCATCATACAGACATACAGCACAGTGCTAGAAAAGTGAATCATGACACTGATCTTTTGTCTTACTTCTTTGCATATTCCACCTGCGTAACTGCAGAGCATGTCATGGCCTTCTTCTCATGACTCACTCTCCAAAGGCACAATTACAACTATCTGCTCAAAAAGCTCGTCACAATTACATGGAAATATATGCTGGGCATCTTGTGCAGTGATTACCAGCAAGCTAATGGTCTGCTGGTTTAAAACCATGCAGATGTTTTAATGTCATGGTGAAGGTCCTAATTTAAATCCTGCTGATACAAAAACTGTTTTTTGCATAATGGAAAAAAAAAAAGATGGATTAAGAAAGATTAAAAATTAAAGAAATTAAATTAGGTAGGGATAAAGGAGGGTAGCTAAAGGTCTGAGATTAATGCCATAGGCAAACAGCTTATCTCATTTGGCATATAAATCTTGAATCTTCTTATTCAATATGCACCACAATGTCTCTGGAGTAGGTCAATTGCACATGTTAGAGAGGAAACAGAAAAAAAGTCATTATACCAGACATATAGCTGGTCTTTGGTGCCTGATTTTCTCTAGGCAAGAATCAGAATGCATAAGGTCACAGAAAGACAATGCTGAGGAGCCAGAGAGAACAACCAGGCCTTTTGTCTGCCACATTACCTGCAGTTCTCAACTGGCCCACACTCCAGTCTGTAACATGCAAGGAAAATGACTGCCTAGCCACTGTCACTACTGCTGTTTCTGCTCAGGACTCTAGGCTAGAAAGCTTTTAGCATGGACTTTAATCCTCTAAACTCTCTGCTTTCAAGACTGATGTATTCCTGCAATAAACAACTTTACAGCAACCAACAACTGCTCTTGTCTCTTTGAAGACCCAGACCCATGAAAAACTCAACACATGACTGTAATAATTGATAAAAGATTCGTGTTAATCACAAAAGTATTGGGGTTTGTATAAACCAGAATACTAAGCTCTGAAGTGAAGCATAGACACTAGATAAAGGAAATTATATGATTAAATCATTCTGTTTTAAATCACCAAGTTATGTTATGTTATGTTTTCCAAATAAGTTGCATCTGCTACCNCAACTTTACCTCCTGTATTCGTGTAGTTTGAAGTCTTGCTTCACTCAAGAGTGGCTGTTAAGTCCTTTGGCAATTGTGCACAGAAATTTTGATAGACGTTTGAAAATCCTTTTACATACGACAATCATAATTCATTCTTTTTTAAATAATACATGTGGGGGAAAAATAGATTGAGTTCTCTGTTATCAAAAGCATTGACATTATTCTATCGCAAACACCGCTTAAAAATGTAACAACCTCATAAAGGAAGAACTGTTTCCAACATTGTAATAACTCGCAAGAAAACAATGTTACCAGAATCTAACAATGGTGAGAAGCAAGCTGAACCAAACCTTTACACTCTTCCTCCTCCCATGTACCCAAAGTACATAAATTTGCAGAAGATTCCATCTGCTGCAAAAGCATCTATCCTGAGATAAGCCAATGTGTAATGTTGACACAGTGTGTTAGTCAAGGAAGTACCTATCTCAAAGGCCAATAAAATAACGTTAGTTTTGCTGGACTTTGTTCCTCAAATAAATAAGTAGATAGCTGCAAAATATTAGGGACTAATCTATGCTACCATGTACCTACATCATCATGATACTGCCCTCCCTTCTGCTGTCAAATCAGAGGGAGCAAAAGAAAGCAAAACACTCTTGAGATTATATGGCTTTCTTAGCAAGGTGGTATACTACTTTCTTTTTAAATGTGAATACTTCTCTGTAATGGTGTTACTCTTCAGTAACATAAATGACAGGCAGGTCCACTGTCAGTTCTTCAACAAAAGTATTCATGTGCTGTGCTGGAGAGAATTCTAAAGGCAACAGGTCACAAATCAGAAAATTGTTGGAAGCACTGCAGCATTTGAACATCCCTAACAGCTCTCTCTGCTGCTCTATTTCAGGAAATAGGTGGGCACTAAAATTTTCTATTTAATTGTCAATTTCACCACAAGACCAGTCTTACAATGCAAATACTATGAAACAGTATGCAAAGCATCTGAATTAAACTGTCCCTGAACTCAGAGTGCAGAGACTTAAATTCCTGCATTGCATAAGCCAGATCCCTTGCACTTCAAGCAAATTTACAGTGGCTATTAAGTGACTGCAATCTTACCTTCTCCCCTTTACTGATTACTTCGGCTGCTGCTGCTTCAGAGGAACAGAAGACAAACTCTGCAATGATACAGAGCAGAACACTCTTGCTGCCTGTTCCAAGCAAAGGTAGTTTTCTTAAAGACAATAACCAGCCTGACAAAACCCATTAGAACAACTCTGTAACTCTTCAAGGCAAAGTGAACACTGCCATAAAAAGCTGCAGAGTCATGATTATGTGTCAGTATAACTAATCTGCCACAGAAGATCCACTTTCACCATTGTAACAAAATAGGTTTGTTGGATCACTGCATTTGCGCAAGCCTGTACAGCGTTAACATATAAATACATATTCTAAATTAATTGGAAAACCATTAGAAAACTTCAGAAAGCAGGAACCATAGTGTAGGTGAACAAAATGCAGCCTCTTCCGGGACAGAAAATATAGCAGCCATTTGGCAGTGTAACAGCTTAGGAAGGGAAAAGAGAGTTTATTAGCTCATTGACTGAACATAAGGAAAAAGTATGTACGTTTGAACAAGACCGCAGCCTGACCAAGTTATCTACGGAAAAGCATTCCTTCCTGCTTGTTAACAGCCTTGTTCATATAATACTTACCATGAACTGACAATTTCTGGGCAATAATGTGGTTTTGGCTTTCCATGCTGAATGTACCACAGCACCTCTTTTACCTTCCCTAACTCCTGATGTCTTCAGTAACAAACATTCTGGTTGCCCATTAATTTCACAGGGACACTGGAAGACACATGCTGTTCTAAGAGTCCCTCTCCAGAAGGGCTGCAAGAGCCAGCAAAATGAAGCATTATCAGAAGCAGTAAGAAGCACAGTGTTGGTGATGCACTCGGAACCAGACCTCCAGTCCGCAGCAAACAGATATTCAGTAGTTAACCAAAAAACAGAATCCCCACATCTGACAAAATTCAGCATGACATTAACAAGCAGCTGTAGCTGACAGGTTAATATCACAAAAGAAAACTTTGTTCTTAAGATGGTTACCGTGCTAAATTCATTTTCTGTGAGCCATTAGAAGAAACAGTTAGGCAACTTAACTCCTACACCATAGCTCTTATGTCCTCTAATGCAAGGTGTTTTCTGACCCTTTGTGCTGACTTAGGAAGTTCGTATGTATATGAGAATATCCTCAGCGCATATCAAGAGATGATCAATAAAAGGAAAGCAATTTCAGATTATTCTGGAAAAGGAACAAGAGTACGCAGGACTTTACACTCAGAGATGACAGCACTTTCCAAGAAATTTCAGGTTATATCAGCAGGCAAACACACGTGCACACTCACACACACACAGACACAGAAATTCACACACAGACATGCAGGGAAGGCTGAAGAAAAGCTATCATAGACTGACAGGTTTTGGATCAGCATAATTCCAAACCAGGAAAAAAAACATATAAAGAGAATTTGAATATTTTGACTGCATATGCCCCATAAGACCTATGTTTACTGTTAAAGCATCGGCCAAAGATGCTTGGATTTACAAGGCACTCAAAACCTACTATCGTCCATGTAAAAGGAGCTACTATCATTTAAACATAGGGTCCATCTGGTACCTGGAAATCAAAGAAAGCTTAGCCACTAATTTAATTGATAATGAGTCTGGAAAATCAATAAGCAAAAGTATCTTACCTCTTTCAAAGAATAAAACCTAAGCAGAATAATAATATACTAATGTCATTAGCAAAGGACAGTTATAGAAATTATTTCAAAAGATCAATAACTTGACCTCCACCAATGACTTTTGTAAAATACATTCAGGGCTAAGTAAAATTTTGAAGAAAAATAAGTAAAAAAATACCAAATGCACAACTGGATCAAAAGTTTTGGAAGAGAACAAATAAAACTGTTAGTTTAAATAACCCTTATTATAAAAAGTAACAAGGGTTATTTTTACCAAAAATAAGTTGATTTGCTCTATCATCAAATACACCTGAAAAAGGGAGGTACCCTGATTTCACTGAAGTAAATTTTTTCTCTTTTAGTGATTAATTACAGGGTTAATACAAACTGAGTCCTACCCTAAGTTGGCATCCACCATCCAATTCTGAAGTAAGGCAACAGTAAGAAAGTTAATTGTTCCATTCCCTGCAGTAACACCTCATTAACATGAATGCTTAGATTTTTCTTGGATGATCAATTTCAGTGGCCTCTGAAGCTGGAGTACAATCTATTTCAGCATTCTCTGGGTTCTTGCTCTTTATTCTTTTAGCTCACCCACTCATAACACCTTGGCCTGCTTGACTTTCTTTTACAGGCATTCATTTGGCAGTTTAGCCATTTTCTACTATTTCAACTTAGTGTTCATGTGTATTGCCTCACAAAGAATAATCTGGTGCCCTCAGTTTGTAACTTTCGTAAACATCTCCTCCCACTTTCAAGATCACAGAAAACTCTTAAAACTTTCCTACTGCCTTTTACTTTATTCCTTCAGGCCATAAAGTTTCACCACACTCCTGGGAGTTAATGCTGTATATGGTTTTAGATTGAGATTGTCCATTGCCCTGAGTCATGTGCTGCCTCTTATACATTCCCAGCATCCACTGTAAGGCTTAGCCAAAGAACCTTGTGTTTCTGTCATTCACATAGTCACGTGATCAAATCATTAATCATTTCTGAAAATTTAAAAGCTACTCCCAACTTATCCTTTTAGACTACCAACATTAAAAGTAAACATTAAGACAGTTTCATGCTTCTGCTTATTAAAAAAAAAAATAAAGAAGAAAAACGTAATTAAAAATGCTGTTGATGTTAAAAAGTAAGTGAAATAGAAATTGAAAGCTTTGTGGCTATCTCTCTTGGAACAACCATGCTAGAAAAAAAAAAACCACTGTGTGGAGTTCAAATGTGGTATGCCTGATCTTCAGTATTATAGTTTTTGTAGTTAGCCATACTACAATAAAGGCAATTTTCAGTTTTAAATAATTAAAAATTTATCTGTGATTTGATTAATAATCTGTATTTCCATCCTATCTTTTTCTCTTTGCCTACAGGACATACTATGCAAATGTATTTTTTGAACAAGTAAGTGTGTATAAGTAGCTACACTCTGAACAGGTTTTACAGAAATGGATTTTGCTTGCCACACCTTCTGTTATCCCTCCCCAGAGCCACCTGCCTGTGTCTCCCAGCAGCTGTCAGCTACAGTGCCTCAAGGGGTTTTGGGAGAACGGGGTTGACATCTACCAGATACAGCAGAGAACATTTTGGCAGGTCAGACTGAGGCTAGTTTGCCATCTAGGATTATACCACAGAATGCCACTTAAAATGTAGTTACATGCACATCAGAAATTGTAACACTTGTTCTAAGTGACCATATTATAAACGCTGATGAAATGGTTAGAGGACTGCAATGAAGGGATGCAGGCTTTTAAGGAAGCAGGGTCAGGCATGGTGATGTGAGGAATAACCTACTGCATGAGAGCACTTGAAATGCAAACAGCTCTGCCTTGGGACCGGACAGGAGTCAGTGAAGAGCTTCTGCACCAAAGTTAGTGGGCAGACCAACATGGGCACTGTTATGGTGGGAATATGCTATGGTTTGCCCACTCAGGAAAATGTTGGTAATGCCTTCAGCAAACAAGTGGAAGTTTAGGAGTCAGCCTCTGGTCCTCAAGGGGAGACTTAACACCCTTAAGATCTAAAGGACAGTGCAGCAGGACTCAAGTAATCCAGGATACTTCTTGAGTGCATTGCAACCTCCTGGAACACACAGTGGAGGAGCCAAGAAGGAAAGGTGCTCAGCCAAGTCTGATACTTAAAAAGATGGAACAACTGTTGGGAAACACGGAAGTTAGAGGCTGCCTTGGCTGCAGTGACTATAAAGTGGTGAAGAGCAGTTCCTGAAAGGTGATAGGAAGGCAAAAATCAAGACCATAGCCTTGGATTATACAAAAAGCCATTTCCCTCTCTTTGGGGGTCTGCTTGGAAAAATGTCATGGGATAAAATCCTGTGGAGAAGAAGGTTCCAGTAGGGCTGGCTGATATGAAAGGATTACCTCCTGGAGCTCAAGAAAGGTCTGTCCAGACAAGTATGAAATCAAGCAGGATAATCTTCCAGGAGGCCTGCACGGATATGCAACGAGCCTATTGCTCCTAACAGGAGCAGAATCTTGGAAGGTATGTGAAAAGCAACAATAAAGGATTTTACAAGTAAACAAACTGCAAAATAAAAAACAAAGGAAAATATGGGTCCGCTGCTTAATGGACCATGAGAACTGGTCACAAATGACACAGAAAAGCCAGAGCCTTCCTAGGCTCAGTCCTTACCAATAAGACTGGCCTTTAGAAATCCAAGGCATCTAAGATCACAGGGAAAGTAGGGAAAAAAGAATAATTACTGTCAGTGGACGAGAACTGACTTAGGGGAAAGTGAAGCATATTTGACATGCTTCAAATCCATGGGGCCTGAAGGCATGCACCCAAAAGTGCTGAGGGAACTTCACTGCAAGGCCACTCTTGATTCCCTTTGAAAGGCCATGGTGGTTGAGGGATGCTCCTAGAAACAGGGAGAAAGCAAAGATCACTTCTATCTTCAAGAAGGGTGAATTGGAAATATGGGGAACTCCAGGACACAAAGCCTCACCTCAGTCTCTGAGAAGCTGTTGGGAGAAAATCTTCCTGAAACACATTTTCAAATACATGAGGGACAAAAAGTTTATTGAAAGCAGTGAGCATGTATTTATGAGAGGAAAACATATTTGTCCAACCTGATGACTTTTACAATGAGGTCACTAGCTAGGCAGATAAAATTCCACTCTATCTCTGCCATCACAGACAAGCTGACAAAGTGAGGGTTAGAGAAGTGGACAATGACATGGATTGAAAACAGATGAGCTGCTGGGCCCAAAGAGTCACTACCAGCGGCTTGAAATCCAGTTGGAGGCAAGTCAGTACCTGTGTATCTCAAGGCTCAATACTGGGGCCAATACTGTTTAACCTTTCCACTGATAACCTGGGATACTGGGTCAGAGTACACCCTCAGGAAGTTTGCAGATGACACAAAGCTGGGAGGAGTGACTGATAGGGTGCAGTGCTGTTCAGAGGGACCTAAACAGGTTGGAAAAATAGGCAGAGAGAAATCTCATTAAGTGCAGCATGGGTAAATGCGCAGTATTGCTCCTGGGGAGGAACAGCTGAGGCACCAGTACATTCTGGAAGGTGAGTAGCTGGAAAGCAGCTTTGCTAAGGAGGGCATTTGGGTTCTGGCAGACCAAGCTGACCACAGGTGAACATTATGCTCTCAGGATGAAGAAGGCCAATAGCATCCTTGGCTGCATTAGGAAGAGCGCTAGCAGCAGGTCAAAGGAGGTGATCCTTCCCTCTGCTCAGCCCTGGTGAGGCTGTACTTGTGTGCTTGGTCCAGCTCTGGGCTCCTCAGTAGAAGAAAGGCATGGATTTAACTGAACAGTGTCAAGTGCGGACCCCAGAGCTAATGGATGAAGAATTACAACATCTCTAATATGCAGAGAGGCTCGGAGGTAGGACTCTTCACTTTCAAAACAGAACACTCAAGTAATCTTATCTATGTGTATGAGTACCTGAGGAGAGAGAATGAAGATGATGGGCAGATTCTTCTCCATAGTCCAGCTGGCAGGACAAGAGGCAACCAGTACAAGTTAAGACATGAAATATCACCTGACCACAACAAAACAATTTTTTGCTCTGAAGGTGGTCAAGAAATAGAACAGGTTGCCCAGAAAGGTTGTGGAATCTCCATCCATGGACTGAACAACTGGCTCTACATGGCCCTGCTTTGAGCAGGGAGGTTGGACCAGATGATCTCAAGAGGTCTTTTCCAGCCCAAATTATTCTGTGACTCCCTAATTTTGTTCACTACAGCCCCAAATGTGAGGATCAGTGCCAGAGACCACACTGCACTCATAGCCTTTAAGGAGCACCTTCACACCAGAGCTGCTAGGGTGTGATTTAAACATGACCACTTTAGGAGGTGAGGAGGCCTGTTCCCATCAACCAGCCTGTTGATTTGTACTGTACAGCTCCCACCCGAACTTGTACGGCTATAGGAGTACTTTGACAGTGTAACTTAGGTACCAGACCTAGACCAAATGCTACTGATTGCAGGTAGTAGCATTTAGTCTAGGTCTGGTACCTAAGTTACACTGTCAAAGATTTGCTCTGTGAATCTTGACAGGTTCACAGAGCAAATCCTTCCCCAACAGCAAGAGTGGAATGGACACACACTTGCACTTCCATTCAACAGCACAACCTAGAGACTGGAAATAGATTCATGGATGCAGACAGCTTAGGTACATGCTCAACCAGGTACCTTGGTGAAGGCAGAACATGTCTTTGACACCGGACAGTTTGTTTTCTCATTGCTGGAAGAGTGAAAGCTAGTTATAACTGGAAACATTTGTAAATATCTATCTTATAGTCTGGGGCCAGAAATTTACCTGGTGACAGTTGACATTATTACAACATGTAACATGCAATAAGACTGAAAAGCACTTGTTTAGTTCAAAAATGTAATATTCCAAAAGTCAAACTATTTAAAGAAACGAGGACTCTCAATTCTCTAAAGGAACAGTATTTTAGTAAGACCTTTTAATCCATTTGTGGCCTCCACAGCTATATATCCCCATGATGCTGAAAGGAGCTACAGTTCATTAGCTGCTGCTATTTCCAGTGAGCTTTTATGGGTTTAACTGTAGGATAAAGCAAGAGTTGAAATAGCTTTCAAAGGTGGGTGTACTTTTTTTCCATGATCTCCGCAGCTGCCTGACACAGAACTTATTGTTAAAGCAGGAAATCCAGTTTTGTTGTCCCATGCATAAACAGGGTTTGGTGCACTGCAGTAGTACTGGTGTACATCTAAGGATCCCACTTCTTCAAATTTTCTATGACCTTTAGGACAGTTTTGGCTAAGAAGCCACTTAGCCACAGTGCTAAGTGGCACTAACTGCAAGCGGTGGAAAGAACTGTGTCTTGGTTTGAAAGACAGGTATTTGCTAAAGAAAGACAAGAACCCCTTTTTTTCTGAGATGGAGAATGCAACCCCCCTCCCTTCTCATTATTATAGTTGTGAATCAGAGGCTTTCAGGCAGAAGATACGGGGATAGGAATAACAGTTCTTTACTAATATATCTAACAAGGCAAACAGCAGAAACAACAACAGCTATAAAGATTGACAACAAAACANTTACGGTTTCTTCATGTATTTTTTGTTTTGGCCTACACACTCTGAAATACTTCCAGTGACAGAAATCATTAGTTTAATGCTCCCAATTATGCCATAAAGAATCAGCCTGTTTTAGAAAGATTCTACAAAAGATTCGGGTTTTAGATTCAAAAATCTTACTGGAAGTCAATGATATTTAGAGCCTGACTCTGTTTCCCTTATATTCATGAAGCCTGATGATAAAAAATGTCAGAACTTGCACTACCAACAAAACAGGATCCCGATACAATAAATACAGCTTTTTTTAATTAGCCCTATAAAAACACACATACAGAAAAGCCTGCTCAAAAAATTCAAGGAAGTTCCTGTTGTCACCAGCATTCACTTTGAGAATTAAAAGATTTTTACAGATTATTTAAAGAGGAACTGTTAAGACATATTGTAAATGGAATGAAAAGAAGTTTTGTGTGCTGTAACAGCTGAGGCCTTATAATAGGAGACATGCTACATCAAGCTTGGGCAGATGACAGGAGAGATGAACAAGGACAACCTTCATTTTAGCTAAGGCCATATTTATTATGTGATAATTTTTGCATCTTGAATATATACATTGCTTGATTAACTATCAAACTTCTCAGCTCACACCCAAGCAGCTGAATCTTTCACAGAGAAAACTCCTCTTTGAGTTTTTCCTCCCCAGGTCAAACTACGACATTAGGACATCCTCAGTGTCCTGTCCTATCTGCGGAGGCACGAACTACACAAAACCAAAACTTTATCACAATGATGGTGGCAAATGTCCACATGAGTGAATAACCCTAGTTTTTTGAGCCAACGAACTTCAGTTGTGTTTGGGTTTTTTCTTTCTTTACTCTTTTTCTGTTGTTGGTTTCTCAGAAGACAATTATATTACTATATATTTCTTATATTTTCTTCCTTTTTTTTTTTTTTTTAGTTTCTTGACACCTTTTGCCATGCCTTGAGACACTTTGAAAGGTCTGCAATCTCTGTGGCAAAAACATATCTTGTTAGTTAATGGATAATCAACCAGCACCAGGTAAAACACAACCTGAATACTAAATCAGGATTGCTTTTTGCTCAAAAATTTTGGGTCTGGATGCAACTGCTCCTGTGACACAAAACGTTTTCAACATATGCCTGTCCAAAGACAATTTATCAACTGCTCTTTTCTTTACCAGGAAAATCAATGGGCAGAAATTCTCAGTGCAGCCCAAAACAGTATAAAATTGAAATGCATAAAACAGGGAGTCATCATGAAGATAAGACAGTAAGATTATCATTTGTGACACTTTCATTCTTACCAGAATCTTCCAGGCCAGAGAATATTTTGACACCTCTGAGACAATCACTATCATGTGAATTGCTGGAAACTGGGAAATAGCATCTTTCCCTTTTCTTACATTCTTCTCCAATGAACATCCCCTGTTTGGCTAAATGGACCCAAATGTGCAAAGAAGTATAATCTTGTAGGTTCTGAGTAAACAAACAGCTAGGCAAAATCCTTCTGTTTGATCTTCAATTTTAATTCCCCCAGGAACTGCATCAAGCATTCTCCTGGAGGGCTAGAAATGCGCGGGATTTGGAGTCTTTCTAAAGCCTTTTTCTAAAGCCTTTTAATTTTCATTCTCTTTACTCTAAATGCATATACAGAGCTATGAGTTTAGGAACAGACCAAGAGTACACTTGGCATCACTGACACTACCATGTGTTTGTGACCTGTTTCTGGATCCACAATCAAACCACCATGCAATTCAAGAAAAATAATTTTTACTTAGAATTTCCTATCTGAACAGCTGTTGATACACTATGTAGACTACTTTGAGTACCTGAGATTTGGTCTTCAATTTGACAAGTGAAATAGTAACATTTACCATACCTTACAGGGCTCTTGAACAACTACATCTCATTAAAAAACTAATCAAACAAAACCAAGTCCTAAAAATCCAAAAGAAAGGCAGTCATGGTACACAACTAATTTCAAAGCATATAAATTCTAAACAGATGTATTTTTATAATGCCTAAATATTCATTAGCACTTTTCTAAAAGATACGATGTCATCCAGCATGTGGTTTAGATATGTTTCTGCTGCTGAGTGCTACAGCCAGCTTCAGAGATTTGTCTATTAGAGGACTAAGATTTTTCTGTTAATTCTGGTTAAATTCAATGCTGTACAAATAAAAATCATTATTATTTCACTATGCTAATGTTGACAGTATACATTTATTGGTAAACTAAAATGTTTCTCGGTTCACCTGAACATCAGCTTTTTAAAAGAAAAGATACTTCTTTCCATATCCAGATGAGAGGTTAGTCTATCAAAGACATGCTATTCATTGTCCTCCCTTTCCCCCTCCAACTATTACTTGACTTTGATTATTCCCTTCTTGATCATCTCTGATTCCTGCTGATTACTCAGCAATTATCCTTTTGTTTGTAAATAAGCCAAAGTGCCACTGATTCACATTATGAGAAGAAAATACAAGTTTCCACTGTATATTTTCCAGCATATGAAATGGCACTGCCTTCCTGAAATTTCTAGACATGATTCACTGTGAGATGGAAAGAAATAAAAAATCCACAGTGTCACCACTGTCTGTAAAGCCTGTTTCACTCCATCCTGTTGCTGAGATGCTTTCAGCATTTCTCAGGTCTTTTCTAGTCTTTGAGTTTCCTGCAAATGTTATTTTCTGCTCAGTCATACAAAACAGTCACTGAATGGATATCACACATACCCCCTATTCCAAGAATTCTAAGCGTGACTCAGAGGATTTTCCAAGTGAAGCAGACTTCTGGAAAGGGAGACACATGAAACACTAGAGAGATCTGTGTTTCTAGGAAATTCCTATATCCATTTGCACATGAAGGAACCAACTGCCGTGTTAAATCATCTGCTGGACAGCATCTTGGGTGAGTCTTGAAGAAAAAGGGAACAATTTAGGCCTTAGCTTTTGTGGTTTTTCTCTACTTGGAAACAATTCTTTTAGGTTAAATGTGTAATTAAAAATGTGTAATGGCTTGGAGTTTCATATAAACACTGTCAGGCACTGAAAATTATTTTATATTTCCACAGTCAATAATGTGCACATGTAACTTTTGTTGAACTGTAACTGAAGAATTTGTACTGCAAGGGTTGTTTATTTCTGTGACACAGAGCTTGCAACTCAGCCCAAGAATGACTATCAGTCGGCAGAGCCCTTCCTGGGGAGCCTGTCATTAATTTGAGTTACAGCGTAACAACAGTTGGCCGGCATCTCTCAGTCACTGCTTAGGCAAACGGAGCCTGCACTGAACATTAGATAGGAGAAATAAAGTTTATGGCTCCAATACAGCTTACGTAGACCTATCCACTTGGCTTGCAGAAGGTAACAGAGAAGGCAACTATTTACATTATTCCTTTTATTCATCAGATCTGTTTATAATTCAAGCATTTGTCCTGTCACAGAAACATCTGTAAGATTGGCCTTCATCTTTTGGCCTTGAATGCCAAAAGGCATATATGCAGGATGCACATTTTGTTTCCTGTTTCACTGCAAGCAGTTTCTGAAATGTGTTGGTTGATGGGTTTCAGTCAAAACTGCTCAGCTTACAGTCAGTTACAGCATTAAGAAGAGAATGAAAGAGGAAAATGATTAAATTCCAGATTCTGCCGTATATCTGCGCAATTCCAGTCAAATAGAAAATAGATTTTCATGGGGATAACAGCTCTGCACTGTTAAGAAGTAACTTATGGGCAGATGGGAGACTGTAGACAAAGTTCTACAGGGCTTAAAAACCATGACCTGTGAAGTTGTACACCTCCCATGAACAGCCACAGGATGGCTGTTTAAGGAGCAAGCAAGCAAGTCACACATAAAGGCCTGCACCAGTGGACTGAGAAAACACAACTCACAATTATCAAAGACTCACTTCCAGTTAACACTCACCACCAAGAGACATGGCTAATATTGGAGATATTTATAGAAGTGTTTGCATTGCAGCTCTGAAAATGTAAGGCTTTCCGCTTTGATTTTTCCGAGACACTGAAAAGATGTTGTACAAGAGCATTTTATGCTTTCTTGGATAGACCCATAGAAACAGGGAGGAATAACCTACCAAAGCTTCTATGTTTTGTTTAGGTTTTCTGAAGTCAGGTGGTCCCCCAGCACACAACAGGTTTCCACACTAGAACCAGAGCACACATTTGCCCTATCAAAGCATGGAGTATAAGCTGGCCAATATCCATTTTTGTTGAGCTGTTCTAGTGTTTTCAGTTACTTTATTTTCTACCACTCAGTGTGGATCTACGTATACTTCAAAAACCTTTCTGCTATTTACTTTTTGAATTTTCTATTAGCTAGGATGTTGTAGAAAATATGTCTCGGGAGTATTACAGTACAACCAACTAATATGAACAATTCTATGCTCAAACCCCATTTTTGACAGGAAAACAAATATCCATTGCACATTACTGTAACATTAAATGAAGAAACATGTTCTATAGCAGTGTCACTGGTATTTGAGTACACAGCACCAGCTGTGAATCCTGTGTGGTGCTGATAGTTTGGCAGCTATGACAAAGGCACGAGCAAGCTCTTCTCCCACTGTGAACCAATGATGACTCAAACCAGCTTTCAAAATTAATTCAGCTTTTCCTGGATGTAGCACATGAACTTAAATCTGTTCTATTTTAATGAATGGCTGAATTACTCCACCACAAGTCTCATATACAGTCTCAAGCCTTGGGCCTCTTTGCTAAGGACAAAGGGACAGTGAATAAGCAGGTTTGTGTGTGCTGTAGAAAAGTTTTCTAACAAAATTAACATTGTCCTTAACAGCTCAAAGACTGACAATAGTGCAAGACTGATGTCTGCTTTTTTCTTCTTAATCTCCAAAGCAACCTTATATGTTCATGTTCAGGGTTGCAGGCATTTACATTATTTAAAAACAAAAAGGCAGCTGTTGTCCTTCCTACTTAAAGTTATCTGTTAAGGTCCCAGGCCCCTCACAACTCTTAATAATCAATACACTTGAAAAAATACAGCTATCTTTTTCATGATCACATCCTGGTTAAGATTTCAAGTTGTTTACCTCAAAGTACTGAGTAGCTATGGAACAGAGTACTGACAATCCTCTGCATGAGGGACTACAGTAGCCCATATACGACAAAAATAGTGAATACAACAAACACAGAGCTAAAGGGAAGCCACCCAGAGTCTCTGAAATAACGTCCCTTCAGAATGACCCCCATCTTTTGGTATGGCATTAACACATGCAAACACACTCATTAAGAAAAGAAATACATAAGATGAAGTCATGCAGACAAGGACTAATCATGTTATGTGCAGCACTACCAGTGAGTGCTCAGCTGAAAACACTGACCAAACTAATATGATGAAGAAAAACCTATCCTAGCAGAAACCATACCAAACAACTTTTCTCTGGAAATTATTTTTCTTCCTGTAATCTCTTGCTGACTTTTTTTTTCTATGAGCATGTAAAGCTCCTCAAGGCAGAGAACTTCTGCAGAACTAGGCACAGAAATATATTAATACAGTTGTATTTTAATGGTAAACACACAAGTGACCTAATCACACTTACAAATAATCATGTTTAAAAAGTTTGGTGGTTTTCTCTGTGGCATTATCAGAATGAACACTGTACTTACAAATGTTTCAGGTTATCTGAGTATATAATTCTTGGCTTTGTGTTTAAAGATAAAAGAATAATGAAATTCTTTAGGTTTGAAAAGACCCTTAAGATCAAGTTGAATTGTAAATCTAATACTGCCAACTCCATCACTAAGACATGTGCCTGAGTGACTACGTGACATCTACATGTCATTTAAATATCTCCAGATGACTCAACCACTTCTCTGGGCAGCCTGTTCCAATGCTTAACAGTGCTTTTCATGGAGAAAATTTTCCCAATATTCAATTAAAACTCACCCTAACACAACATAAGGCTATTTCCTTTTGTCTGGTCCCTTACTACCTGGGAACAGAGGCTGACCCTTGCCTGGCTACAACCTTCTGTCAAGTGGCTGTAGAGACCAGTGCCCTTCTCTGACTCCTCTTCTTCAGACTAAACACTCCCAGCTCCCTCAGCACACCACATAAAGCCTATGCTCCAGACTCTTCACCAGCCTTGTTGCCCTTCTCTGAAATCGCTCTAGCACCTCAATGTCCTTCTTGTAGGGAGGTGGCCAGAACCAGGCACAGGATTCAAGGTGGACCTCACCAGTGCCAAGTATGTGGAGAAGACCGCTGCCCTGATCCTGCTGGCCACACCAGTTTTAATACAAAGGATCACACAGGGCTTTTAGCTGCACAATGTCTTTTTATCCATACATTTTCTACATATATATTTGATTTTCTTCAAAAAAATAGCTATGAAAGACATGAGAACCTCATTTAAAAACAACCAATAAGTTTTCTCCCTCCTAAAGTTTCTGATTTTGCTCCATTTACCTACTTTACCTGAACTTAGAAGGCCAAAATTCTATTTGAAAGAGGATGGAGAAACTTAAAAATAGTATTGATGTTTCTGTCTGAAGCAAAGATCTTCTTTTGGATTTAGGCCTTCCAAAAGTTCCCTAAGAGCCACACTAAGTGGCACTCCAGCCATTCAATAGTGAAGTCAAATTGAGATTGTAGTTTAAACAAATTAAGACTAAATTATTGTATTTTCATGCCTCTATGACCACACTTCATTCTGATGATTGTTACCATCTATCCGGTACAGCTGATGATGCCCTGTCATACATCTCTTCCCTTGGCCAGATTGTGCATAAACATGCCCCGAAGTAGCAGTGTTGTCCTCAGAAGACTGACTTTAAGGATGAAAATACATTTCTCAAAGTAGGAACTACCATGAATCTTCTACAGTATTTCTGAGCTTAAATAACAACTTCAATCTGGCAAAAAAACATAAGCAAAAAGTAGTCACTAAAAAATTGATTCCTGTGAATCTTCTTTTGTTTGTGCTCCAAACAATGAATCAGCAAAGTCATTACGGTATGTGAATTCTTCTCCTACACATATTCTGCCTTGCAGCCTGTGACACAAAGTCTTTTTTATAAGGTTTCACATAAGGAGCTATTTCTTCTTTTTCATCAGAGGAAGGAATTCACACACCACTGCAGAATGCAGAATACTCAGTTCAAAAAAACCCACTTTCCAAGGTAAAGCCTGTTCAAGATAGCACATTTCCCACACTTTTTGAGTTGGGCACAAGCTCAACCCCAGCTACTTAAACATAGTAGACATCAGCTGTGCTGTGAAGGTGGGTAAAGAGAAGAGGTCATAAGTTCAGTTAGGGTAGAAGTTGTGGTCATGGCATTGCTGATTCTCTGAGAGACTAATTTAAGTAGTGTCCCACAACTTATGTGATGACAATGTACTGGAAAACTGAATCCCTCAAGAACAAGGGAGACAGCAGATATTGGGCAGACCACCCCACTTCCCACATGGGATGTCACTTCTGGCAAGTGTCCGTATTTCTTTCTTCCTCCAAAAACGACATCGGACTGAGCGGAGATACTGAAACCTTTGCAAAGCCAGTTAACACATTCCTCTCAAGTTTCCCCTCCACCACCATTTATGCCACAACTTCAGATTATTTCTTTTTTTTTTTCCCCTCAAATTTGAGAAATGGAGAATGGAGGAAGAAAGCCACTGAAACCTGCATTTTAGCCTGTAAGCAAAAGTGCTTCTTAGCCCTTAAATGACTACCAAAATACTGAAAATACATCACACAAGGCATAAGACTCCCAGTATATATTCTCCAGGTTAGACAGCATTCCTTCATACCAGCAGTGACAAATCCTTCTGATGGAAAAGCAGAGAATAGATTAATAGATTTGCACTTACTTTCTACTGCACATATTTTTTTCTATCATCAGAACTAGACTGAAGAATGGACTAATTCATATGAGCTGGTAGTGGACCTTCATGTACCTCAAATGGTACACGTAGCAACAGACCAAGGGGATACACTGAGGAAGGCACGTAGAAAGGATAACAATAATATGGCTTGGGGACTGTCTAGACTACTCTCATGCTTCAGTCCCTATTCTTGTATAAGTAGAATACCTAAACTAATCAAGGCATTTTAGATATCAGACACAAATACAGAATCAAATTTCTCCAAGATATAATCAAGAAAGTAATGCAATGCTAAGAAGACCAGATAGCTAGCTTCTAAACTGCATCATCCACCATCCAGATGGACTTAATTCAACTTTCATCCATCTTCTGTGATGATGCTCTTGAAGCATGCTAGGTTTGTGGGCTGGTTCATCTGACAGCTTAGGTTACTTAGAATCACCTGTAATATCCTGAACTACAGGGACAGGAAAAAGGTGCAAGGAGGAGGAAGCTCAGATGTCTAATCTAGTAGTAAAATATCTACCTGATATTTTCCAAGCACATCTATTTCAAGACACCAAACTCTCTAAGAGGATAGCTGTGCTGCTGCTGTAACAGACATATAAGCACAAAATTCATAAAGTTTAATGACTGCAAAAAAGCTGTAGAACAGTCTGTGTCTTGCAGAATTTTCTTTATTTCATTGACAAAGATTAATTCAAAGCTCTTGGCAGCACATCCATGTTGAAAAAGTGATCAAAAAAGGGCAGCAACAGGGGCAAGCAGATAAGCTTTACAAAATAAAACCCTTCTATAGACCAAATTCATCAATAGTGTGACTGGTGCAAAGATAAGCAGAAAGGATTGTTTGGATTTTACATTAGTCTTCAGGTGGTACACTACAGCTACACGCATCCAGCACTGGGTGATTGAACTACCAGTTAACAGCCAGCAATCTTACCCGTTCCTTTGGTCCTTGGCAAAGCTTTCTCTTTAAAAGAAGGAAACATACCAGCTATAGAGATTGTGTATTTTTTATTTTGAGGTGGTTATACATGAAACAATGGCAGATAGTGCCATTGCATTGCCATTCCTAGATAGTGCAATTGCAACAGTTGCAAAAAAATGAAGAAGTATATGCAAGAAATGCCAGCAAACACCACTTTGCCCACATTATGGACACTTCCTCATACTTTGGAAGAGGAATAAGACAGGCATAACTGTAAGAAAAGGTCAGTGATATCAAACATGCTCCCCACATTTCTAGAGGGTGTACTGTGAATAGCCCTCTGCTCAGAAAAAGTAGTTGAGCATAGTCTATTCACATCCACCAGTCATATGCTCTCCTGCTGCTTCAGAAAAGTGCCTCAAGCAGTAACCACTATTACTGGATGGAGATCCAGAAAAATTCTACCACAATATTGGTAGGAAACCATAGAAAAATTTGAATCATGTCCACAAAGGCCCTCCAGAATCTTGGTCTGCTTTTTTAGGTGCATTGTGGTGACATTGTGGGCTCCTTTCTTTGGAAGTAGCATCACACACATGCTCTGTGCAAAAAGTGAAGCTGCTAGCTACCAAAATTTACTAGTCAAACATGGAACAGCTGAAGTATTGATAAAGATACATTAACTTTTCAGCTGAAGTCCTAGGCTTTAAATATGTTCTAAGTATTTTTTTTTATTTTGATCAGCCACAACTAGGCTATTTGATTACATTAATAACTTTTTAAATCCTCTTATACAAAAACTCTCATAGCTTAAAAGTGATTTTATCCTTCCTTTGTCAGACTGTGGTTTCTTAAACAGTTTAATCAGATTTTAATCAATTTAGCTCTTTTAGTTCCTTAGGCAGCCTGGCAGTGCTGAAATTGGAATTAAGAATCACAGAATAATTAAAAGTAGCACTGATTTTGGGAACCCTGCATCCCATCAGATCAGATTGCTCAGGGCTTTATTCTGCCAGGTCTTGAAAACCCTGAAGGATGGAGATGGCACAATCTGTCTTCTCTTTCAACTACTTTATTTTCTTCATTGGGAAAAGAAATCATTATGTCAAGCCAGAAAAGAAGTCTAAATTCTGTTAGTTTCAGCAACATTTTCTATTGTTTGACCATCTTCCCATTTCAATCTGTGGACCTAATGAAGTAATCATGTGGTGATGTTATTTAGCCTGTGTTATGCTGGAGTTCAGATTAGAGTAAGTGACATAATGCCCTGTGGCCTTAAACTTCTCATCTCTTTCCCAGTGACTCCTACAACAGAAAACCCCTCAGCATTCCATTCACTAAAAATCCAAAGAAGACATAATTACTCTCATTTTAAGGCTGCAATGAGTACAGGAAAGAACCTAAAGTAAATGAATTTATTGTGTTTGGGAATTGTGATTTAAAGGGAGCACAGAAGAATAGAGCTGCTTTCTTTCTTAGCTACTTTTTTGACATTGCCAAAACTCATACGGTGAAAGCTGACAATTACAGTTCAACAAAAAGTGCATCTGTTCCAAGGATCTACTGCTTTCCACTCCAAATTATTTCTTCAGACTGTTTACCAAAAGCTGAGAAATATATTCCTTGAAAAGTGTTAAACAGTAGACTAGGTACTAGTCCCTAAGGAGCAACTAGTATTTACCAAAGAATTTATTCTAAAGCTAAATAAACCACAAGCACATTACAAAAATTCATACTGGGGATGGGCAGCTTCACTGTAGTGGCTGAGCAGGCATACAGACTCTGTTCTATTACTGCATTCTTACCCACTGAGGACTGAGACAGATCTCTATGTGGTTACCTACAGAACTTGTTTCCAGAGCTGTCAGCCTCTTAATCCACTTAAATAGATAAAGAAATTGATAATAATGAAAATAATATCAAGAACATAATAATGTCTGCAATCCTTACAGACTGTGAGGCCATTTTACAAAAACAGTCCTTCAAGTTTTGCTATAAAAAGAAGTGGTCTTGATATTCAACAGCTGCTTTTATCACCTGCACACAATCCTTGACAGTTCTGTTTCCATACAATCAGCTCCCTATAAGTGCAGGAGTGGTTAAGAAAAGAGGCTCTTTACCAGAAAATGAATAAATCAGAAGGACAGGGGAAAGCAGAGAGGAAATACCAGACCACGGGTTGACTGGTAAGAGGCCAGAGGCCATTGTGCCAGTATAAACACTGACAAGGTTAAATATAGCATTTATAACAATTTATAACTCAATTGCATTCATGGGGTTTTTTTTTTGTTTGTTTGTTTGTTTTTTAAACCACAGAGGAACACTACCACCAAAATGAAGATCCCACCAAACCTGGCTATCCCTACCCTGAAATTATTTTTCCTGAAACTAGCTCCTCAGTGAAAGCTGCACTTAATCACAATTCTTGAACTCCTTCTTTAGATAGTTTGCATGAGATATGCCAAATGAAAGAGGAAAAGTTTAACAGGATTAAGAAGAGAAAAGTGTGTTCACGGTTTCTGTGAACAGCTCTTACTAATATAATCTCATCATCAAACTTACTTGCTAATGGAAAAGTCAGCCCAAATACCATCCACTGCATTTTTCAGTATTTTTCTTTTCCAGAACAATTATCTTTAGACTAGAAAGATTCAAAGCAATGAAGCTATTTCTAAGTTACAGCCACTCAACACTTTAAAACTGTTGACGTATTAGCAAGGTTGTAAATAAGCCTGTTTTGGTTTCTACATATAATCTTTCAAGATTTATTTCAACTGCTTTGAAGAATGAACAATTGTCATATTCATCACCATTAATTTATATGAATGGAAATAGAAATTGTAATTAGTACTACGCCTATGGTACATCTAACCAAAGGCTGCTGCAGAACAGGTAGAAACAAACAGTAACTAACACAGCAACGAAGTCTCCCTCTCTGATCACTTGTGAAATGCAGAACAGGTAACAATACATCTGCTCAGTGACTGCATTTCATTCACAGCATTATAAGCAGTGCTCAGATAGGCTGACAGGTAGTATCACATCCAAATACGGGACTGATGTGAAAATCAATCAAAAAGATTCCTTCAAAAGGCAACTTACCCCAGGAACAGATCCAAACTTCCCTCTGACTGTTTTGTGTCCCTAAGTAGGGACTTGCTCACATAAGAGATAGACAGAACACCAAATTCAACACAGCATATATCTGTTTCTGAATTGAAAGATCTAAAGCCTCCCAAACAATTTTATCAACAGTTTCATACGAAAAGCAGTAAATCAAAAAGGTAATGAGAAGTATGCAGGGGGCCAGCACGGTATCTGCAACAAAGGCTGAAGAGGAGGTGAGAAAGGAATAGGGGTACAAGTGCTGCTCTAATAATCCTCTAATACTGCTCAAAGGTATCTGTAGAATCTCTTTATGGGACTGTCCAATCAGCTCAGTCTGTAATAGGAGTACGGCACAGCCCAGTAGTCAATTCAGAGCGGGGCAAAGATTTTCATTAAATTGAGATTTCCTGTTTGGACTTTTATCAGAGTTCAGCACCATTTTAGACACCAGAAGTCTTTTCCCTTCTTCAGTTTCTTCATGTTTGATTTAATCGACAACAGAAGCTTCTGGGAGGAGAAGCAGACTGAGAATACTGATTTCAGTCTTAGCTTACAATAGGTAAACCATCAGGATAAAATTTACTTCAGAACTATCTTATTACAAATATAATGAGGGTGCATCTAGGGCTGAATGCTTGTGTGTTAGAGATAATTAGTTGATTCAGTAAAACTCATCAGCACACCAGTGTGCTACCTGCTCCCCGTATCTGCTGACAGACAACACTTTCTACATATGCAAACCACAAGAAAACAGAACAATATTGGAATATTCCAAGGTAGAAACTTGGTATAACTAAATCCCGTAGAAATACCAGTGGAAGCAAAATCACCTATTTCTCTGCACCTTCAACCAATCTTCAACTCCAAAAACTATTTACTGTGAAGAACCAAAAAGTAAGCAATGCTTGAGGAATCAAATCCATTTTTCACTACACAAAATATATGATACTGCTTCCTCTGATATCCTCCTTCTTGTGGCTGTGTTGTCAAAGTCCAGATTAAAAATGTAATTAATGCATCCTTTCTACCTCTTAGAGGAGAACAGAAAAGTGCTAGAAACTATGAAACGAACCACAGGTTTGTCCAGATAAACAGCCATCAAGTCCAAGAGTAAGGTGTTTCAAAGGTCTGGAAACACTCATAGACACAGACTCTTGATGCATCATCTACCAATTAGTCACAGGCCCTAGCTGCCTATGAACTGCAAAATATTGGGCTGAACTAACCTAAACATATGGCATTCTTCTTGTTTGTTACTTATCTGGGCCAACTAATATATAACAACATTTCTTACAGTAAGCTCCTAGCTTTTCCATTTGAAAGCAGTAAATCAGGACCCATTAATTAAAACTGCTAAAAATCATGCAAGTACATTATATTTTTAAAGTATAACTTCTTTTGTTGTTGTTGTGTGCAGCCACAGCTAAATATTTATGCTGTTTACACTACACAATGCACTCTTCAGCTTTCAGCAAGGGTACTTCAACCTACTTGTGCCACGCTTCAGAGAGAATATTATAACAGGAAATTTGTGAAGCTGTTAAAAGCTCTCTCATCTGGGCTGTCTGCTTAAATAACAGCAATGCTTATTAGTTATATGTAGTACTGAAAACAATACTTTGGAGAATAATTCACTTCACAATTTGTGAGTTTTGGATGAGACATCAAGAGACGGCGGGAGGGCTAAGTTCACTGCATTCCTGACTCTCCACTCTCTTGTACATAGATGTACACACTAGGAGAGCACTCAGACAAGTTTTGCTTTTGATCCATTCTGTATCTGTCTAAGTAGCCGGACGAAGTGCAAAGCCATACAAACTTGATTAGCTTTCAAGAAGGTATTAATGCAATGTTCATCACCCTCAGTGATTAATCTGAGAAGCCCATCAGGGACAAACATTTAAGGCTAACAAACACCATCATACCTAGCAACCACAGTTAACATTTCATATACTGCATACTATTTCTCACCCCTCCTCCTCCCCACCTGCTGTTCAACAGCTTTAATGTCCCTAAATATGTGGGAAGAGAACATGCTTAGTACAAGAATGAAAGGCAGTTTATGCTTTAGGACTTCTTCCTTACACTTACCTACACTTGTAGGAAATATATCCTCATTGTTGATTTGCACTTCGATCCAGTCCATGAGAAGATTCATATATTGGGGTGCTGGCAATGCTGTGGGCTTCTTGTACTTCAAGTCATCCTGCCACCGGTACTCATACTTGGGACCTCCAGACATCACTGGGCAAGTCCTCTCTGTGCAGAACTCACAGATAGTTCCATAAATGAGGTTGATCCTATTGAAGAAGTCAACAACATGAACAGCCACCCAGTCATTCTGATCTTCTCCACTGGGCAACTGCACAGCTGCTTTCAAGTCCACGCCTGAGTTGAGAGATGCTTGTGCTCGTTTGTGAAGTTCAAACCTCTGGGTTCCAGGTTCAAACTTGCGTTTTGGGCGGAAAGTCTTATCTTTATTAAAGACTTGCTTGAGTGCTATGGACATGTCTGCTAATCTTCTGCACTGCAGCAGCTGGCAGGAAAGCACATCTGAGATTTAATATAAGTATCTGAAAACAGCAGCTCTATCACAGGCTTTCCAGGCCCTGTTCTTTTTCCCAGAGAAGCTTGTATCAACTTCAGAGCAATTTATTAGCTCTTCCTCTTGAAAGCCTCCCTGAAAGGCTTCATTTCCCTAAGGATATAAAAACAATACACATCAATGGCAAGCTCAAGTCTGGTTCTGTCAGTTTGCTACTGTTTTACCAGAATTTTCTAGCAATTATTAGCCACAAAAAGTGCCCAACTCCTACCTTGAAGATTCAATTTTTTCTAGAAGTGTCTCATTTTTTAAGTATTAAGGAATTAACTTCTCTGGTCTTTTAAAATATCTATCCAAATAGAGGCTCTTAAGTTTTAAAGATGGGAATTCAATAAATCTTGTATGATCTTCAAATTTTAAAACCAACTTTTTCACTTTGCTACATTTTTATAGTCACTGCATAGCATTCAAAATATGCATATAAGTTCAGCAGAAAAAATACTATGTGACAGTATTTAGAATCTTTATCTAACTGCTCTTGGAGCTACCAATGAGGTCTCTAAGCATTTGCCATAGATTCAGTGCTCATCTCTGTGGGAAAAAGAAATCTGCAAGAAAAACTTATCCATATTTGTTCTTAGTTTTAAATTAATGGGGTGTTTGCTTTTGAAAACCACACAGAACCTAGTAAGGAGGATAACTACAGTATTGGACAGAAATAATGCCTGTTTCCCACAAAACTGTATGGAGATTGTTACTTTTATTGACCTACCTTTAGAAATTCAGTAGTGGACTTAGATTTCTATTGAATTGTGTAGAATTATTAATTGTGAAGAGGCCACTTTTTACCGCTCTATTCACCTTCTTTACAGGGGAATACCTGGCATTATTCTTACGAAAGCAAGGGCATGGATTTAGTGTTGTTCCATCTAACCTAAGCTGGCAATGGAATGGTTTCAACAGTGAGCCTGACTGATGTAAGCCATTACAGTTTGTCTGCTTTCATACATATACATGAAAAATAATGTATTATCACTAAATGTATACACTTAAGAGTGACAGGATAGATAGGTGCTGTTTCAATTAGACTTTTGTTTTTGTACTGAAGATTTTATGAATAAATATAGAGAATAAACATTTCATTCGGTGCAATACTTAAATAACACAATATGTGTTAAACCTGCAGAGCTATACAAAAATACTCCCCTATCAGTGGTTATGGGATTATCAGTGTTCCACTGCTTCCCTTAACAGAAATCATGTCCATGAAAATTTTACTAGGCAGTGTGTGCCTAGCACTAAATTCTTCTGAAGACAGTTGCCTGAGGCTTTGTTGAGGGGCAAAAACAAAGAGAAAAAGGTATTGCTTTCTTCTTAATAACCACAAGAAAGCAACAGCTACCTTAGCAAAGAGAAATCTGGTGTTCTAGACTCTGTGTCCACATAATAGGATGTAAGTGCCATAAAAAATCCTCTTCCAAATATGTGAAAGACTAGCATGCAAGCTAATTTGGTGGCAAGCAGCAGTCACACAGAATCAGTAGAGAAGTGCTTGCTTTGACTTCTGATGGCATGGTGGAGGCATATTCCAATCATGACCTTATAAACCATCATTTTTTCCATACCTGCAAAATCCAAGAAGTTTTGGAGTGAATTCCAGGGAGATTATTGTCATATCTGACATGCCCCTTGAGACTGAGATCCTGAATATTCCAGTCCAGAAATTCTTTCCCTAACAAAGGTCAGGGAAAAAAGACTTTAAACAAAAGTAGCCTTGGAAGTGTCACTGGCAGGAAATGAAGGCACTTTTAAATAGTCAGCTTTGCCCTACAATTTGTTGTTTGTTACTAAGACCCAAAACTTCCAGCTCTCAAATACTCTGTAGCAGTCATCTGTTTATTTAAAAGTCCTTTAAAAATATAGGTGAGTACTTCCGCACAGACTGAGCCTGTGTGTGACACACTTGGAGATGGCATGGAGCCAATGTCCCGGTTTGCAATAATAAGCAGGTTAAGTCCAGAATTTTACAGCTCAGGTAATTGCTTTCTTCCCCACATTAATACACCTGGTGCTCCTACGTGGTTTGACTCCCTTCATCATCTGCAAATATTCACCAGAACATGCAAGGAGTTTTATTTAAAACAAGCTGAGCACCAAATAAAACTCATCTTCAAAAGAGACATTTTGAAGCACAGTACTCACCGCAATTAAAAGTCCTTCAAGAAAGACAAAACACACTGTATTTTATAAGCTGTTTTCTACTAAATACACAAACAAAATTAATCACATTAAATAATGTTTCTCCCTTCTCTCCATATACTCAGGAAATCTGCATAAAATAAACTAATTCAGAGAAAATTCAACCAAAACATTCTGCAAACAACTCATTATCTCAAGTCTTATGTTGATGCTGAAGGTCTCTGTTGAAGCACACACATATTCTTGTCAAATTCACCTCAAAAATTCATCCAAAAGATTACTTTGCTGTGCAGCCAGATGAAACTGTTCTTTAACTCACTAGGTCAGAATCAGAACAGGCAAGAATTTCCTATACATTTTGTATCTGGAGAATCTTCTGTTCAGTGTCCTGCAGTAAAAGCCAACTCTATTCCTCCTTCATCTTTCAGCAACTTTACAAAACACAAAAATACAAAGCTGGCTTGTATCTCACTGCTTAACTTCTCTTGAGAGATACAGCTCTGTTAAGAGCTTATTTTTTTCCTCTTTCTCTATTTGGAAATGTGACTGAAGGCTGTGCAATGACAGGGGATGAATAGACTTGCTTTCTCATGTATTCTCACATACAAGAATGCAGAATAGAAAAATATAAGACCTGACCTTCACAAAAGTACTGCAGTGAATCAGCCCTACCAAGTACTTTTTTTGCATCCTGGTTCTTGATGGTATTTTCTATCTAATTAACCATTGTCTTTATTCAAAAGCTAACAGAACTTAACAAAGAAAAAGGAATTTAGGCTTTTCTAAACATTTACAAACAACATCACCACTACTTCCTTGGAATAATGAAGCTTTCACCTTACTCACAGGAGACAAAGGAACAGGCTCACCTTATTTTCAGTAGAGATCAAACACAGACATTTTAGGTTTCGATCCTTTAGAAACTGATGCTAATGGAAGAACTAGCCAAAGTTGTTGGGCTCTAAGAGCATCTTTTCTGCTTAGGCAATAAAGTGGCAGGTGTTAATGATAGGATGGGCCACTCCTTTGCTTAGGCCTGAATCACTAATCCAATCCGTTGCAGGAACTCAATTGCCTTTAGACTTCCAACACTTCCTGTACTGTGTTTGAATCAACAGTCATGACAAGAGGTTTTTCATTTTATCCCAAATCACATACTGTCAATTAAAGCGTTGTATGGGGGAACTTAAAAATATCAAAGATATTGCTTCAAAATTGTGTAACATTACCAACATGAAAACACATCAAATAGCTTCAACAACAAATAATAAACAAAATCTCACCATTTTTAAAGCACCAAGAATGTAACTTGCCTTGCCAGTCACCACAACCATTTCTATGACAGTTTTCACCTTACAAGAACTGAAAATATTTCTAGTTTCATTATCTCAATTGGTCTTGGGAGAATTGCTTCAGAGCTGAAACACTGTGAACAATGTGGTATGGGTCAGACTGAATCACAACTCCTTGAAACCTGTGGTACAGTAGCACCCACCCTCATTCCACGTAAAACTAAATTTTCCTCCTGATAAGAGATACTCAGCAGTTTACTGTTATAGTAACAGAACTACTCCTGGTTACACTTGTGTCAAAAGTGATAGAAACTGCCTTCTAATCTTTTATGACAGGTTCTAACTACACATACAGGCATAAAGAATAACGTTATCACTCATGGTATTTGGCTTAACAGTATACAGGGACAGTGTCCTACATGTCCCTCTGAACTAAATTACTGTCCTGGTATGAGCAGCTCAGAGAGGTAATTCCTCCCAGAGATTAAGTTTCTCTTCTTTTTTTTCAGAGTAATGTATTTCTGCAACAGACACCAACATCTTTTCCTGATGGACTATTCCACAGCATGCATAATGCAGCTGGGTGAATTCCCTTGCCGGCAGAGCCATGCCTGAGAATGGTAACCACAGACGCGGAGATGATCTCAGGACAAGCAGACCTCATAAGCTTCATCCATGGCAACAGCACCACAGTGACTAATACTGTCCTCCAGTTCATGCACAGAGACAGAAACTTGGCCTAAAATCAGGCATACCAACATCTGGAAATAATAAACTAGTCATATCCATGCAGATACCATTAAAAACCACCCACAACAAACAACCCATCGTGACCAGCATCATATCAGAGTCACTGCTGAGTTAAAAGCATGCTATATTATTTCCCTGAATATTTTCTATTAAATCACAAGTAACAAGAATGTTAAACGGCACAGTGTTTATAGACACATACCTTTCACGATTATATTCTAGGGAGAGCTACACAAGCTTTAGAGGTCTGCTAGGAAGGTAGCTGATATAAATCCTGTTTTATTAAACCAAACAGTGAGGAAACGTGACTTCTGTAACAAAAAACACACAGAGATGTCTATCCAGCGACACACAATATGAAAACCAGCTCTGCATCAGCTGACTTCTACATTTTTATATTTTTCTTTTTTAAATCTTAGTCTCCATTCCTCATTCTTTCAGGAATGATACTGATTGAGTGGCAATTTCCTTTCCTCTAAAGCTGCTGGGATTACTTTAAGCTAGTAACCACAATAACAACACTGCAGACTCAAGACACTCAGGTGGATTAGAAAGAAGCCTTCTCACAGTCAGAAACACTTCTGACATATAACAATATCCATTCATTTGACATGCAGTAACTACCCTTTGCTTTGTCTGGGCATGGGGAAAAAAAAGGAGCACATGATTTTGCAAACCAACAAAATCCACAATTGTAAACAATCACAGGAATCAGCACAGTATTTCCATACCCAAAGTGTTAAGGCCCAAAGGAGCAAACATAAATAATCCTTGATAATTTTCTAAGGTAAAAGACTGGAAAGGGAAAGCAAGATACAATGGATAGCTGTCTATAAAACTGCATGCTTTGCAGCAAATGAATGCAGCTATGTAACATGAGATAAACAGCGGCTAAATTGGATTAGCCAGAAATAAATTATGATTTATGATTCTGCAAAAATACTGAGGTTTTCACAGGGATAAAATTGCAAAATGATAATTGGCTAAAGAATATGATTGAGTAGGAATGGCTTGGACTTAGGTCAGGTCACAATACATGACATTTGTAGTGATTTTTTAGATTAATGCCCTTAAACATAGCATCATGTTTTCCATGAGCATATTAGATGATTTTAGGTAGAACTATCGCACTTATGTATCCCAATACTTTATTTACAAATATTTAATTCCAATTCTTTCAACAAAGTTTGCTTCTATACAGATGGAGAAGCCCCTCTTTCCTTTTAGGAAAACTGGTTGTATAAAACAATTAGAAGTTGACTTAAACAGCAGTCATTTCTATGATGAAGTGCATCGCCTGTTCAACAGCAGCAGAATCAGGTATGAGTGCTCAAATCTTAGATAATAAGTGCTGTTTAATAATGAAAATGAAGCATGTTTTTTCTTGATAGTGATAAATGTTTATGTTTTAATAGAGGACTGGCCACTCAACTAGTATCATTCAAGTGCCTTTTACAAGTCTTAAATCCAATTGTACCTTATCTGCAGTTCTGAAAAAGTACACTGATCACCATGAAGGTACTGAAAGTACCCTGACACTTACTCACTACAGGTTTATATTGGTTATAGCATCCATGGTATTCTAGTTAGGAATATTCTGTAGCATATAATTTAAGGTAAACTGAAATAAGTATCTCTCAGAACTACAGTAAAGAAACTACAAAAAATACATGACTTAGATTACAGTGAAATTCAGGTTATGTTCCCCTGTTATCTAGGAATATGAGGTCTTGACCCACTACAGACTAATAGTCATGCAGGGGTGTGTATGGCTACATTATTTTTCTGAAAACTCAGTCCTGCTTTCTCTTCTCTCCTTTCATGTTCCTACCTTCCTGACATCTCCCCTATGATACCTGGCCCAGGCATTTATACATCCCCTTGCAGGGAGCTGTATGAGACTCACAAGTAAACTGTAATAATTAAAAAAAACACGGATTTTTTTATCCCAGTTGACTTATTTGATCCTGTTTGGCCACACAGAACAGGGTAAAAGGACAACGTAAGAAAAGGTGTGTGGAAGGCAGAGGATGAGACAGATGGACTAAAACCCCATGGGAGTGGTTATTTAGCCACAGCCACTTAAGTGAATTACAGTGTTTGCCATGCAAATTTCATGCCTCCCAAATTTCAGGAAGATTGGGAACTCCCTTTAGCTCAGGCAACTACTGACAAAGTGACAGATCACAGTGAAACACAGTTCTGACATTCCCTATGTATGCTGTTTTTTTATTGCACACAGGTTTTTCCAGCTCTCTCTCTGGTTCACAGGCTTTTTTACTGGTCTGACCTGTTTGTAGCACACGTGCAAGCACAGTGAATCCTGTGCCACTAATCCTAAATCACTAAACCACATTCTCTAAGTACACAACCAGCCTCTGCTTTCAGTTATCAAGCCCCTGCTACCTGCTACATCCTTCTACAACCAATAAAGCAAAGCCTTTACAGCTGCACTTGGCTTGTTTTGCCAGCTGCTGTTACAATCATGGCTCTTGTACACAGCTGACCATACCGTTGGACTGGGAGGGTCAGCTTCTTACTAACTGCGGTGTGAAGACCAATAGAACCAGCTCACTAATCTTGCTTCTGCCAAAATCTCTTGGTCTCTGTGAACAGAGACTTCACGACCACAATGGATGGTTGTTAGGCTTTTGTAGTATGCATATTGCAGCATTTGCTGTAACAGAGAACAGTTATCCTTCATTCCTTTAAAATCAATATACAAATATCAGGCGAAGGGAATAAGAGTACTTTAATAGCCTTGAAGAAGAGGACACAAATTAAATTACATTTTGATTCTCTATTATAATATAACATTTGTTTCCCCCACCTTTCTTAGTTTCTGATTCCAAGCCATTCCAGAAGATGAAATGTTGACTAAGCTGCATTCAGTGGGAGCTGTGATAATTAATTCAGAAAACAGAGCTAAAATTTTACTGTTACATTACAAAACAATAAGATGTCATTATCGAACTGTGGTTGAACTTCAAAAATCTCTCTGCTTTGTTCAGCTTAAATCCTAAATCTACATTCTGGCTTTTAAAAGCACTGGCACAACTGAGTAAACTCTGAGAGGGTTAACATATTATTTCCTGCTCTCTCCAACACTATCAGATCATCCAGGCAATTCCCACATGAAAGCCTAAAACCAAGTCCACTCAATTCCATTGAAAAAATGCTAGTCAGTTGATAAGAGCTATAGGGAACAGAAAAGTATGCACACACGAAAATGTGATCTGGGACCTCATGTCAGGGCCTTTCTGTACAAGGCCTATCTGCAAGAAGCCAGCAGTTTATATGCCCCAGAACTTAAGTGCCCTAGTCTGCACGCCTGGGCCAAACTCAAGTTTTATTTTTGGTCTAAATCTTAGCTTTAGGAAACCATGTATGTGTTCTGCTTTAAGAAAAATATCTAAATGATATGTTCCATCTCAGTGGCATTTCAAGTAAAGCCACTCATCTTGTTGTCCAAGCAAAGCATGCAAAAACCCATGGATACAATGGCAGAGTCAAGTTACAAACACTATGCTGGCAGAGACAAACAGCTAAGACTCCATGGTGAAAACAGCACTTCCCACAAACACACTGAAAACAAGATGTAAAAAGTTCAGCTGACACCTATGCAGACCCATTAGCCTTAGTCTGGCTTTTCCAACCAAAGCTCAGGTTAATGTGGCAGGATAGACAGCAGAGACACACTGTTGGTGACACACTGCCTTCAGCAACTGTCCTAAGAAATTCATGGTATCAGAGGCATTTTCCAAAGCAAAGATCTGAAAGGAGGCTACGACATCCTCAGCTGGAGCACTGCACCCTTTCTTAACAAACACTGATAAATCTGAATGTGAACATGATGATTTTGAGTTACAAAAAAATTGCCCTTAACTCCATGTTGCTAAGAAACAAAACTCATCTAAAATTATGTGGGAGTCAGTGCAGCCCCTCAAATTAACTGCAAGTAACTCAAAAGCGATAATTTAATTGTGAATATCTTCCAATTATTTATACCATAAATCTGTAATCTTGTCCTGAAATGGACCTCCAGCAGCTGTAGGATTCAATCCACTACCTTTAAAACACATGATTATCAGAAAAGCTAAGTGTATGAAACAACAGCAGAAGTCTACTTCCCATGGTTTAGATCAAAGCACTCAATATGGCAATACAGAGCGGCAGCAACTACAGCTGATTATTGCAAATCACTTGAGTAGGAAGTGACCCATCAGGATCATCAAGTCCAGCTCCTGGCCCTGCACAGGACATCAAGAGTCACAGCACGACCCTGAAAGTACTGTCTAAACACTTGAGCTGTGTCAGGTTTGGTGCTGTGACCACTTCCCTGGGGAGCCTGTTCCAGTGTCCAACCACCCTTTGGACGAAGAACCTTCTCCTGATAACCAACCTAAACCTCCCCTGACACAATTTCAGGCCATTCCCTTTGGTCCTGTCACTGTCACCCCAGAGATCAGTGCCTGCCCCTCTTCTTCCCCTCATGAGGAAGTTATAACTGCAGTAAGGTCTCCCCTCAGTCTCCTCCAGGCTGAGCAGACCAAGCCATTCCTCATATGGCTTCCCCTTCACCATCCTCATGCACTCCTTTGGAAGCTCTCTAGCAGCTCAGTGTCTTTTTTGTATCATGGCACCCAAAACTGCCCCCAGCTCTGGAGGTGAGGCAGCTCCAGTGCAGAGCAGGGTGGGACAATCCCCTCCCTTGCCCAGTTGGCGATGCTCTCTGCCTGATGCATCCCAGGATGGACATTTTCAAACTTACATCAAGGAGACAAGGGCAAGGTATTTGTACAGATGTCTTTTGAAGAAGATTTCACAGATTTATAATTTCACAGTTTTATAGGTCAAGGGCATTGTGTAGTCATAACCTACAATTTGGCAAGTGATATGATGCTTCAGCAGCATGCAGTCACATGGCATAGCCTCTGCAGGCGGTGATGGGGTCATAATTGTCTAGTTGCGGGATTTGTGCTTTCAAAATCCAAATGAATAAATCATCCACAGTGTTGATTTCTACATCAGTCTTAACTTGCAGGACTGATCTGACTTGATGGCTGAAGAAATTTTTCTCTGGAGAATAATGTGGATCCCCACCATTTAACCTTTAGCACATTCAAGCTTACCATTTGGCCAAAAAGACCTACCACCATGCATAGGGGAAATAAAAGAGAATCTGCTAGATGGAAACAGAATACCTGTGATGGAGCAACCATCCACACTCCAGAGATCTAAATCAGCACTTGGAGGAAAAAACCTGTTCTTGCCATCCATGATACGTGAAATATGAAAGCAAGTAAAGGAAGTCAGAGACATTATATATATAAAAAAACAATATTAGAAAGAACACTTTATAATTTTTAATTATAACTACCTCCTCTGAGGAATGCCAGCCTCCTCTCCAACAACAATACTAACTAACTAACTACTGCTGTAACAAGGATTTTTCACCAGGGGAGCGTTTAGGATAGCAAAAATGTGCTGCCCTTTAATGCAGTTTAGCAGACAGTAACTAGCCAGCATTGTATTGACTGCACAGCCCGGCACAGACCATGAAGTACCAGCACCAGAGGAGCAATGCCATAGCAGTATGCTCCAGAGAACAACTGTGGAATTGCCTTGTTCCCCCTACACACTGAAAAGTAACTTCCCAGTTTAAGAGTCTATCTTACTGTTCTAGTGAACTAAACTACTTTGAAAGACTTTTCTGCACGCTGCTTAACACATGGTGTGCTTCAGAGGGAATTTAACAAAGCAAACAAAACTAATCACAAACTGATCTGGAAGAACGGTTTGAGTAGTTTTTTATATAAATTTATCCCTGTGGTAAAGCCCTTTATAGGCAGAAGTACAGTATTTGATTACTCTTTACAGTCTGTGGTCAGAGCAACTCTCACATAGTACAAGTTCTCCTTCTAACCATGCACACAAAAACGTTACTGTAACAGAGCTATAGCACTAAGCTCTTAAAAGGTATAAATAGAGGAAAACTACCTTCACTGCAAGTTAAGGATCTTGCTTTTCAAACCAAGTTGCCCACAACTGCGGCAAATAAACACTCAATCCTACAAAAAAAAGGAACAAAATTCATTATTCATACAGCATACAAACATAACCAGCAAGAAGGGTTGAGTTCTTTCTCTTATGACCATAGCAAGCAGTTTACTCTCAAGCAAAATAAATGAGTGCTCCTTGTCACCGGTGTGGCCACAGCTGCCAGCACACAGGGAAAGCACAGCTGACAAGCTCTGGAAGGTGCCATCTGCATTGCACTACAGCCTGGCAGTGCTCAGTTTAGCTCTAAACAGTCAGTTGCCAATTTTTATCAAAAATTGACTGTAAGGTGGCACAGTTTGAATTCAGGAGCTGTCAGGTAGCTAAGCTTCCTCCTACAGAACTCATTTATGCAGCATGTTTCCCATACTATGTCCCCAACAATTTCTGCCAAGAAAAAAAAAAGCCTGGTAGCTTCTTGTTTCTACTTGTATGTTTGTGTGCAGCACATGCTGTGACTCAACAGGATGGCCTTTGTTTCAGATCCATTGTCTCAGATCCCAATCAGAGTACACCATTATAAACTTTTATTTGCTGCTCTAATAAAAAGGTCATTGAGGGGTTCTGTGGTGATGTTTCTTCAGGAACCCTTGAAATCTTAAGGTCACTTTCCACCATATCTCACCCCATGGCTTCACAGAGTAATTTTAGTGAAAACTGCTAAAAGCATTGAAATCTTGGCACTTTCTAAGACAGATGTAGATGCTGGGAAAATATAATGCAGGACAGGCTGTCTTATCAAAGGATATCCAGACTAAAAGGTGATTACTGTGATTACAGCAGTGGAGGAATTCACAGCATCTTCAGTATATCACTAAACCATGCATATAACTGATTCACCAGTAAGATTCTTATTCTCTCAAAGTAAGATTTTGTAAGACTGGCACACTCACATAACACTTAAAGACATCAGAAGCAGAGGTTGGTTAAAAGTAATCATAGCAAAAAAAACCCCAAACCACCACCACTAAAACCAACAAAAAGCAGCAAAACCAAACCGACAAACAAAACTATCCATCCAAGACATTGTCTCCCCACTCCTCACCCCAAAAAACCAAACAAAAACCCCAACACAAAAAAAGTCCAAAAGCTAGAAGATCACCGAAGAGAGAAAACATATGAGATCAGCAGGAAAAGCCACAAAATGGTGGAGAAGTCATTGGGATAAATAGCCCTGTACTACTTGCACTACCTGCACCCAGTCTGAGTCTTCTATTTTATTCTTTTAACAGGTTGTCCCCAATTTGAGAATCTGAATATATGGCACTTTATTATGAGTTAATATTCCACTGGTGAAACATTGAGTTAAAAGAAAAGCCAGGATGGCTTCAAAATACAACTTCTTCAGATAATTTGGAGAACCTTACATAAATAATAATTCATACATTCAATTTAATTGTATTTTACTGTAGAAAAACAATAACAAAGAATATCCTCCCAAAACATCACTCATTGCTTGATTAGTGCCTGAGGTTTCTACCCTATTGCAGTCCTCTCTTCATTTCTGTGCATTCTTCCAAATGGGAAGCACTTGGACTGGCAACAGATTTTACACCCATTGATCCAGACCATGGCCTAGATGCCATGCTCTCCCTCACATTATAACAGAAACAAGAGTATTTATTGCATTGTTTAATGTCCCCATGCCCAGGTTCGTTTATCTCCTTTCTTCTGCTTCCTGCCAGAAACACACATTCTTCAACACTTAAAAACAATGGTGCTAGATCGTTATTCACTATATATTTAGCACTTCTGTTACATAGCTGTATTATATTT
Source organism: Rhabdornis inornatus (assembly GCA_013397075.1). Taxonomy (NCBI): domain Eukaryota; kingdom Metazoa; phylum Chordata; class Aves; order Passeriformes; family Rhabdornithidae; genus Rhabdornis; species Rhabdornis inornatus. The sequence goes on from VWZS01010166.1 coordinate 85,612, forward strand.
ATTCTAACATTTTATTTTATCCATTAGAATTTGGTGGAATATTTAACAACACTGAGGATACGGATTAAATTCACACAGATTTTAGCAGTTGTAATTTATTCCTGATTTGGCACGAACCCAAAAACAACCTTAGACCTACTTCCCTCTAGGATCCCTTCATCATTCTAAATGCTACATAACAAATGGTTAGGAAATTGCATTCCTACCTTGCTATTCTTTATCCCATTTCAATTACATCTTTTGCCACTCATACATTCCATACGTTTACGGTTTTGATTCAGTCCCAAATTTTTTGAGTATACCCAGCTGTATCACACACAAGATCTGCTATTAGAGAGGCAGATGCCATCAGAATTTTTCAGGCAGCAGTCACCACAGATTCCAAGAGTACTCCCAAATAATAATACATCTGTTCTCTGAAAATAATGCTGCCCAGCTGACTAACTGAGAAGACTGAATCTCCATCCCAGTACAGCAGGGACTGAAATCCAAATTTTTCTTTAGAAAAATGAGTGAGAATCCAGTATAACAAGCCACAAACCCAAGTTTCTAAGCAAGCAGTTTTTTGAGCCATGGCCACTGCCTTGAAGATCATCACTCTGGTGTCAGCAAGACTGGAAACTTCAACTATGGGTATTTCTTTAGGAGCCACCAATAACACCTGAGTATTAAGGTGCAAAATGTGGGAGTTATATCTGCAGCTGTCATGATCACAACCAATTGGATGGTAATGAATAGACACACTACTTCACACGCAGAAAACACACATCTCACTGATGCTGTAAGATCAGGCCAAATTCTGAAACGCTTTCCTCTGTTGTTCTTTGTAAAGAACTTCTATGCCTTCTATTCCTTTCTTCATTTCAAAACACCCTCTTTAATGCCTTAACACTTTTTTTTTCTTTCTTCTCCTTCACTCATCTAAGAACTGCATCCTTGGTTTAAGTGTCAGCTAAACGGCAGTTCAGAAGAATGACAGGCAGACACTAAAGCAAAGGCTGTTGGCCACACCCCACTTCATCTCTATTGAGTTTCTAACCCTAGGTTCAATTATGGAGATCAGGCATATATACAAAGATAGTGTAAACCACCTACATTTGCTGCCCCTTTACATAATCATGTCCAGACAGGTTCAATTATTAAATTATTGCATGTATGTGGGAGTACGTGCAATTAGAAGATTAATGTTCTTGTGGACTTCCTGTTTCAACAACAGGACAACATACAAATTAGACAGCCTGTAAGACCAGAACCTGTCACGCAATTTTTCACCTAAAATAAAAGGACATTAGCTCAGTTTAGGTCTGAGCCATACTGATGTGGCATACATGCGAATTCAAGATAAAAACCACGACTCATTCTGTTATTCATTCTTTAATACACCTGCTTAAATTGGCATGAAAAATATGGTATAAGGGATATCTGAATTTAGAGAACATGGTCATTATAAAGGAATACAATAAAATACAGGACAAGCTTCAAATACTGAATATACCAGTTATTATTGCAATGGAAAATCTACTGTTGCCAGAAAATCAGGATTTTCCAAATTCTGCTAAGCATCATCATTCTTCTGTTTATTTCAGCTCCAACTTCTTTATTATAAAACAAATATGGATACTGACACTGTATTTTCCACTGCTCATGGAAACAAAAAAAAAGTAGGCAAAACAACAGACAGAACTTGTAATGTCTTAAATATGAAAAAATAAAGACCTAACTAGCAATGCAAATATACATTCAGATTCAAATATATTTCAATCACTGTACTGAACAGAAGCAGACAAATAAGGCTCACAGCAGGAAAATGATCATGTCTATACTTCAACAAAAATAATTTTCAGAAGTCCATCCAGATCTATCTAATGGGTTAAATGACATTTACTTTATTAAAACATATTGAAAGCTCTTGTCAATCAATAAAAACGTAAAGTAAGGGTGCTTCTGGAAATGTGTAGGCCCCATGCAAACCATATCATTCCAAGGTAATTTAGTGAAGCAGATTCTGTCTACAGAGAGTCACACCAATGTAGCATGTAGCTGTTCTATCCCAAAGAGATATGGCAGGTGCCATATGAATTTCTATGAATTGAAATTCTCATTCAAAGCTTATAAATTTGATGTAATCTCCAGTTTTTTGGGAGACCCATCCATGGATGTAGAACAGAAACCTTAATACAGGTACCCATCCAACACCCCTAAAGCCAAGTGACATGATACCCTGAAAAACTCCACAGAACAGATGTCATCTGTGGTAGGTTAGACACATAAAGCGTATCTGTTGACAGCAGTCTTTGGATAAACTGACTCATATTTCAGCTCTGTGGCAGAGATACCATACCTAGACTGTGAAACTGCGTACTCCATGCCTGAACTGTGACTTTCACAAAAGATATTTCAACATACAACTGCTAAAGGGTAAGGGGTAACCTTATATGCTCACTTCTGATCTCTCACAATCCCTCTGTCATTAGAACTGTTAGATAAATTGCATGGTTTATTCCAGCATCAGGCAGACGTTACAGAACAGCTTCACTGAAAAAATGCAGGAAACATTATGTCATACTTTATGCTTCTTGTCTGCTTAAGACTCCATAATATTTCGGTTTCTAAGACATTATCAGATGAATTAGTCTAGGGTGCAGATGGTGCACTGCTGTACTACTGTTCAAGGTACAATGAAACGGAGTGAGGAAAAGAGACATCTACAGGGAATACAAGGAATCATCCTACTAACCCAGGCCCCAATATCCCAGAAAACTAAAATGACCCCTAATATTATCCTACTGTCTACTTTTGAGTTGAAACACTAGCATGCATACAGAAAGATCTTCAGGAATAAAAACTATGAGTATAAAGACAACTTACGTAAGCTGTGCTTTAAGCAGAGAATAAGAACTGAGATAAGCTTTTCTCCCCCAAGACAGAGGTAAAGAGAAGCATAGAATAGCACAAAACTGTCTCACAAAGACCTAAATTTATGCCCCAGTTAACACCTTCTGAAAGTAAAGCAGATGTCTTTTTTGGGTAAACATGTTCCCTCATCAGGTAAAATTTCAAATAAATTTTGTGTCTGTTTTTGCAGACTGTGTATCAGTCTTCTCTGCTATCATACCCGCAACACATTCTGTCATGTTTACAGATCTGCAAAAAATATTTGCTAATATTAGTGGAACATTATTTCCAGAGGAAAACTTGATGGCCCTGTAGAACGTAAGTAGTAACAGTCTCTTTTTACCTATTTCTGTTTAAGGAAAAAAACAACCCTGTGCTAACACTCAATCTTCCAGGCCAGAGCTTCTCAGCTCTGTTCCCAGGCTGATAAGCTGGTCCAACTGAAGGCCAGGGAGAATTTCTCCCAAGATGATAACTTGGTCAAAAAAAAAAAAAAAAACAACAAAATAAAACACCTGTTTTAATACATGACCAGGCCTAAGAAAAAAGTGTCTTCTCTCTGAACCAATCATCTTTATTCTACCCTTGAAGTTACAAGTCATTCTATCTAAACAAGTGTGTCTCTAAATAAAACTTATCTCCTTCCTATCCTAAAAAATAACCATGTAGCTGTGTGTCTTATTTCCGCTCCATCTAAAGGGTTAATACCCTTTCCACGGCTACAACTCTGGAAATACTTTACCTGTCAACCATGAGATGCAATGGATGTTAAGGACTTCTCAACTATGATGCTTTAAGAAACAGTTCTCAAAGAGGATTTAGCATTTCAGAATTGCTCACAATTGCTTCTTTTTATAATATCATTCTAAACCAGTCCCCTAATGGTTATTCTACCGTCTTCTTTCTACTGAACATAAGATGTAAGAGAGTAGTCTGCAGGGCAAACAAAGATTTGGCCTTCCAATATGAAAAATCATGGTAAAAATGTATTTTAGGAGATCTGACTTTTTGTGTGCTTCCCATGGAGTGCTTTTCAAATAAATATTGTAATTCAAGAGTCTGAGACATGTTTAAAAAACATTCTTCTCATCAGATGAAATATACCGGACCTTTGCATGTCCCTTCCTCTAGTTTAGCTAATAAAACTAGTCTGACCTGTGGAAAGAGAAAATTAGCTTTGATAATGAAAAACAGTGAGTTTGTAGTGAATGTAGGACGAATGCCTGATAGTATTACTGCAGCTATACAAAAACAATCATTAGGATGTAATTAAATCCCACAATTTACAAACGAAAGGGCAATATGAACAACACAACAATGTAGTATCCATCAGCTTAATTTATTGCATTGCTGAACACAAGTCCGTATTATGAGCAGCTAACGGCCCTCCCTCAGAAATATAATGATTACAAATAGTAACTCAGCAGCTCCACTTTTCTGGACTATTTGTCAAATTGCACAGCATAATAAAAAATCACACATATTACAACAAATAAATGCATGAACAAACTCCTAACAAGCAACCCCAGAAACTCTTAATGATATATCATTGTATGTTAATTCAGTAGGAAACCATTCATGAAAAACAGAAAGTAAGACAACTATGCCTCTGGACTGACATGGTCTAAAATGGACTACATTCTGAAAAGACATAGGATTGAACAAATTTTGATTGTGTTATTTGAAGGGACAACATTACCAGCCAGACAGACAATTCCACAGTGAACACAGCCTGATCACCCAAGCCAAGTGACCTAGCCAGCACTCGTGTTTCATCACTGCACCCCCAGGACACAAAAATGTATTGGCTTTCTGGTTATGAGCCCAGCCCAGTTCTCAATGTGTCACATTTTTCTCCTCAAAGCACAAAATCCAGGGAAGCCTTCTGGTCCTTTGGAGCACACCGGTCCAGCAGTATGTTCCAGCTAATCAATGCTAATAATGCAAAACATTGGTGGCTCTGGCACAAATACAGTAGTCCAGCAGGTCCAACTTCAGCTACCACTGCCATGACTAGAACATGGCAAAAGCTAAAGCTTTCATGTAAGCTATGTGGGTTATTTTCATAGCAAAGTACATAAATCTAGAGTATTTATTTCTTGTTGGATAAGGCACTGGATAGTGGTAAGATACAGGGGATTACAGAACCAAGGCAATTAGCAGCTTGAAATGATCTTATGTGGCCTCCACTTGTGCCATTACAGGCTCCCATCAGTCACCTTATTTTATTTTCACTGTATTGAATATGCTGCCATGAGGCACTAGGCACTAAATTAAAAGGCTCTAACCAGTTGAATTCAGACTCTCGAAGCTAAATTATTAATCTAATAAATAATATTTACTCCTTACTATGGTGTGAAGCTTTCTACTGTGGTGTAAATAAACTTCTTATACCTACCTTACTTTGTCTTAGAAGACATTGAGTTATGACCATCTGTATTGAATTTCCATGGCCTGGTTTTGGAAATGGCAGGGGTGGTGAGGGAAGGAAAGGGAAGGATTCTGGGATGGCTTTTGTCAGAAGATGCTGGGCACTTTTCCATGTCTTACAGACCCAGTTCCTGGTGGCTCCAAAGACAGATGTGCCTCTGGCCAAGTCTGGACCAATTAGAAATAGTGTGTGTTAACATATCTAAAAAGAAAGAAAAGCAAAAAGGGGTTGTACATCTGTAATTGTGACCAGAAAAGAGCAGAGTGAGAACATGAGAGGAACAATGCTGCAGACACCAGGGTCAGTGGAGAAGGAAGGACAGGAGGCGCTCCATGCACTGAAGCTGAGATTCCTCTGCAGCCCATGGTGAAGCAGCTGTGCCCCTGCAGGCCATGGGGGATCCACAGGGGATGCAGAGATCCACCCACAGCCCTTGGGGATCTGTGGGGGATACAGAGATCCACCCACAGCCCTTGGGGATCCATGGGGATACAGAGATCTACCCACAGCCCTTTGGGATCCATGGGGATCCAGAGATCCACCCACAGCCCATGGGGATCCATGGGGGATGCAGAGATCCACCCACAGCCCATGGAGGAGCCCCATGCTGGAGCAGGTGGATGCCTGGAGGATGCTGTGAGCCAGTGGGAGACCGGTGGAGAGAGGGGCCCTTGCTGCCAGGCTGGAGCAGCCTGTCCTTGGAGGACTGCACCCCATGGAACAGTAACCCACACCCCAGCAGTTTCAGGGGGGCTGGTGCCCATGAGAGGGATTCATGTGCAGCAGGTCACAGAGAGCTGGTGCCCATGAGAGGCAGCTACATCAGAGAAGGTCATGGAGAACTGTCTCCTGTGCGAGGGACCCCAGGGTGCAGCAGGGGAATGACTCCTCTCCCTGAGCAGCAGGAGAAAGCTCGGGTGATGAACTGACCAGTACCCCCATGCCCTGTCTCCTGGTGCCACCAGGGTAAGAGGTAGAGTGGGAAAGAGGGAGGGGTGGGGGAAGGTGTTGTTAAGGGCTCATTTTACTTCTCATTATCCCGCTCTGATTTTGTTAGTAATAAATTCAACATATACCTACAAGTCCAGCCTGTTTTGCACATGACATTATTTGATGAATGATCTCTCTCTCCTGGTCCTTATCTCAGTTCAGGAACCCTTTGTTAAATTTTCTCTCTTCTATCCAACTGCAGAAGGGAGTGAGTGAGTGGCCTTGGTGTGTAGCTGGCATCTGGCCAGGGTCAATCCATGGCACTATCTTTTAATCCTAACTAGGTTCCTAGACAAGAACATGAGTAGGACAGGCTTTGGAAAACAGAAGCTGTATTGGTAATGCGCAGCTTTCTCTCAGGCCTTCTATTTATTTGCTAAGTTCTGTTTTGTTATCATGTTGGTTTACAGTATGATGCAGAATATAGGATACTGGAAGGAGGTTATCGGTTACTGAGGTTACCACAGCAGACTCCGATGCCTCATGCGATGTGGATTCTGCAGTCTGTCTCAAAGGAAAAGCCCTGAGAATTTTGAAGACTCCAGAGACTCTGCAGGAAACCTAACTGGTTGAGTGGGAGAGCTGGGTTCCACAGGCATCTCCCAGCTTGTGCTCCAGTTGTACAGCTAAGAGATTGGCTATTAATAATTTGCAATTCTGCCTAAAAAAAATGTGACCTGGGGATTGCATTTGGGTGATTGTACTTTTTAAAGAAGCATGCACCAAAACGCAAGACTGCCTGAAGCAAAAAGAAGAATGAAAATTCTGCACCCTTCAGACTCCTCATGAAAGAGAGAGAAGCTGCTTAGATATGCAGTCAGGAAGGAATGCAAAATCCCTTCACTTTCAAAGGATTTTGCAAGTAAAAAACACTAAAAAAGAACACTAAGGGAGTTAAATCATATACCCCCTGTGCTGTATGTTACAGATAACAGCCAGGAGCTAACTTTGAGAATCCTTGTGGGGCCCTTCCAACTCAGAATACCCTGTGATTCTGTTTTTTAGCAGCTTATCCTATTCTTTTTCTCCATCCCCGGGGACAAAATGCTTCAGCAGAAGGCTTTTCAACCTAATCACTTTTGTTGCAAGACAAGATCTCTTAAAGGTAATGTGAAATCAAGATTTTGTTCAGGGATTACAGTGGAATGCCAGCAATATCTTACATACTCTATGTTACACTTCTGGATTCTCTCATTCCATGGAAGCACGCTGCCCCTGCAATATGCCACATTTGATGACACTGCAGAAACCAGTACATTATTAATGCAAAGCACTAGAAAAATATAGAAGTTAAGAAAATACACCTGCAAGCATAATGAGATATACAATCTAAGTGAAATTTTCCTTCTTTATAATTCTACAAAAGTCATTAATGTAATTAAGTTGTGTTTGGTAGCTTTATCAGTACAATAAACAAAATAAATCAGATTATGAAAGCTACTTTATTTTAATAGTGGAAGATCAGGTTTTCAAATGACTGCTCTCTTTGCTGTAAGACGTAACCACAAAATTCTTATCAAAACCACTGTCTCATGCAAAAAATATTCTCAACTGCAAGAAATATGAGAGCAAGTCATTTGTCCAAGGTCACACTCCAGGCCAATAGCAGACTAAGGAAGGAAAACACAGTTGCCTCATTTGGAGTTGCCATCTGTTCATAAAGCTAGACTCCAAACACATTCTTTAAACAGATTTGGCCCCTCTGTTTAACTCAGCTTGAACTTGCTCAAGAAAACAGCATATATCCCAATTTCCACTGGATAATGGAGTCCCTGGGATCTAATAAGTTCACAGTGGAAATGAAATATCTGAACTTCAGGATGCCAGAAAAAATGGATAGCACAAACTTGACACCTTCTACACATACATTCTTTATTCATCAAGGGTTTTAAAGCTGTCCTTCAAATAGACTTCGAAATAAACATTACAGTGAAGCGGTTCATGGCTTCAGCACATCAAAAGTTCCTATGCTCAGAAGCTGCCCAAAACATGGATCTGTCATGTGCAACCTCTTCGGCTGCCTGCCATGTGTGGCTAAGCAATTTCAAAAGAAGCATGGGTGGCAATGACCAGTTAGTAATGTCACAGAATTAAAAGACTGGTGCCAATTCACCAATTCCAAAAGAGATCTTCTCCCATACAGTCCAACTGCTTACTTAGCAACGACTAAGAAGGAGCTTAGGAACCCACCTAAGTTCTAGGTTCTGGGCAAGTTTTTCCACAAACAGACTTCTGCAAAATTCTAAGTAGCAAACAGGACAGTACCAGTGGTTCTCACTCTGGAGTCATAATCTACACAGCAAATGAACTGAGTATCACTGGATTCACTGAGGGTCTTCAAGCAGGAAATTTGAACTGTTTCTGATATAGTGTGAAGGGGAAGGTGGACCAGATGTGGGACCCACTATGGCCCGTTCCAGCCTTACCCATTCTGTGATTCTGTGAGAATGGATGGTACTGTAGGCACTTCTCTGAACACAGAACAGATACAGTAATATTTTCGTGGGGCTACATAAGCTATTCCCAACCTGGAATCCATCCTGTTACAGGAACCTATCTGATCACACATTCCTGGTAAGGTTTATGAGAGCCTTCAGAACAACTTTGTTACTTGGTAATACATCAACCACAGAGAAAAGTGTTACTGCAACCATTTAGCATCCTTTAGCCAGGATCATCAGCAAGGCAGGTTTTTAGAACTGCTGGTAATGTCTATCTTCCTATGTGACCAGCTCTCCAGGGGAGACACCTAACCTTTGAGGGAGGGGCAGGACACAAACACAAATGACATAATGAGATAGGTACACAGGAAAGAAAAAACAACCAAACACAAAAGCTCCAAACAAAACAAAACAACTAAAAACCCAACAAATAAGCGGAATTTGGCACAGTTATTGTGCCTATTGTCAAACTAAGACGATGTAAATATTCTTGGTTCCCACCTTATTTTACAACTTTTCACAAGAAGTCCACAGCCACAACACTTCACAATAATTGCTTAGACTTGCTTAGTTCTCTATGCACTTATTAACTTTTAAGAACTTTATAACAGAAAATATTTAAACATGTCTCTATTACATTTTTTACTGATTTCTTATAAAGAGCCTCAAAAAAAAAACCCTCAAAAGAAACTCCTCCAAGTAAACTCAGTCCTCCAGAGCACACAAAATTAGCAGCTGACTGAGGCTGAAAACAAGCCTACTGACCAACAAAGGAAAAACCTAATCACTCAGCACACAGAATCATAGAATAGCTTGGATTAGAGGGGACCTTACAGACCATTCACTTCCAATCCTACTGCTATGGGCAGAAAACCTCCCACATCATCAGAGCCCCATCCAGCCTGGTCTTGAACATCTCTAAGGATGGGGAGCCCACAACCTCTCTGGCCTCTCCCTACCTTCACAGTAAAGAGTTTTTTCCTAATATCTAGCCTAAACCAGCCTTCATTTAGCTTAAGGGTATTCCCCCTTGTCTATCACCACATGCTTTTGTGAGAAGCCCCTCTCCAGCCTTCTTACAAGGCCCCTCTAGGTACTAGAAGGTGTTATTAGGTCTCCCTGGAGCCTTCTCCACTCCAGAATGAACAGCCCCCAGTCTCTCAGCCTGTCTTCACAGGGGAGGTGCTCCAGCCATCTGATTGACTTAGCGGCTCTTCCCCTGACTTGCTCCAAGAAGTCCACATCTTTTTTGATTCCCCAGAGCTGGATGCAGTGTTTCAGGCGGGGTCTCACCAGAGCAGAACAGAGCAGAGGGGCAGAATCCACCTCTTCACCCCACTGGCTATGCTGCTCTGGATGCAGCACAGGACACATTCAGCATTCTGGGATGTAAGTGCACATTGCCAGGTCACGTTGAGCATTTTAGGCACAAACACACTTTAGTCCTTCTCACTAGGGAGACTTAATCCATTCTCCATCCAGCTTATATCTGTGCCTCAGACTGTCCTTACCCAGGTGCAGGACCTTGCATTTGGCCCTGTTGAACTTCACAAGGTTCAGACAGACGACCTTCGAAGCCTGTCAAGGTCCCTCTGGATGACATTCCTTCCCTCCAGTGTGTTGACTGCACCATTCAGCTTGTCAGTAAACATGCTGAGGGTGCCCTCCATCCCACTGTCTTAAGTAACCAACAAAAATATTAAAAAGTGGTTGTCCCAATACCAACCTCTGAGGAATGTCATTCATCACTAACCACTTGGGCCATGATTTGTTGACCACAACTCTTTCAGATGACCTATACAGCCAATTTTTTATCCACCAAGTGGTCCACCCATGAAATCACAGAATATTTTGAGATGGAAGGAACCCACAAGGATCATCAAATCCAGCTCTTAAGTGAATGACACACAGGGATTCAACCATGACCTTGGAGTTATTAGCAGTATGCTCTATTCAACTGACCTAATCTCAGGGTCAAATCCATGTCTCTCCAGTTTAGAGAAAAGGATGACCTTTCTCTAAAATGCTCCACACAAGACCCGGGAAGTGATGTCTGCTGCTTTTCTCCCATCCATCACTGCTGTAACACTAGAGAATGATGTGCAGTTTGAAATTTGTTACGCTATTTTCTCTGCCCTACCTTCTTTGACAAGACATAGGGAAAAGGTGTTGGGAGAATAAAGTGAAAGAGGTCAGGAACCAGGTTTCATTAGTTCATAAAATAAAATTTTAAAATTTATAAACATGCCTGGCACATACAATGAAGTCTTCACCTCACTATGACAAAACAATTCTGCATCACTATTTAGTTAGTGGTCTCCTTACAGCCATGCTGCATTAAGATATTTCTCACAAGCAAACTGCCATGCTGATATAAAAAAGATTTGTCAGCAATACAAAGATGTTCTCATCATATCAGAATAGTATTTGCCATCCACTCAACCTAAATGACCAGAAATATTTGATAATTTTTATTATGAGGATGATACAAGGTAGCCTACAGAATCACTGCATACATGTATGGTGGAACAAAGTTATGTTAATGATGCTAATATGGAATAATATATAATGGAATAATATTGATGCACATTTGTAGTCTGTAAGAGTAATACAGGCTAACATACAACACAAACTGACTTGTATCTGCCATCAACCTTTAAGAAAGAGGTCTGTAGTACACATACAGTAGCCAGGAATCTCAGGTTATATTGTTACGCCTTTTAGCTGTTCAGTAGTTTGATTTTAAAAGGTTTTGATCTGGTCTGTATTCTGTAGCCAGTCTCACATTCAAGTACTAGAGATGAAGCGCTGAGACATTTTGCAATACAGCTAACACTTCCCTCTGCGGATGCCACAATGAGACAAGATCACATGATTACTTCAAGTTGCCTTCTACACAGCACAGGCTCCTCAACTCAGAATTCCAGGTTTCCAGCCTCTTTGTGTCAAGTCTCCTCTTGAAAACAGACCCTGCTCCCATACTAACAGACATGTTCTTCTGGTCATCCCCATGTGCCATGTATGAGCTTTATTTCGATTAGCCTGTTCAATGTAGAAAAACAGGCAAAAAATTGTTGTCATTACCATCATTCCTACCCAGAGAAAGGAAAGGTGATTAGCTTTCCAGTCACACTACTTTTCCAAGCTGAAACAGCATTAAGGCCAAACAGGACAGAAAACGGACCAGCTCTTTGGGTAGGAGTTAACCATTAGATCAATTTTGCGGCGTGCAGTAGAACTTCACCTTAAGCTCGGGATCATTCACGTCCTGTTAGAGGCTTGCTCCCAGGAGTAATTTGGCAGATTGAGATCCCTTAAAATACATTCAGTGTGAAACACTTCCTCTGCAGTTGGGGGTAAACAAGTCAGTTTATCACGCTTATTGGATTTTGTGATTCAGGCCTAAGGGTTTTCCAGAGGAAAAATAAAGTGATGTATGCACTCTTCCCAGAAACAAAAACACTGTTCAGCAGGAAAACCAAGCAAATCTAGTCTGGCACTTTGCTTTCATGTTTAACCACCAGACACCTCCACTTTAACTAGACCAGCACTATCTGGTGAAGTGAGAAAGTATTAGGAACTTTGTATGTCCTATTATTGGGTAGTGTTTTCGTACCCACTCCTTCACTAGCTGCCAAGATGACCTTCTTACAGACAGATGAACAGTAATATTAGTCTAACTGTTTATTACACTTGATTGCAAGCAGATCAGAACATGAGTCACAAAAATCTAATCCAGAGTCAGACAATGCAGCCAGATGGAAATTCCTTTGGAAAGTCAAACAGTCCCTCACCCAGGAAAATACTTAGAAATGGAGTTTATTGGGAGGGCATAATGCTTTTCAGGTCACAATAGAGAAGTGTGTTGACCAGCGGCTATTTAAACATGATCAGTCCTTTTCATCCCTCTGTTTTCACAGGCTCTTTTCTTCCCAAACAACCCAGTTCTATTCCTTTCTCTGCCTTTGGTTTCTCCCCTGAGCATCCCATCATAAGCCCTATGTAATCCTGAAACAGTCTTCCTCTCTGTGCTGCAGTGTCTCCTCTATCTCTGGGCAACAAAACCAGAAAGTCTGTGAGGTGGTCCAGGACTGACTCATGTTGATGTGTTTCTCTCCCATGCCATGGGGATGAGGCTTGGCCCAGGACAGTGCTGGAAGGGGCCTTTCTTCAAAATCCTTACATTATGTCTCTGCCTGCCACTGTCCCTTGTGCTGCTCCGGGTTTGAGGAGATAGGATCCAGTTATGGGGCTGGAAGCAGCTGCAGAAAGGGTTACTAAAGCTCCTCCACGCCTGCCAATATTTCTCTGCACTACCTTGTGGAGCACAGGCAAGTTTTTATCACTATTACTTCTTAAGCAGGAAAAGAGGCCAATGCTGAGGGAAACAAAGCTAAAGGAGCATCTCTCTCAGAATTTAGGATTGTCCAAAATCAAAACTGATTGTCAGGCCTCAGCCTTTTTTTTTTTTTTCTCTGCTTTTTTCAGCATTCTTCAAAATGCTTTCACTAGACAATCTTGACAAAGAGCTTGGGTAAAACTGTGTAACACTCCCAAGACATATACTAACTAGATATATCTACGTTGTAAAGAAAGATGTAGTTAAAATACAGGAAAACTAAGAAACTTGGAACCTAGGCAAATTCATTTAGGTGAATTCAGATCTGGGATCTCAGTTCCATTCAGCTGACTCTTAGTCCTTTGTACTAGACCTTCAGCTTTATCCTCTGGATTTTCTTTTCAGCTCCTACCTGAACCATAAAACGTTCATATCAACATCTGTTTTGGCAAAAAACAGGATCCTCAATCCAAAAGTTCATTAGCCTTCACTGAAACATGGCTACGTGAGCATAACTACACTACATTTTGATGCTCACATTTGTTACAGGCATACAAAATCTGTGACAGAGAGATTTTTAAAATTATTATTATGTTGTTGTTGAGAAAACAAACCACAAAAGCAACCAAAAAACCCAAACCCAACAACCATTCTATCTCACTAGCTAAAAAATTGGTTCTTTCAGCAACTCTTTGGTTCATCCACCAGAATTCAGAGAAGTGTGTAGGAGGCAAGAACACAACAAAATGCAAAATCCTGAAGCACTGAAACCAAAGCGCGGATGCATAGCTTCTGTCTTACTCACTCAAGTCACTCTTCTTATTCCCACAGGAAAAGTATTTCCTTATTTATATGAAGAAATAAGGAAAGGCCCAGTGTGAGGTGCTTGGTCACAGGGTAGATGGTTTGCACTACAAGGCAAAAGTGTGTGTATCTCCCTTCTCTGTTTTCAGGGAAGAACAGTTCTGATTTAGAAGATGGTACTCTCCATGTAGGTGCTCAGATGTCCCCAGATTAGGGGGGTTATACATAATATTAGGTAGAGACAACTCAGCTGCTCTGAGAAGCAATTGTCCTGACTTGTCCCTAGATAAACTGCACAAAGCCAACAAGTATCTGATCCCTAACCCTGACCTGAAGGCTCTTACACAGTATATTCTCTCCTTCACTACTTACAATCACTTCATACTGCTTAATCTCCCCTTGAAATTTTAAGTTTTTTTTCACAACAATCAGATATTTCATGGGTCTCCTATGAAATGACGAAGGAAAAGAGGGATGACAGTGTATAAAAAGAATACAATCACTGAACAGTGAATCAGATCCACCTTGTCATGCAGCACTAAGCTGTTTCTCACGTTGCTTTAACTGATGAAAGGACTGGCTCTTATTTGATTTAAATCAATGTTCCATTTAATGCAAGAGATCCATACACATGTACACCAAATTAAAATTAAAAAGACACCTGTGGCAAATCAACACACTAAATCTACCACAGCCCTCCTGATTCTCTGTCCAGTCTTTCAAACACAAAGCCATCCCTACCACAAATTTAATTAATAAATTAACCTCTCTGAAGACCTCTGCGTATAGATAATTTGTGACAATACCACAATATAACTACAACCTTAGCATCAGCAGAAACAAAAAATCATGGGAGAGTTTCGATTTTACTAGGATACTACTGTGTAACTGCTGAAATCATTCACTGGTTTGCTAAAGAAACTGCTTATCCATAGCAACCTTTCACTCTGTCAGACTATAACAGGTTTTTCCTTTAACAAAATACTTTCTTATCTCAAGATCATTGTGGAATTCCTTCACTGCTTGCGTCTGTCATGGTTTAACCCCAGCTGGCAACCAAGTACCACACAGCCACTCGCTCACTCCTCCCCCTTCCCCAGTGGGAAGGAAAATCTGAAAGAAAAGCAAAACATATAGGTTTAAATAAGAACAATTTAATAAGTGACGCAAAACGCTGTATCATCATCAAAACGATAAACAACAACGATAAAAATAGTGATAAAGAGGAATAAAACCCAAAAAAGCAAAGTGAAGCACAATACAATTGCTCATCACCCACTGGCCAGCAACAGATCTGCAGGTCCTGCACAACTCCCATCAGTTTATATACTGGGCATGATGTTCTATGGTGTGGAAGATCCCTTTGACCAGTTCAGGTCAGCTGTCCTGGCTGGGCTCCCTTCCAGCTTCTTGTGCACTTGCTCATTGGCAGAGCACAGGAAACAACAGTCCTGATAGCAACAGACAAGTGATTAGTGTTTTATCAACGCTATCCTCCTGCTGAATCTAAAATACAGCATGCAAGAAGAAAAAACTAACCCCAACCCAGAAAAAATCAGGACAACATCAAATATTTCTGAGCTTACACATTTCCCATATTCTTTTTTCAAAAATTCCTGTAATTATGCAGACTGAACAACACAAAGGTAAATCACTTTGGTTAACTTTTAGAATTAGCAATCCGTAAAAATTCCCACAATAAGAAAGGCAAATCTGCCTGCTAAATACTTAGGAATTTTTGCTTATCTTAATGTTCAACTCAGTCTTCCTTTTCAACCACCAGTGACTTCCTACATTGTGATTACAGGGGCCAGTTCAAAAGGCTGGTACCACACTAGAGGAAGTCAGTAATACACAGAAACATGGCACTTTGTTAATGCATATTCAGGAACCAACCAAGCACTCCAATTTCAAGCCACAGTGCTTATGTGGCACTTTCTTAAAACTGTCGTTATCAAAGGCTCAGACTGATTCAGACACTTACAATTCATCCAGTGGTGGCTACCTGCAGTCCTACTACAACCTGGCCCAAAGACCTGAAAGTCAGAGAAGTACATCAGTCAGATCCTGAGAGAAAAATTTCAGCATTACATCAGCTGGAATAGTCCTGAAGATAGGACATTTTGCTACCAACACAAGTAAATTTAGTCTCCTTGAGACCTTGTTTTCATGGGAGTGATGTCCAGGTATTAGAAAGATGAATTACTTGTCCATATAATAGTCTTGTTAAGGTTTAGGGCTTGTCATGCTTCAGTGATCACAGACCTAGCAGGAGATTAGCAGAGCTGGGGGAGAAGGATGCACCACTGAGAGTGGACACAAAGAATGCAGAAGTTATAGATGACAAGGTCATTTGGCAGAACTCCCAAGATAAAGAAGTAAAAAAGCCAGCAGCTCAACTGGGTAAAGGGTAATTCTGGCAAGGGAAAATAATGACCACAGACTCAAGAAACCCATTAACTCAAAGAAGAGAAAGACTGAGCAGGCAGACTAAGAAGCAAGGGAATAATTTAACCAAAAGAAGACAGAATACTAATTAATAATAGACTTACATAACTTGTAACAAATGAACATTAGCGTCTTTGTTTGCTAAAATGTAGAAATAGTAAAAAGTTTTGATAGTCTGTGTGCTGGGTTTGTGGGTTTGCCACCCATCATCCCTTTCTGTGCAGAACTGTAAATAAATCAAGTACCTCAGCTCAGTGCATGCATTAATAGGTGAAAGAATCCATTTTGAGACAACAGTCTTGGTGACCCAAATGGGAGCTATAAAGCCTAACCTTGCCTGGATCATCTTGCTTCCGCCAACAAAGGAGAATCAGATCAGATAGGATTTCGACCAGTTTTCTTGGAAACTCCATCAAATCCTCTCCAGCATTAAGGTGGTAAGCAACTCAAAGGTGTAACACTCCAGAGGTATTTAAGCAAGGGCAAAAGTGGTGAGAATTTCTGGACTGGTGAGCATCAAACTTCATTTTGTTGTAACTGATCAGTGCGACCACGCCTGGGCTGCCCAGGGGGATTAGTAGTTGAAAAATTCAAGCTCTGTGTAAATTGGGTAAAGAGGGTTTGGAACAGTGACTGTCACTGTACACAACAAAATCAGTGCATGAAAGAGGGGAGGTGTCCTCCTATCTCTGCTGACACGAGGTCAGAGCAACGTGTAACTAACACCAGGGGATCAGAACTGGGAAATAAATGCGTGCCTAGACTTGAAAATTGTTAAACACAAAACTGCATGATGGGAGAGAGTGCACTTCCTTTCTCTGACAACAAGGAGTTGGAACAGAGAGTAAAAAATCATTTGCATTCGAGGTCTGGACCTAAGTATAAAGGAATTGGGCAACTGAGTATTGGCTAACTAGTCTGCAATTCTACCCTGTAGCTCTTAGGGTTTTACTTAGAAAAACTGGAGTAAGCTGGGGAAGATACAACATGTAAAGATAAAATGAATACATACTGTAAGCAGCGGTGGACACCTTATGAATTGGAGAATGGGGAAAAGGGATTTTTGCAGTTTTATTTTGGAGTTGGTGTTTTGCTGCTGACTTCGTAAATGGGATCAGTTTTGGTCTATGTTGATGCTTCTATGACACTGGAATCAGAAAAAGTGTATGTTGGGAGGAGATATGCTGATGTCATGTACTAAGGAGAAAGAGGAAAAGGCAAAGATGTGTTGCAGAGGGGATGAGGCAGAAGATGTACATTATACGGTCTTTCCACACCATATAACATAGGAATAGGGTGGGATGAAGAGAACATGGATCAAAATAAAGAGCCTATGAGAAGTAAGGATTTTAGTCCTGTTGCTGGCCAGACTCAGGAAAATAATCAACCAGTGATAAAGTTATCTTTAAAACAAGTAACAGGTGTCTGGCAGGTTTTATAGATGCCTTCTTTTATATTTCATATTTTTTTAATTGGAAGTGACCTGTTGGTTTGTACTGAGAGAATCTTGAAGTAATGTATCAGCTTTTGGAAACTGTTAATCTAACAGTTAGGTTACCCTAACTGGGGGCATACTTAGGCTAGATTGATTAGGCTAGATGTTACTGTGGAAAGAAAAGAGACTGGCATTACAAAGGTGAAAGAAACAAGCAGACGGCCTGGGGCCTGAAAGGCCCCTACATCCCCTGCACAAACACACACACACTTTCAGCCTGAATCAATGTGATATTTGTAGGTAGTAAGGGTCATTGAAAAGATGGAAACATTATGATGCTGGAGAATTTTTTACAGTGAATGAGGGGACCAGGGGAAATATCAAGGAATCCCCAGGAGACCCTCCAGTTCCAGTAAAATCAGAGAAGCAATGAGTTTTTGATATATTCAGTATTTTTTTATATTCATATATTTTTATATATTACAGATAGTAAAAACTATCTGTAATGACTAAGTAAAGCTACAGCACTGATTTTTGGGGCAGCTTTATGGCCATTCCTGCAACTCAGGGAGTGGCCAATTGGAGACACTAAACTGACTCATGAGTTTCTATATGCTAGAATGTCCCTGTCCTTTGTAGGATGAGATTTATTATGCAAGTTAAATGCTTGAGTCAGAAAGCTCTATATATCTCACAAGAAAAGACACAGAAGGCTCAAATCTGTTTACTAATGACCCAGACCTCAGAGGAACAAGAGTCAGAAGGAACAGGATTTAAGAGCAATAAACCAAATAACTGTGGACAAATACTTATTTGACTGGTTTAGATTTAAAAGATGATTTCTTTTGCATTTCAGTGGATGAGCAGAACCAGACTCTCTCACACAACAGGTGAAAAAACCCACTTCGGGACAAAAGGAGGAGGCTTCAGAACAAGAGTTTTCTTACTCTGAAATGCAAGAAATTCCTCTTTTTTATGTAAAAGCATGCTCTCCTTAATGGATCTAAAAACTGAGGCTAATTCATCAAGTGATGGAGTAGGACAAAGCTTCTCTGAACAGTGAGCTACCAGAGATTCTGGAGAAAAAGGCACCCATCTTAAGAGTTGTATATACTTCTTTTTTTTTTTGCCAACACAGTCATAGCAACATATGCCCCTAGTTAGTCAATGCTTTTGTGAATAACAAGGTTATTTTGCTAATAAAATTTAAGCCACTGCTCAAACAAAACAATTTATCCTACTAAAAAGATATTTTTTCTTAGATCAATAAAATTTCATTCTTGCTTTGATCACATATCTGTTAGCCAGGAATATGATTATTTTTCACTGTCTTCGCCAACTTAAGCATAGAAGTAAAATTTCTCAAGCAGAATTGCCTATTCTAGTAAGAATGAAAGAAGATGAGATGCTCTCACCACATTCTAATATGCTAATCTGCCAATATCCTCTGAATCACTAGATTGATTGATTTACTCATTTTTCAATTAAATACAGTCAAAGCAGAAATGAGCAAAACCTTCACAATTGTGTGAAACTGAAATAAACAGTAAACTTTGGCAGGAGCATAGTTGTTACAAAGAGCAACTCCCACACAGTGAGTAATACCCCGCATGTAGTACACATGAAATAAATTCAGAGACGTGAAAGAGAATGTGAGCAAGACAAGACAACCAAGAAAATGCATGCTTACATATCTGCAAAAGGGAAAGGAAAATAGTGCTGACTGCTTCATCAGCATGACCATCATGGTTCAGAGAAGTTTACTGCAAATTTGCATTATACTGGCATTGTATATCAAAATCTCACATTCAGTTTGTCTTTTCCAAGGAAACAAAGTGAACTACCATATCATGAACTTTCTGTGGAAAATGCGTGGCTATTTTCCTCAGCAATGTCTCAGAGAAACAACTGATTTCAGATTCCCCATGGAGATTACCCAGGTCACACAGAAGAACATCATAAGGATCACCTATGAGTTTCTTCAACAGATCTTCCAACTATTTAGCAAAAACCTGCCTGTTGATGTTTGGAATACAAGCAAGATTGAGAACTTCCAAAATGTAATTCATCATCAAATTGAAGAACTGGAGACATGTTTGTCAGAAGAACAATCAAAAGCAAGCAGTTTTCAAACATGGATCCAAAAAAGCTCAACATACCGCATAAAAAATTACTTTCAAAGAATCACCAATTTCCTAAGAGATAAGCAATACAGCCATTGCTCCTGGGAAGCAGTTCAAATGGAATTGAGAACAAGTAATATAATTTTCGACAGTCTCTGGAAAAAAAAAACTACATAAAGAGGTAAAATCTTCTATGTTTTGTTTCTTTTTAATAATACAGTATTCTCCCCCTTCTTGATAGATTTCTCATTTCCACATTTTAATAATTTTCAAATTGATAGTTGGGGCATGTTTTCAAAAAACATTCAGTGCTCTAAGCTAAACACGTAGAGTACTCAAATGAAAGGGCACTTGATATCACTGCTTCTGCAGAAGATCTTTAAAAATACAAGTGGCTATTGCTCCTGTATTGTCTCTTTGACCTATTAACCTATTTATAAAAAGGCTTTGTGATTTTTCCGCATAAAATAACAGTTGTTTTGCAACCTGAAAAATTTACATACATTACTGCATAGATTTTATTTTTGCATTACTTNTACCGCACATTGAATAACTACAAGGACATGTTGACTCACAACACTATGTAAAATATGTATGCATTCAATGTGCTTCAAGTTCATAATCAGACAAAATTAATCTGAAAAGAACTACTTTATGAATACAGATATTAACAAATTTCTTCCATTCCTCTCCCATCTTTCTTTCCTTCATTCAGACAGAACCAAGCAGTACTTCAAGTTATCATCTTCATTAATTTAACTGTTACTGAAGACACCTTGAATACCAGTGGTCTCTGTATCACTCCCTATACATTAGA
>VWZS01010166.1:106750-150258 GCA_013397075.1 Rhabdornis inornatus
TACTCTGCGTGCAGCTATTGTAATGGATTGGTATAATTCCTTATTCCAGGAATGCAGCAATAGGATATTTACAACTACTTAATTTTAGGCATCCAAATTAGACATTGGGCTAGTGAGATCAGGCCCACCCACTCCCCTCTCACATGCTCCTGCTTTACAGAGACAGGGAGGAAAGAATGGGTTTCAGACTCCTGAATGTAATTCTTCTTTCAATCACCAACAGAAAGAGCTCAGTTCTTAACTAGTTGTATAGGGAACGTACAAGCAGTTTGGCACATAGATAATATAACATTCCCAACTTCATTAGTCAGTCTCTGCCTATGCTAGCTTTCTGTCAAAAAATCTCTGCTTTTGTAAGTTAAAGTTAATTGTTATAGAAGAAAAAAGAAATAACTGTAGCCAATACTATTTTCACATTTCTTCACCTGGAATTCAGTCTTAACCCTCTTGAGGAAACAATATGCAACTTGCTCCACTTTTTCTTTCCACTCCTGTGGAAAGAGTTGCATTTGCTGCAGCTGAATATGGTCTTCTACTATTTGAAGTCAAATAACTAAGTCTTGACTTTTTTTTCTTTACTTGAATAAAGAAAATGAAAAATTCTAGACTACTGTTGTTACATATAACTCTTAAAACTAAACTTTCTGTAACTTTTTAGCACTGCTGTAACTGGAGACCAGAAGAAACAAAACCACCTCTCTCGAGGTTATTTAGTGTATTGGCTTTGATATATCTGTAAATAGACATCACTTAAATGTCTATCNATTTTTTTTCCTGGTTAAAAGAAGAAAAAGTGAAAGTTCATATTCTGCATAGAAGACTATGCAGAATATTCAGAATTCCATCATCTGAAGTGACCACCGCTAGCATTTGTACAATATTGTACTGATCAATGAAAAGACTGGATTACTTTGAAATACAGACAGCTGTGAGCTGGAAAAGATAAACTGCAATTCTGCCAACACGTAAAGCTGAAGTAAGGAACGAGTAACCAAAGGGCAAGAAATTAGCCCCAGTCACACTTTTCCAGTTTCAGCACACTGGAAGAACCACCCAACTAAAGGCCTGGTATCAGAGCTCATGAAGCTACTTTAAACACCTGCTCAGCACCCTCTCCAGTTGCTGAGTCAGTGACTGTACTCTTCTATCTGTTAGAATTTGCTTTAAAACTTTAGAGCGGCATTTTTTTTGCTATATACCCAAATGCTAGGAAGCGCTAAATTACAAAAACCAAAATCCAAAATACAAAACTAATGTTCACTACAGCTGAAAGAATGTTATTTTTAAGATTGAAGTGGTTATCTACTACCAACCACGTGGATATACTGCATGCTACTACCCACAGAATTACTAAAGTCTTTCTAGATTAAAAACCTACACCTTTTGTCAGCATCAGGGTATGTTGAATCTTCAAAATAAAAAATAAAAAATATCTTTTTTTTATTTGATTGTATTGGTGTGGTAAGCAAATGCCCTCAACAGCAAAAGCAACACACGTCTTAATTAAAACTGATGAGAGATTTCCTAGATCGAACAGTTTATAGAAACTCTTGGCCAAAAAAAACCCTGCTCTTGAAAAATGTGTTCCCATTAAGCTACTTCATTAGGCTGAGTCCCCTTTTATTTCCAGGGTAAATCAAACAACAGTGATGGTTCACAAGACAGAATGACCCAGTTTTACATCCTTTCTTCCTCCCTTGCCCTCTTCCCAATCTCACATCCTTGTCCTGCTTTAATACTTGTTCAACTGTTTCCTGAGCACATCAGATACATAGAAAATGACCCAAAATACCCAAACAAAATCCATAGTTTTGTTAAAAGGTAAAGATTTAAAGTCAGAGAAGAACACCCACTGCATATAAGAACCAGCACAAAAGAGAAAGGGGAGTGTGGCAGCAAGACTGGGTAACAAGAACAGTGAGCAGGACCTCCTCTGCTTTTCTTGTCCGGTCCAAATGCCTTTAAAAGAACCTCTCAGTTACACTGTGTATAACTGATCTCCAGTCTTAACTGCAGTTCCTTTGTAAGTATTTCTCCTTTAATATACTAATATACTAATGACCCATCACCAGAACACCTTAGTGGAACACCACATTATAGTTTCTCTGGAAATAAATTTACTTCTACAGTACTTAGCTTGAAATTGCAGTTATCTTACTCATTTTAGGTTTTTTTCTCCATCTTTTCTGGGCGGTTCTTGCCTAAGTCCCTGGCTCAGAAGAGGCTCATCTATCTGTCAAAGGTACTGAAGCATCTAATCCTGAAATAATACCCTAAAACAGAAGAATGAAAATAACATTGTGTTTTGTTTAAAAAAATTCCATCTGAAATCTCAGTTTACCTAACTAGTGATAAAGACTAAACAAAGACAAGTACCATGTTTGTCCTGTAACATTTTTAAACAACTGCTATTCCAAATGACTCTGTAATCCTTGTTCCCAGGGCATTAGGACCTCTCTGCTTCTCTCAGTTTCTGTTCCAAAACACAAGTACCTTCCCCAGGGGCCTAATGATGCCAAGTACTTTGCTGGCAGTTAATAAACAATATTTTTCAGGAGAGAAACATCAGCAAAGAAACTGAAGTGATCTGGTCCAGTCCCAAGTCCCACATCATTCACTAATGCATTCTGAGCAGCATCAGATACTACACCAACACAACAGCAAACTGCATAAAATCATCATTGCAAGAGGCTTGATGCCAAGAAACATTCTGCCATTCTGCACTCACCTCCTTTTCTCTTTAAAATTTTCTGGAATTCAGTACTGCTTGACTGTACCCTACTTTGTACTCCTCTTCTTTCTACCCTACAGCCCTCTTTCAGATGTGAATATTGTCTGTTTAAAAACCACCAGTTTCCTCCTTCTGGTGTGGGGGTTTTTTTTTGTTTGGTTGGTTTTTTTTTGTTTGTTTCTTTGTTTTGTTGTGTTTGGGTTTTTTAGCTTTCTGGAGTTTTTTCTGTGTTCCAGGAATGCTCTTTACTGTGCTCCATGGAGCAGGGAAGCATAATTGTCACAATTACCGGTCCACTCAGAAATTTGCCAATTTTGAATAACATGCTTTGCTTTAGAAAAGAGGGAAACAGGCATTCCTCTACCTCCTACAGTGCAACAGCCCATAAATTTTCCAGTTAGGTATGTCCAGAATATTGTCTCACAAGTATCCCCCATTTAATACAAACTATATCTGCATGTAAAACACAGCTAAAAGGCTTGGAGAAGAGAAGCAATCTTGATGCCTATTGAAGAAATTGCTGAGATTTAAGCAAGGGTGGGACAGGTCCTCTAACACCTTTATCCTTTTGACAATCATACAGCAATTCAATCAAAATATTTTATTTATGAAAACTGTTCACAACCAGTCCCCAACCAGGCTGATTTAGCCATCAAATGGGAGTAAGAAGGC
This sequence comes from Rhabdornis inornatus, assembly GCA_013397075.1. Lineage (NCBI taxonomy): Eukaryota > Metazoa > Chordata > Aves > Passeriformes > Rhabdornithidae > Rhabdornis > Rhabdornis inornatus. Next base: position 110,154 of record VWZS01010166.1, read on the forward strand.
TTCTACATCTTAAAACACCAGTTGGAAGCAGTCTTGCCAGAAGATGATCTGCAGGGTCAATCAGCTTCAAGCAGGACTCTGTAAGAGCCTCCGCCTGCACTTGCACGGCAGGTCTTTAAGCCAACAGCAGGTACCTCCAGGGCGTGCGAGTCCTTGCACCGGCAATCACTCATTTCTCCCCAACAAGCCTCTGAGAGGCCGGCTGTCACACTGTGATTGCAAGGACTTGCAGGGATTTCAAATTCCGTGCTCCACCAGGGAGCGAGGAGTTAAACACAAACCATTTATCCTTGAGTAACCTTGCAAACTAAAAGCAAAATCCAGCACCTTGAGCCTGCGTCTCCACAACTAACAGACCTGGCAGATCAGCTGTATGGCACGTTTCTTAAGACACTAACTTCGCCCACAGCACTAAAAAAAGTGCAGCAAAATTGCCATTTTTAATAGGCTGTGTACCAGCATTGCCACGGCAGACGACAAGCTGAACCTTCCATCCCGTTGCTCAACACGGTCACAACAAGACCGGCACGCAGGGCTCCGGACCTCGCCTCCCTGCGCCAGACAGAGCACGGTGCAGAGAGGCAGCGGGAGCTCTGCCCCCGGCCCGGCCCGGCTCGTCCCGTCCCTCGTCCCTCCCGCGCTCGGGCACCCCCCGAGTGCAACAGATCAGGGAGCCCGCGGCTCCCGGGCAGCACCGAGCCGGCTCCTGAAGCGCTGGAGGAAGCCCACAGCGACCTACCTCTGAGAGATGGGATGGGGAAAAGGGAAACGAACAAATAAACAAGCAAAAAAAAGCGGGGAGCGGGGAAGAGAAAGAGGAGCACTAGGGAAACCGCACCTCAGTGCGGGCTGGAGCCCAGCCTCTGCTGCTCGGAGCGAAGCCCGCTCGCCAACACCGCCCCGTCCTGCCCAGCAGGGCCCATCACCTGTCGTTCCGGCCGGGACCAGGGCCAGTTCCGCCCCCCGCCAGCGCCCGCAGAAGGAGCAGGAGCCGCTCCCCGTGGACCGGGGAGGCTCCGGCCAAGCCCCCGACAGGGCAGTCCCCGCAGGGTCGGTGGAGGCGGGCAGGGCTGTCACCTCCGCTTGGACTGAGCGCGGCGGGGAGTGGGTGAGCGGCTGCCGTGCCGCAAACGCATCCCGCTCACGGCGGGAAGTTTGTAGGCGGGGGGACCGACCCCAACCTCCCGTCCGCCGCCCTGAGCCCCATCGCAGCCGCCCCCGCCTTACCTCCAACCTCTCTGGGCGCCGCCGCCGCCCCTCCAGGTGCCTTCCTCGCCTGAGGGCCGGGAAAAAGAACTCGATAGCCTGGCTTGGGTCCCTCGAATATAGTCGGCTCGGCTCGGCTCGGCTCGGCTCGGCTCGGCTCGGCTCGGCTCGGCTCGGCTCGGCTCGGCTCGGCTCGGCTCGGCTCGGCTCGGCNCATAGTGCATCCTGAGTTGGGAGGGACCCATCAGGATCATCAAGTCCAACTCCCGGTCCTGCACAGGACACCCCCACGAGTACCTGAGACCTGAGACCATTGTCCAAATCTTTCTGTCTGTACTGTGGCCACTTCCGTGGGGANTCCCCAGCACACACTGCCCACCCCCAGCACACAGGGCCCGGCCTGAGGGTCAGTCCACATCTCACGGAATCATAGTGCATCCTGAGTTGGGAGGGACCCATCAGGATCATCAANCGGCCGCCCAAAGCCTCCCCTGACACAACTTCAGGCCATTCCCTTGGGTCCTGTCACTGTAACCAGCGGCAGAGAAGAGATCAGTGCCTGCCCCTCCTCTTCCCCTCACAAGGAAGTTGTAACTGTAGTGAGGTCTCCCCTCAGTCTCCTTCAGACTAAGTGACCTCAGACACTTCTCATATGGCTTCCCCTTAAGGCCCTTCACTGTCTTCGTGATCCTTCTCTACACCCTCCCTAATGGCTTTATACCTTCTATTATGGCACCCAAAACTGCACACTGGCATCAAAATGAGGCTGCCCCAGTGCAGAGCAGAGCAGGACAATTACTTCCCACAGTTTCTGGGAAGAGGCCTCATCCCATGCCATACTGGTGCAGCAGTGGGGAAAAGTTAACTTCAGTTTAGGCAACAAATGTGAAACTTTGACCAATCATTGAACCTGTAGCAATAGCAGGAAAAACCTCGGCCTCATTACCCTCTTTGACAGAGCTCCTTGCAGACACAGTGCTCTGGAGGAGTTTGCCCTCCATAGCAGTATCCCAGCTGATGTGATAGTCATCAGCATAGACCATGGACCACAGTCCCTTATCTCTTTGCCAGATGGAATAAATAACAATATACATTTTACTGTTTTATCAGCTAATTAGATTTTTGGTTTATCTAACCCATGGCATTTATGGGAGTAGGCTGATACACAGCCATGCATATAGCAACACCCACCTTCGCAGTTACATTGAACTGATTGTCTCAGTAGGGAAAAAATCCAACAATAACACACATTCTCCCAGCTGACTGTATATATATACAGCCTGGAAAAAAGTTCTTTCTTTTTCATGCCTACAGAGATTTCTTACACCTTCCCATCTGACCCATCTTTTCCACAGATAAAAAAGAGGCAGCAGGTGGGAGGGAAGAGGGAGAATAACAGCAGAGACCCATTTCACTGACACTCAGCTAAAAGTAAGGTGGTTATATGCCAAACTCTCTGTTCTTAAATTCAAACCCACCAGCAATGCTGGATGAGTCTGGGAAATCCTGTTTTCACCCAGGGAACAAAACCCTAATTCCCTTATTTTCAAGCAGCAGAGACCCACAAGGATACAGCCTGACAAAGATGCAAGACGCGATTTTGCACCTTCATGCAAATTTGAAGGTGTTCTGTGAGCAAGAGCAGTGTGGCAAACATTGACCAAGAACTGCCCACTTTACAGGTTTACAGAAAATAGCAGCAAATCAACCAGGTTTGTTGAAGACTACTGTGCCTTCCTTCCCACTGTGAAAGGGAAGGAAGGTGGTCCCTTGCCCTGCTGTGGATCCCAACTGTACTGTCACAGAAGGGTCCAACTTCTGTCTCTCTTCAGCTTGGAGATGAAGTGAGGTAGCAGCTTCCATGTGGCAGAGTCAAAGCAGAACCTCAGCTGGCCTGAGGGAAGGACCAAATCTGTGACCTCTTAGATGAGAGCTTGGATTAGAAACTACTGGCTGCCAAACCAGAGAAGAAAAGGTGGATGGTTACCTAAGAATCTTGCCAGCATGTTGTGACTGGGGCAGTAGATTGGTTTGCTTGGAAGGAAAGACTCTATTGCGACTGATTAACTTCTATTTCCAAACACCTGCAAATAAAGATACTAGAAGTAACCCTTGCACCTTTGCAAACACCGTAATAAAAGCCTGAAAAGTGACCCATTTTGAAACAATTTTCTAGTTTTTTTGTGAGGCAGTCATTAGATGTTTCTCACAAAGATATCTGAACAAATAGCACTAGAAATCATCCTTTTTCTGATAGCAGAAATGTTTAAGCAGGTTTAAGTCACTGTTAGAACTGCTTTTTATATCATTACCAATTCCCTGCTTTCAGGCAGTGAGTCAGGTTTAGTTTTTTTTCTGCCCTGCAGCCAGGTTTGATACTGACATTACTGTGTTCGATACCTCTCTGTGGAAAATTAAAGACAATAAAATATGCATACAGAGAGTTTGTGGGATCACAGCCCTAAGAAGGAGTAGGTTAAACCCAAAATTTCATAAGGTATTTGGAAAGACCTAAATATAATACTAGGACAATGCCAGGTCAAAAACCAGTGACACAGTAAAATAATTTTCATATAAGCTCCCTGTTAAAACAACTGGACAACCAAAAAAAGTTACTGTCTTCCCATTATTCCCAAAAAGTTAAAAGTTTGCATCCCTCTAAATGCTCCATGGAAAGATGTTTCAAAAAATGCAGTAGGTGTAGTTGACAAGATCCATTTGGTTATATACACTCAAACAGGGACAGACAGTGCCTTTGAGGACAGGATTTTCTTTTCTGTGATTTATAATAACTAAAACATATCAAGAACCTGCCAGCTTTGCTTAGGAAGAACCTATTTTTTTTGACAAAAGAAGAGCCCAGAAAGGACAAACTACAGACACAATTCTTCTCCTGAATTTCAATCCACAATCCCTTTATTTTCTAACCATCAGAAATTGGTGGAGTGTTTAAAAGCACATCAAGGACAGCTAATTTTCTGAACAGAAAGATGCCTCTCCATTCTCTGTAGTCATGTTGCACTCTGGATCATTGCCATGGCTACATCCACCAGCATTTTTGATAGAAGTTGCTCCTTTGCTGCTGGGAGAGAAGCCAGAAACCAGGGCTGTGAACCCAATCGGTCAATTTACTTCAGCTGAATTTAACCAGGAATCAATTCAATCATCTATGCCCATCTATTATTCTAAGCTCATGCAGCAAAGATGTTAAAGTCAAGGATCTTTCCTCTTCCTACCACTCAAAATACACAGCTCAAGAGAGAAAAAAAAATGTAGGTCTTCAGATTAATTGTTGTCAGTACAAGGAAACTGAAGTGCAATTTAATTCAGCATCAAATGGTTGAGAACTGCCTAGTCTCTGCCACTGTTGGGAATACAGGATGGAGAATTATACAGATTAGACAAATCACATTGATACAAACAGTTTGAACTAGCAGGCACAACATGTTGTGCTGTTGCTGTTTAGTGCTAGGTGTGCTTGGATGCTCTGAAAGAACCAAAATTTTGTAAGTGGAGCTTACAAGGATTATTTTCCTGTGGCTCTTCTCTGTCTGTTTTTTGTATTGTTTTGGGGTCTCATGCCTGATAGGACTAAATTCACCTTGTCTCCTTGGTAGATGACAAAGTTCTTGTACATCTATTTTTCTACCCTGGCATAAATATGCATAGGATCTGCTGGAACGTACATTTTTTATATTTTATCCCTTAACTGATTTTACAAAAAAGCTAGCAAACTCAAAGTTGAACTGGGGACAGTGAGAAGACAAACATGTCTGTAACCAAGATGCTATCATAAACTCTGTTTTCTTGGGAAAGCGGGATAAAATTAGAGCCTGCTTCATCCTCCTTCCTTTTTCAAGTGGCCAGCTTATGGTTTTGATTTGAGTCTACAAGAAATTGCTGTGGCTTCATTGAAACCAATTTAAACTTAAAGATCATTTTTACTACAAACTTCAAAGTACAGAATTTTTACTCCATTCTACATCAAACTTACTGGTTTCATTTTATGTGAAAGCCCTGAACGAGCCGTTCAGTCCAGGTGCTGGCACCAGACTGGCCTCTGTGTGTTGCAATGCCCACCTGGGCTCAAGCAGGGCCAGATACACAAGCACAAAGCACACAGCAATGGTTAGAAGGCATTTACTACCTCAGCCCTTTAGGTACCCTTTGTATCTGTAGAGGAGATCTTCTGTGTCCATCTTGAAGAGAGTTTTCCTTTTTCATCACCAGCATGACTTACCTTCCCTGTGTTATTTGTAAAAAAAGGATAAACATAAAAAATTGAAAGCAGACAAAAAATTCAACACATGCAGACAATCAATTAATGAATTTCTGAATAGGTTCAAGCCACAATGTCTGCAAAGCTAAATATACTTTCTGTAGGATTTTACTGCCCTGCACTCTTCCAGCTGGTAACCCAGAGGTCCTGCACATCAGTATCCATCATGGTTGACTCATGATTTTAACAGGTCTTTGCTGTTCACAGCATGACCATGGTGTGTGTGGTACTGAGCATTAAGTTCTGACCTAACTCCACCTTTCTACACAGTGAAGGCCTGTTGTCATAAAGACATATTCAACATGAGAGTGTTCTTTCACACTATACCAGATCCTTCACACCATACTATATCCTTGAAATTTCTATGTATGGCACAGATCTAGCACAGTTGCTTCTCAGATAGTTCTGGAAACACGCAGTGTTGACCAGCCCAGGCAAGGCCACAACAGGCAGCCAGATGGGCTGCTAACAGCTGTGGCTGCACTGCTGATGTGTGCTGAAGCCAGGATGATGCTGGTGCTGCTGAGGGAGTGTCTGAAGCACAGTGATGAAAGAACTGTTCTCTTGGGAGCTGGTACCACCACGATATGGCATGCACCTGCTGCAAAAATAATGTCTCTTCCACACATTCATTACTAGCTTTATTTCTAGTCCCTAGCAACCCTCTAGGGATGACCAGAACAACTTAGACCCAAAAATGTGGTCTCTATATCTCATCCTCGTGGGACAAATAGACAATTTACCTTCCCTACCATACACATGTACTCATGTGATTACAGATAGAAAGAGCCTGTTTCTGTCCTATAACAAGAAGATGCAGAATTTTCTCCTTTTCTTTCTTTTTTCTTCTGTTTTAGTTTGTTTGTGGTTTGTCTTTTCCTTGTCAATTTAAGATTATTTTTTCTGCGATTTGGAGATGTTTCAGTAAACACAGTATGGTGGCAAGCAACAGCAGTGAATATAATTTTATAAAAAGCACTGTAAGACTGTGAGTGCCAATTTTTTTGAGTGACTTATGGAGCCACAAATGGCTCCTGTATAATGGCTACTCCTTACAACCAGTCATCATTCACAGAACTGCCAAGAGGCAGGTCATGAGGACAGAAGGTTGAAGAATTCTGGATAAAGCCATTGGATGGCCCCACAACAGCTTTATTAGGTTTGGAATCCCTTTTTGGTTGATGTTGGCCAGAGATTACGATGTTCCTGTCAAAAGCCAATTATTTGGTTTAGTGATTCAGAAAGACAGCTATTCTCTCTGCTGATTGTCCTGATAATTACAGTTTCCCATACAAAAATTTATTTCCAGCAACTGAATGGCTTCCACAAGAGCATTTGGTGGCCTTATTGCCATGCCAGAGGCCTAAGCATGTTTTGCTGCATGTGTGCTGTTGGTTGCCTGCCTTTATTCCAGCTCTGTCACAACTGCCTCAAGAACTCATTATAGGTCTGGGCTGAAAATTTGGTGAGGAGAGAGGAAAAAACATCTGTCCGAGGTCTGACACTGGCACTAACCTGTGGGTTGGGTGGTCAGAGGTAGTTATTGCTGTGGCAGTGTCTCATGGAAGGAGTCATGTTTTGTTGGAAAAGCAGACTGAATCTGCTGGTGGTTTCATGAGTGAAAGAGGAACTCTGCTGAGGTCAAAAGACTGGCATGAATCATCTTGTTTCCCTTGCTACCTGCCTGTTTCTGCTCATCTGTGGGATATTCTCATGTTTATTTGTGGCTGAAAACTGAAGGAGAGAGAGGCAGAGACTTGTGTATTTCTACAGTAATGAAATCTCTTGTTTGCCAAGCAGTGTGAGTGATGCTAAAATTAAGGAGAAAACATCTAGGAGTACCTAGAAGAAAAAGGCAACGTGTGCCCAAATTAGTAGCCTTGCTTTTGCATTAAGATAACTTTCCTAGAGCTCTCCAAAGCAAAATATAACTTCTCTGCTGCTAATAAGTATCACCCTCCAGATTTTATTCTGAAGTACATGGAAACAAGTTTTACCCAATTTTAGCAGCATGAGGCAGCAAAATCTTCTGCTTCTAGAATGAAAAGATTACATGTTTTATATGAAGGTGACCAAGAGTGGAGCTCAGTGCCTTTTGTCCCTCTGAGATTAGAGAATTCTTTGCTATTCCTACCTGCACAAAGTAAACAGCAAAATTCAATCACTGTTTCCTCTGACTCAAACACTGCTCAAGGTTTCTCTCAGGACAACAGTTATGCTTTCCAGACTTACTTCTGCTCTTATCTCTTTAAGATTATTTTTCCCAAAAATGTGTGGATCAGAAAGTGCTATAATCTTAGTGTATATTGATAAAATGTAAGTCCCCTCCTTATAGTTTTTGGGGGTTTGTTTGGTTGGTTTGCTTTTGTGAGTGTTTCTTTGGTGTTTTTTTGTTTTGTTGTTGTTGTTTTGTTTTGTTTTGTTTTTTGTGTTTTTTTTAAAATTTAATTATTGCTTCCTATCTCCTATCAATAGCAGAAATAGTGCTTTTCTGGAACTAATACCATAGAGAATTTAATCTCCTCTGGGGATTGGTATAACATTAATGTAATATGAAGGGGCCTGGGACTCTGTCAGGTCCACAAGGCACACACTGGTTCAGTTTCTGGCTCCACTAAGAGCTATTTGATGAAGGATTTTGTTTTCAACCACTCAAGGAACATTAGAGAAAAGGCACGGCCAAAACCAGCTTTCCCCAATGATTCTGCATAGTTGAAGGATATATCTCCAACAAGTGAAAATCATTATAACTTTTAGAGCACCAGATGGGGCAGTCTGCATGCTTGGTTAGCCTGAGAGCATCAGCTGAACTAATGAACTAATGAGCCCTGTGCAGTGGAACCCTCTCCCTCAACCCTTGCTGCCAGCGTTTTGCAAGAGGACACTAATGCACAGCAGCCTCTTCAGGAAAGGAAGCAAAGAGATCTCCAGGTTTCCTCAAATATCAAACAAGCTTATATTCTCACCTAGGCCCAGCCTACTCACCAGCATTCGCTACAGTAGGAAATGAATAAGAGAAACGTTCTGTTTAACATAGGACATACAAAGGTTAAAGAAAGATGCAGCTACAATGCTATGGAGAGGCAAGAGGAGTATCACCCAGAAGCCAGCCTAGGTCCTTCCTGGTGTACAAGAACTAAAAATACATTGCTCAGCAGAGCTACTACTAGATCTGCCTACCAGTTTTCTCCTGATCTATTTTCCCTCCACTCTTAGAATCTCTCCATGGAACTTCCAAGCTCCTATTAAAGCTACCATGATCTCTCCTCCATCTGTGCTTACAGCAGATCATCAAAGGATCATATGCAGAGTACTGCAAACTGCTCTCTTCACCTCAGCTCCCAGTGATCCCACTATTTATTAGTGAAGCTATATCCATTTTGAACACACTCCAAATTATTTTTCAAGAAAAAAATCCATTCAGTCCATGTTGTACTAGTTTGGCCTGCCATTATGGGGCAAATATCTTAGGAAAGGAAGAAAAATATGAAAACAGTGCAGAATTTCACTACTCTTTAAATATTTCAATGACATTTTGAAGGGAGACTCACCATGAACCAATGTCTGCCATGCCTTGTCACTAAGTACTTGACATATATAGGGGGTACAGAAAAGTTAATGGTGTCTCTTGCATGATGTATTGTGAATGACACATCAGAACAATTTGGGTATGATCATACACTTTAAAATATACCCCTCTCCATAATGATAAATATTTTTGCTTAGGACTTAACCTTACCTGATGAGCACTGATGTAGAATTTTAACACTTTCCAGAAAGATGTACCTGCAACTGGAGAAGCTGTGGATTAATGTTGTTTCAGATTCTGGCTGGCCTATTCCCTATCCAGCCTTAATCTCTCCTTCTATTTAATGACATCATTTGAACACAAAAACTAATTTGGAAGCAGATAGGTCACTTAAGTGGGACTTTGTGACAGGAGAGCATTACACTGCTGCTCAGACAGCTGCACTGGCTGCCTGGAAGTCCCCAAGGAGTATTGAAAGCTTTCAAGCCCCTAATTGTTTTGGATCTGGTTATTTTATGATCAGAAGAGGCACTCAACATTGAGAAGCCTTGATACAGAAGAGAAGTGGATGGCAAGAGCACTTGAATATTCAGGTCTGTTCTTCCCCATCTTGAACTCCCACATGAGTTATTAAAGCCTATTTTCCAGTCTGACTGGGAGAGGGAAAGCTTGCAGAAGCTTTTTGCAGCATATAATTAGTTTAGGAGCTCAGTGCAATAGCATCAACTGGAAGAATATATAGATGATGATGAAATCCTGTAATTTTGAACATTGTTATTAATTAGGAAGACTCTGCAGTCCTTGGAAAGGCATTTCTGGTGTTTACATCTTGTAAAACATACCTAAATAAAATACACTCTCAGAAGTTATTCTTTGAAGACTCCACAAATCCAGAATGCTAAATTAAATTTGGATTCAGAATAGCAACATAGACCATGGAGCACAACATAATTTATTTAATTCACTCTTTTATCTAAAGATAACCCTACTGTCTTCCATACAAGGACGGTTGTGTTACAAGCCAAAGCATGGACAAAGTATTGATTCAGTGAAAGACATGCAATTGCTTGAACAGCCCACAAGACGAGTGGTCTGATGTCCCCAAGAAGGGCTCAGACCCATACATTCTGCAACGGGAGAAGAAAATGTTGAAGTTCTTTCTTTACTTGCTACCTGGTTATTTCTTTGGCCCTGGAGGCTGCAGCCTCAGTGTGCTTCAGTTTTCAGCAGGGATGTGTTGACTAACCTTACATGCATGGTCTACCAGGGCAGAGCAATTTTTTTCTCTCTGTGCTCTGTTTCACTGAGTGGATTTATAGGAACATCCAGATGAATACAATAACTCTTCATTTACATGCAGCAATATCACCTGGGTCTTACAAGTTTTGCAGTGTTATTACAACCACAGCAGTTGAAGGAAAGGCAAGGGCTCAGTATTGCCTTTTAAAGTATACAAGATATTCTTCATAAACTAGAGGATTCAGGTAAATACAACTTCAAAACACAGTTAAGCCACAAAGCTAACATTTTTCAAGGTGGCTGTCTCCTTCAAATGATGCTAATGACTTACTTGATAATAGAGGCAGATTCATAGTCTAAAATCTCATCTTAAAGCATTATTTCATTTTTAAAAATTAATATGCTAGCTTTAGTAGAGTCCCATCTCTTAGAGCACCAATTTCTTGACCACTGATAAAATATGATGTACTTATTAAAGAGCAGGTAGCAGCACATCTCGTCACCTCCCTGAGCTGTGGAAGTGTGAACTGATTCATCATAAGATAAAATTGGACATAACAGCTGGTCAAAAAGACTAATAGAAGGGAGTGGGGAATGTATTTGAAAATACAGAACTTGTCTAAACATGCCTGTGGGTTATCTGCAGTGGTAAAATTTGCATCGGAAATATAATTCTCTGCTGAAAAGCAGAGGGTCTAAATAAATGAAATAAAATGTGCATAAGTGGGTCCTGCCTACATGCAGAAATCTTCTTGGTAAAACTCCAGCGCGATTCTACAGCCTGAGCATGAAGCCATGTCCAGACACTTTCATTTGTTTTCAGAATGACTATGTTATGAATTTTTATGTAAATGCATTTCCAGACTACATAAACTAATCAGTTTGATATCCAGATGGCTGAAAAACCTTTTACAACAGTCTAATGGGAAGGACTTCAAATCACACTGAACATAAAAGGAGAACGAAGAATAAAACTCAAGTTTCAGTTTCCAGTGCCTTTTTGCACGTCACCTGAAAAATCCCTGTCTACACTATTCTGTCCCTGCTCATGGTGCAACTATACAGTAAGATAGAGGTTGCAATAATATTTTAACTCCTTCTATTCATAGACAATTGTCATAGAAAGACAATTCTTTCTGTCCTTGGAAGCTCTCAATGTTCTCTAAGTCAGACCTTATACCCTATACCCTACCCAGACCTTAAACCGAAGAGAAAAAACATGTCTGAAATGTCCTTGTGTTTAAATTCCCCATACATTTTTAGTCACATATACTTGTATTGGGTTTATAGTAAACTGATTCAAGATGTTTCTCTTCCTGTTATCATGGATTATAATCTCACAGTTTTAGATTGATTCCAGTATGGGACCAGTGGTTTTGTTTCATCATAATTCTCATATTTAGGCATGGTTTCCTGAGCCTACCTGAACCTGCCCCATTCAAACAGATGTGTCTTTTTAACCCACTCAAACTATGCATTCAGTGAGGTCTTCTTGTCCAGTGAAGATCTTGACACAGCTCATGACAAAAGATTATTTACAGGTATCTCCAAAGTAAAGAGACAAAAGAGATACCTGGCCCACCCTGAAGATAAAGTCCATTCACAAACTAGGATCAAGACTGTAAAACACCATCTCCAACTCCTACGAGGAAGGAGAAACCAAAGGAAGAGCTGAATCCTTGTCTGAAAATATTGGAATTACACTTGAACTACATCAGAGAGAAATTTTTCCTTGTATATTTTTCCAGGATGATGTAATTCTTGGGTGTTTCAGATTTTATAGTCACTAAATAACTTACATGAATTACTTTAAGCGGGGAATGATTCCATCCGGATTGCTCGACTCCAGATAGTTCTGTGATTATTGCTTCTGAATGGGGTCTAAGGGTATGATAAACTACATACAAAAACATGCAAGATTTCAGAATACCTGAGATTAAAGCAGAGAGAAATTTTAGTTCATCAGTTTGTCTCTTTAGAAAGTGAGGCTGTGATTTATATGGGATGTAACATACTTTGTATATAACAAATGACACAAATGTGAAAAATGTCCTTGCAACCTTTGAAACGAAACAGTAAAATGCCTGTGAGAAGTTAATTCCATTACAACTCTCACATTTCAGCACTTACTGTGATAGACAATGAAGGGCAAACAAAATAATCTCAAACAAGGCAGAATTTATGCAACTGAATTAGTTAAAAGAAATGAGAAATCTGTTGCGTTTGGGTTATTATTTGAGATTTTTCTTTTTTTCTTCATCTCATGATTTTTTTTTTGCTTGCAGTTGTTTTACAAAAACTGTTACAAATGATTTACAGTTCTTATCTCACTCTTTCTATGTACCTTATTGAAAACAAGTCATATGGCGTATTTCCAGGAAGGTAATTAGTAAAAGCCTTCCTTATTTTTCCTTTACTTTCTGCTTCCATTTCTGCTTCCATTTCCCCTTCCCTTCCTCCTGAAAACAATTAGGCCCAGAAAAGGGAGCAGAGAAGTTTGCCATCAGAACTATACATGTCACCTCCCATAAGGAAGATTCAAGAGTGACGGAGTGAGCAATTTTGCTGCAGACCAGAAAGGAAAGCTCTGTGTATAATAGACTGAACTGCAAGACAGAAGAATGGGGCAAGACTTAGGCTGGGGGCTGGGTTTTTTTGCCTTCCCTCACTCACTAAAGATCAGCATTGTGGAAACACTGCTGTGATTAATAGCTGGTTTGGGGTGTCCAAATGAGCAATCCTGTAAGAAGCTGATCATGAATGTCTGCATCACCAAGGATGTGAGATATTGCAGACATACATTACACAGCAAAACCTAGCTTTCTTACTGACAAGACATAACTTGATAAAAATTGACTTTGGGATATGTGTCTGCTTGGGGCAAAACCTAGCTGTTTTGTTAAGTAAAATTTTCTACTTTCATAATTTTTTTCTGCCACTCTTTAACCCAGAACAGTTATCATACAGTCCCCCCAAAAATTAACAGCAAACATAATATCTCCTTCAGAGAAATTGCTTAATAAAGCAAACCAGTACTAAAACCTATCAGACCTTGAATAATTCCTCTGGACCATTTCTATCTGGCTTCAAGTTGCTTACCACAATCACTTAGTACTGATTTATGAGGTATAAACTTCATCACCTTTTATCTCTGCAGCTGCCTATCAGTAAAGTCACTTGTACTCATCAGAGCAGTCTCTTAACAAGAGAAGTATAGTTAATAACCCAGAGCATCAAAACGCTGTCTAAACCTGTCACTATCCAGATGACTGTACAATCACTGGAGCTGTTTTAGGTATGTTCAGCAGACGAAACTAAAGCCCTTAGATGCTGCCACAACATAAGTAACTCGTGGGTATACACTCTCCTTCCAGCTTGTGGGAGATGACATTTAGCTCTCTCCTGCCTCAAAAATCAGGGAAACATATAGATCTTGCCCTTGGTTTTCTTTTTTCCCCCTCACCTACAACCTCCCCCTGCCCAGAGTCAAGCAGATTTCAAACATGAAATACTAAAAATTTCCTGGTTCCGAAGTCTGTCCTAAGTCAGCAAAATCTCCATTACTTAACACAGTCTCAAACACTCTAAGAACCAGATGGGTCTTGCTCTTGCTGGAAAAAGTAACAATGCTGTTTAAAATAATGGCTTTGTTTTTCTCCAGCCATTGGCAAGATCTGACATGCAGAATAGTCAGCATTCAGCAATTTCTGCCCACAAGCAAGTGTGAGATGGCTCCAAGATGCCTTGCTTCTCTGTACTGCAGGAGTTTTTTTAATGAGAAGCCAAATTCCTAATAATTGGAGATGCTGCAACACAAAAAGCCCTAGGAAAGGAACCTTGTGAAAAGTAGAAGGGAATTAAGTTGGAAACACAGAAACCTACGGCAATGAACATTTTTCTTCCTGTAACAATTTTCTTTCTGTATACTCTTTCAAACAAATGGTGAAAAACTCAAAGCATACTAAGTTTTTCCACAACCTCATCCCCATAGCTGATATCAATAAATGTATCTCAGTCAATTTCAACTCCCTCTGAAGAGGTCACATGTCCTCACAGGCACTTTAATGTATTATAATAGTTTTAAAAATTCACCTTATAATAAAGCATGTATGGAAATATTTGCTGAGGCATGTTCCTGCTTGCTTTTTCTGATGCATGCTGCTTGAATTTTCTGCTGATAATAAAAATGTTGGCTACATTTAGTGATTAGTTGAAAGGGAAGAGAAAGAAGGAAGGAATTGGATAAATGCATTTCAACAGTCTTCTACAAGAAGAAAGAAAAGTACTGTAATACAGACCAGATGTGGTGAAGAAATAAAAGCACACTAATATGGTCATTCTAATATCTATTTGGTTTCCATCATTCAGATTTTTTTTAGTGCAGAACATTCAAATGCATTTGTGATAAAACCAGATCATTTTTTAACTGAGAAACTGATCTTGAAGCAGATTAATTTCTGCCCCATGCCATGCTACCTTTGAAGATAAAGATCCACAGGTAATACTTTTCTCCTCTTATTTTAGAACTTTCTGGATAATTAATCCTTTTGTTTCCCTCCTTTTCTTTTCACATTTTCTCCTTTCTGGTATCCTTCTTCCCTCTCATTTCTTTTAAACACTTCTACCCATTATTTTTGATCAGCAACTTGGTCAGAGAGTACATCTGTAGTAGTGTTTCAGTTCACGCCAGGAATGCTCACCTGATCATCATCTTCTTCACTGTGGCTTGCCTCAAATAATGGTCTGTATAAACTAGATTGCATACCATTAAACCAAATGGTACCAACGAGGTACTCCAGCCAGTGGGCAGTCAGGGCATGGGGTGGAACCAAAGCTTGTCTGAAGCAATGCACTGCTGAAACACGCACATGGATCTCGGATCCTCAGCACCAATTATTTTGCTGTGAAACCATTCCCACAGCATTTCACCAAGTGCTAACACGATATAGCAAAACAAAAGACATGGATATGAGTGACCACATACACACTGCGGCTGTGTCCTGTGAGTGCTTATGCTGGCTTTAATCTCAGTGCTGTGATTGTCGTACACAGCTTTTACAGTCTCCCTTTGTACCCCTTGATCACTGGGCTCCCCAGTACACAACTGATTGTCTCCCGCAGCTCGGCTCTTGCCAGCATCCTTTTGTTCCCCTTTCTTTCCTTTCAAGAAGGCTTGACTCAGTTTCTCTGACCTCCATGGATGGATTTTTTCCCTCCCCACTTGGGAAGAATTTCCCAAAAGCCTAACTCCAAGTCCTCCTCCTTCCACCCAAACTGTTTGTTTGCACTGGAGTAAATTATACCCTTTCAGCACAGTCATAAGCATGCAGTTTGTTTTTTGCTTTGTCATTGGGCTGTTCTTCTCAGTTTCTTCCTCAAAATATTCTGTGAATTCTTTGCAAACAGAGAGCATTTGAAATCCTACTGGCTGCTCCTTGATTGGTTCAGTCACAGGCTCCACTGACTGCAGCAAAGCTGTTTCCAGCAGCTGCCTGCAGATAGACAGGAGGTCTCTGTGCACTGAGCAGGGCAGAGGATTGCTTTGTGACCCGTTACTCAAATTATCTAAAAGCCTTCTTTTCACCGCCCAAAGAATTGATCTTTCATTGCACAGCAGAATAACACTGGTTTGTTTTGAAGGAAAATATAGCCTTGTTTGGGTTTAAAAGCAAAAAATGTTTTCAATCTCTGCACAATTGGGGTCTTTGGAGTTCAGACAAATGGTCTCAAGTGAAAAATTCTTAATTCTTTCCTATTTAAACTGTTTTAAGGCTGTGGTGAGATTTTTCTCTTTATAATAAAAACCTCTCTCTCACTGAGCTGTAAAAGTAAAAGGCAGAACGTGAATAACAGGGATGGGTGGGAGGTTACTGGAGTTCTTATCTTGATCCTTTTCCTTAAGTAAGCCACATTTGGTCTGGGACTCAGAGCACCGAACTGTCACCTCTTGGATTCTCTCTTCATTCTCCTCCAAAATAACTTATCTCTTTTCCTCTCTACAAAACTCCAGCATTTTTTTTCCTTTTTCTTATTTTTTTAAGGTCATTTAATAGTCTTTCATAGTGTCTGAAAATCAGAGCAGGCCTGGGAAGCTCAGCAAACAGCTGAGACTGCCACAGGCAGAAGTACCTGTCCTGCCACCTCCCAGAGGGCACCCACAGCTTTCAGGAAAGGCACTGAAACTGTTCCAAAACTGTTACTCTCAGGTTTCTCTGTGGTTGCAGCCTATGGCTTCAGCATCACTCCAGTAGCTCTTAGCTGTCTGAGTCCTGCCTCAAAACTGCTGAAGTTTCCAAACATTAGCTTTTGTTGAAGGATTGTATTGATCCAAAACACATACCTTTTGGCATTTATCCCAATGAGATGTTTCTGTAGTATGTGACATTACTGAACATCTTAAATTAACAAAACCAAGAGACAGTTTTGTATCCAATTTGTGAATTTGCACTCCCAGAAAAAATTACCAGCAGAGAAAGCCACAAAAAGCCACATTAAAAAAAGTGGTACATTAAATGCAGCCTCCACCAACATAACTCTCAACTCAAACACTATAATATATGCATACACTGTATTAGGAAAACTCCATCTCAAAAAAAATCAGAAAAATAGATGCACTAATGTGTGATGCCATAGATTTGGCTACCTTTTATTGGTAATAAGCACATTGACAAGCTGACACTTCTCTGGGACTAATTAAAGACACCACATTGCCACCACATCCATGAGAACAGTCAAACAGACAGACATTTATTTTCACATGTGACAGAGTGGTAGGTTTGCTAATAAATGGACAAAGAAATATATTGGTATATGGAAACATGTGACTGAAAATTCAGTGATAAGTTTGAAGAGAGACATGCTGAAAGTTAATGGAGTCTATTAAAGCTGAGAATGCTTTTTAATGTTATTTTTTTCTTAAATGCATTACCAGAAAGGTACCTGGAATCTTTTGTTTTATTTTTGTCCCATCTTCACAGCTTACACTTTATTTATATAGGTTTTATATCTATGTGAAAATCTTGCCTGGAATACAGATAGCTATAAATACAGTTCAGCTAGCCCAATGCTCAGTCATGCTGCAACTATCCTAAAAAATGTTCAGAAATATAGCTGGTTTTTTGTGGAGAACTTGAGAGAAGGTGAAAGGGTCTAAAATACAACTCACAGTTTATAGAGCTACCATGGCAACTATCAGGTGGCATCAAAGAGTAACTTTATTTGATGGGAGTCACAAGAAGTCAAACATCCATGACTGCACTGCAATCAAGACATGCTGGCATCATGCAGCTCCCTGAATCATAACCAAAACCTTGTTTTGTAAAGTGCTGTGCTGCTACCTCATGCTCTTATGCCCTATAAGGAACCTTGTTAATGACTATGTTCCCCCATCCTGGAGGTCCTGACACTGAAAGCTCAGC
Source organism: Rhabdornis inornatus (assembly GCA_013397075.1). Classification (NCBI taxonomy): domain Eukaryota; kingdom Metazoa; phylum Chordata; class Aves; order Passeriformes; family Rhabdornithidae; genus Rhabdornis; species Rhabdornis inornatus. The sequence continues at coordinate 127,825 of VWZS01010166.1, forward strand.
TTTCTGCATGTTCTGCAGCTCAAAACCCTCTCAGACTTGGCATACCAAAGGTCCTGTGGGACATGTGGCCCCACAGCTGCCAAGGTCCTATGGGAGACCTGTGACAGACCACAGCAGATGTGTGAAAAACAAGTTGCTCTGCTTATCTGGTATGCAAACTGCTGGTGTGTATAGGGAGAACTTGCTCATGCTCAGCATGAACTAGCCAGGGGCATGGAGGATAAAGTCAAGCAATTACATCTAGGAGTAAGTCCAACCAGGCTGAAGTGAACTTTGAAAGCAGGAGAACTTTGAAAGCAAAGCCACTCGCACTGAGCTTTACTGTGGGTAAAGTTACATATGTCCAATATGGCTGAAAAGCCACGTATGCCCAGGGTTGTCTAAGTGACAGTATCAGAAATACCACATTTGTGTGTGGGTGTAGCAAAACTAGGACCAACAGCAAAAAATATTCAGGTGTAGGGCACTGAGAGGAGTAAGATGCAAAGATGGCAAAAATATCAGTTTAAAATGAGGAGTAAAGTATGAAGTCAGGTAGAGAAAGAAAAGGAAGGTGAATCCCCTAGCAGCATGAATGTCTGCACATAGTGATGCTGACCTGCATGCCCCTGCCCACTGGAATGCTAAAGGGACCCTCCTTACACAACCCATCATCTGGATGGTGCTCATTAGATGTGATGTGGGAGGAAATCACTTTGCACCTTTGCACCTCCACACTAACAAAGATGCAATTTGATGGCAATCGCATGCTTATAGGGTTCCTTGGACTTCAAACCTATAATTAACAGTGTCACAGTCAAGCCTAATACCCTGCACTGTTATTTAATTACAAGCTGGTATATCTGATTGCCTAGATCACTGAGAACTTTGCTGTCCTACACATTTCCTTCTAGTGTGATCATTATTCAAAAACACGTTAATCATGTTTTAATCAGCTATCTCTCAAGTCTCCAAACTGAAGGGAAAGTGTCAGACTTTGGCAGTTACAATGCTAAAAGCAGACTGAACCCAAAATGTTCTTTGGCCTGCCAGCACCTAGTTCTCTGCCAAAAACTGGTATAAAGTTAATTAGTCATTACCTATTATCCAGGTCCCTTGTGCTCTGTGTTTTGTGTGTGGAGCTGCCTTTGGCTACTAAAACCTCTAAATGCCAGAAGGTCGTTCCTCCAGTTGCTAGGTTATCAGAAACTATTTTCAAATACTGCTGTTACAGAGACAGGGCAGAGAATGCAAGGAAGTAACACTTCCTCCACTGTAGAGGCAGCCTGAGACAGACAGAAATTTCAGCAAGGACTTTCAAATTGCTTTGAATTTCTTGGATGAATGTTGAAGGCCAAAACTGCAACTACATCAATCAGCTACACTACTGAACACTTTGGCAAAAAATATTGAATTACTCTATGTATAGGCTGCAGTACTAAATTCCAGTATTCCCTGACCTCTAACTTCTTACATTCCTGCTTCCACTGAAAAGTCTGTCCATTAATCATATTTAATTGAAGCTGTAAGACACTCTCTTGTACTATAATGATACCATCATAGCAACGAGACCGTTTTATAAATGGAAAAGACTGGCATTGAATGCAAAGTTTCATCCATTAGCTTTTGGCTGTTGTATATTTTCAAACATTTTGGCTTTTTGTTAGATACAGATTAGAGATGAAGCTTCAAATGTTTGCCTTTGAGAATCACACTTCTACTTTGAAATTCAGCCAAAAATATCTTAATTAATTTTACTTACTCACCCTTGCTTAGATGTGTACATTTCTCTATCTTAAGTCTTTGTTTCCTTGCTATAGAGAGATGTTTCTACAAAAAGTTCTGATTAATCCCCATCTTTCAATTAGAGGATATGCTGCCATTAATTTTAACGTGTGCACTAGACCCTATAGATAAAGTATTCCTGATACCTATACTTTTATTTTTGGGACTTATGTACCAGCCTCCAGTTTTACTGGTGAACCCATGGCCACCTCATTTTGGAATGAAGTTCTGGTCAGAACAGACCAGACAATTCTATGAACAACATTGACAGGAGTTGGCCTGGTCCAAATAGGGGGTTGGACCCTCACCCTCCAGAGGTCACTGCCCACCTATTTTCTCTGGCCTAAGGAACATTGGTTGCAGCCTGCCTGCCAGACCATAGGACCACAGGACACTTTGTGCTGGTAAGGACCTCAGAGGGTCTCCATTCCTATTCCTGCTCAGAGCAGGCTCAGCCCTGCAGTCAGACCAGGGCTCAGGAAGTTATCTTGTGGATCCTGGAAACTCTCCAGGTAGAGAAACAGCACCACCTCTCTGAGTGCATCCCCACCGCCCAGCTGTCCTACTGGGCCATAAGCTTTCCTTATCTCCAGCCCCTCTGGTTCTGCCCTGCTCACCAGGACCCAGGGCCTTTCTCTCCAGAGCTGCCCATGGTCTCACAGGCATGACTTCCAGAGCTCTGCATGCCCAGGGCAGGGCTGCCCTTTTTGGCTGTCCCAAGGACATGGGGAACCCATTCTTTCCCTCTACCCATCCTGGTCCCTATGGACAGCTGCCGTGCCCTTGTGCATGTTGAACAGTGATCCCTGATTTGGCATCACCTGCAAACCTGAAGGCCTTGGTCACCTTCTCAGGTCACGGGTAGACACTGCACAAGACAAACCCCAGGGGGAGACCCTTTGGGATCCCACAGGACATCAGCTTCCAGTCAGATATGACTCGGTGGCCATCAGATCTAAGCCCAAACACCCAACCAGGTATATACTGCTCCTGGGGGGCACACACTCCCATCCTAGCACCAGCTTGGCTACAGGGAGATTTTGGGAGGGCGCTGGAAGCCTTGCTGAAATCAGTCTGTTACATCCCATTCTCCACGTCCTCAAATCCAGTCATTTTATCACAACATATAATGAGGTGGATGAAGCATTATTGACTTTGTCAGTCTGTGCTGGTAACTCCCAATCACCTTCTCCTCCCTCATGTGGCAAGACACAAGGTCTAAGAGGACACATGGCATGTTTTTGTTTCATACCTGAGTAAAACTGGTCAACCTGCATTTCCTCAGTCTTTTGGCTCTTTTTCAATTGTCAAAGGCCTCCTCCATCTATGTGACAATAAAGATAGAAGTATCTAAGAGAAAGGAACAATTACCAGTTGCCATTCTATGTTAAGTAATTTCTCTTTTCTCTGTTATTTTGCTTTTAAAAGCTGCCTAGTGCTAATCAAGCAACGTTAATCAAGCAATGCAGGGCACCTGTATTATTTTATTTAGAATTGAAGTCAGATTTACTTGATGGCTGCTGTCAGGAATGCATCTTTTATTTCATACTTCTGACCTTTAATTGAAAGCCTTCTGTGTTTGAAACTTTTGGACATGCATATGAACAGCATGGCTTTGAGAAGCGAGACAATTACTTCCTATAACTGAAATATCATGTGAACAACCTTTCAAATAAGGACATGCTGCCCTGGAGCTTCCTTAGTGTTTTGCCCAAGTAGGAAATGTAACAGGAGCTCTGTGTCAGGACACAGGTAAACCAGACAAGCATGGTCTACTCTTGTGCAAAAGCCTACTCTGCATACTAATGAGTATGGTTTGTGCCTCCTCCCTGCTGAAGAGGACAAAGTACTTGCTTTGTAGGCTCTGATTAGGCAACAGAGGCCAGCACCAAGCCTGTTTGTCCTCATGTCCTGGATCACATTCCTTCGCGCTCAGAGGTCTGAGAACAGGAAGAGAAAGCTTTCTAACATCTTTTGCCAGTACAGAATGGTGTGCAGAAGTCCTGGCATTCCGTATTGGTGCAACAAACTGCTGTCTTAGAGTAAGTACATCACCCAAACGCTTATCCTGCTGTAGAATAAAACTGGCATTACAACTATATACTGGTATATAGACAGGGAATATCCTCTGTGGTCCTAACAAGTAAGACATTCCAGTGGATATCTTTCTGTGCTACCTTTTCAGGTGTGCAAAGACCAGGAAAAATGTGCTACTAAAAATGCTTGAAAACACTACATCCTTTCCAAATCTAGCTGAAAGAAATAAATTTGCCATTTTCTTTTAAATATAAGGAAATAAAGTCCTGAAGAAAGGTATTCACTGATTTCTAGGTAAAACATTCCTAACCCCTCACCTATGGGATTAAAGCTTTCTAAAATTCATAATTGAGTACATCAGAGGCATAGCAAGTCCCACCAGTCTCAGCCTGAAATGACTAAGTCCTTAATAGAAATGAAGGAACTAAATAATATGTGACTTTTATCAGTGACAGCAGCATCCAAGCATAACTTAACAAGAAGGAAGCAAGGTTTCTTCTTTATTTCAAAGCATAAAAGATAACAATGCTTTTAAATACAGAGAAGAAATTCTGTGAAAAAAATCAGCAACAATTAAAGTCCAAAAATTGTGCATGAATTTTATTATGTTGTTTCCTGAGCTAGATTTACAACACAACATGCAGATGCATTTAACAATGTACTTCACTATACATTCTGCACTTGTGACAGCTGTAGTAGCAAAAAAAGTAGCAACTGAATTTCCAGTTTTGGTAACTTCAAAAACTAACAGAATCTTCAGTAAACAAAAGCTTCACTGTTAGTAGTGTCAGTGTTGAGTTTCCAATGCTCATCAAGCTGAAAGGAGTAATTCCAGAAGCAGATTTAAAGCTCTTATATTTTGACACAACTTCAATATTAGAAGTCTTGGCAGTGTTTATTACATTTCTTTCACTATTTAGACATGACAGTAACAACTTAAGCACATTTACTTAAGCCTAATGTCTCGACTGAAAATGCAGAAAGGAACAGTAGTGGCAGAATGACAAACAGAATCGCAGCACAAGTAACTTATGTAATTCTGACAAGTTCCTTTGATGAATCACCAAGCTTACTGCAAGAGTTCTATATACATGTACAACAAAAAGACGGCTGCACAAAATGTCAGTTCTTCTGCACCAGGTAACACTGATGATGCAAACTCACAAAAATGGTGTGCAGATGGGGCTCAATTTCACATCACTTAGAGCCTCAGAACATTTGACTGAGAATCTTTGTCTTTCAAGAAATGTAAGGGAATTTTGGGCATCTAAATAAAGGACAGTATTTCTTTTAAAATCTGAGTATTAGACATTTCAAGAAAAGTTGTGAATCAAACTTCTAACTTTTCTGTCACGCTGCACGAAAATAATACTAAAAAGCTATCTTGAAAACAGAAGCCTATTTACAAAGGAGAGTTATAAACAAGGTAAGCAATAAAGTGACCACGGCTTCTCCAATCAGTGCAGTTCTTTCACTTTTCCAATGAATACTGAGTTACGACTTTATGCTGAAACATGACACAAATAAATTTCTGTACTTGTCCAAAAAGAGCAGAGATAAACCAACATGCAGTACGGATGTACCTCTGATTTCTGGGTTAAAAAAAAAAAAAAAGTCTGGATTCACCTGACAGTGCATTGCTCAACATGCTACTGAGAAAGAAAGATTGAGACATACTAATAGAAAATGTGTTTTGATTTTTAAGCTAAGTTGGAGATATGCTAAGCTGAACTAAGAAGAAAGGTAAGCTTAATGACTAGAGTTAACACACTAAAATGCTAATCACATTAATTCATAGCCATGCACATCTTTAAATTAAGGATTACTAGTATAGTATTGGTGATGTAAATGAAAAAAAAATTACTGTTTTATCTTTTAGCTTGGCTATCACCTTGATGTTCTTTGGAAGGGCCTAATATTTTAATCTGAATATTTTGTCAATCATTGGAACAATCTGCCCAGGAAGTAGTGGAATCACTGTCCCTGGAAGAGTTAAAAAACATGTGTAGACGTGGCACTTAGAAACAAGATTTATTGATAGACCTGACAGTTCTGGGTTAATGGTTGGACTCAATGATCTTGAAGGTCTTTTCCATTCTAAATTATTCTCTGAGCCTCACTGAAACTGACAGTGCAAATACCAGTGGTAGTTTACACACAGAAAGACTGACAACTGCTGTGGAATGACACAAGTGCTCTCTTTCATGTTTTGAAAGACCTAAGTTAGCTGATCACTGACCACTCCATAAAGGATAGGCCAGAAATATATGACAAGAGTATCCTGCTTGGCACCTACATGCACAAAGCTGCTTGAATAATGACCTAATTCCCTAATGTACTGCTATTTAGGCTGCAAATAATCAACTGTCTGCACCCAGAAATAGCACTTTGTAGTATATTAAAAATTCCAAGTATGTTTAAATGCTCTAAAGGAAGGAGACAGTAGTTTTAAAAGAGGCAGATAAGTAAAAGCCATATTTAAGATTTGCATCATATACATGAGAACAACAGTTTTAAAAACTCTGAAACCCTTGGAAGCTGCCTTTTCTGCAACCTCCACGGTTAGAGAGGACATATGTACTACTTTCTGTGGAAACACTGAAAATACTGACACAGTAGAACAGGAAAAATCTGACACACACCTGAAAGAAGTCTCTGGGCAATAAAAATTAAAATGCTTCCTTTTATCATACACCAAAACATATTCACATTTATCCACTGAGCCAATATGGCCAAGGAACCTCTGGTAACATTTACAATTAAGAAAAAACACACAGAAGACACCAATTAATTAAAATCATGCTTACCTAGTTAAGCTGAAATTCCCTCTAACAAGACCCCTACTGCTTGAGACACACCTCAATGTTACTGTGTTCCTGATACTTCACCCTCAATGCTTGTCACCAGTGTGGGGGTCACACTGACAGATTTTGTGCTCTGCAGGACTGCAATATCGGATGCAGGGAAGACTTTAAAATGTCATGAGCATGTCACGTTCTTGTACACTAGTGTAGAACGGCCTCCCAAAGATAAAGGAGTGTAGACCGGGTTTAATCTTCTCCGCCAAAGCCATTATTATGTTAAGATCGCCCTCTGCTGTCAAGTCAAGATCTATCTTTAAGCTACGAAGAGACTTAAAAGGTTTTTTGCCTTTTTGCCTGCAAGGAAATAAAAACGTGTGTTTACAAAAAGAACAAAAGAAGTTTCTCTAACTCTGCTTTCCATTATCTGTTCACTTACGTGTCATCCTCTATGTACTTTATTAAAGTTAAGGCTTTCCTGTGAAGGACTAGCAGAAATTGTGCAAGGAAAGTACTCCTTAGAGACAAGCCAGGCTTCAGGTGAAAGATCTGTTAAAAATTAAGAATATTAGGTAGACATGGAAATTCAAGAATCATTTCAGGAATCTGGAAAATAGAAAAACATTGTATACAGATGTAACATACCCTTAATTACAGCAAAGCAGGCAAATAACAGCAGATTTGTACATAGTCAGCATGCTTTCTGTTTTCTATCTGCTCAGACACAATAAATGAAGCTGTATTACAACTCTGTTTGGATAATTATCGGAAATTACTCCCAGTCCGGCAATTTTTTCAATATTGTAATTGCAGACAGTGTTGCACAGCAATAGAAAATGTCCCTTGCTCTTCACACTTACGCAGGAGTTTCAGTCTTATATCAGTATTTTTCTTTCCACTTATGTAGAGAAGAATCATAGCAGCAGTATGAAGAAGAGCTAGCAAACCATTAAATGATGTATTTGTATCAAATTATCTGCTACTTGGCGTCAAAGTACTGAACTGTGTTTCTTTTTTTTTCTGAAAAAAGCAAAAATTACCTGATCCAGGAAGGCTTTTACTAATGTATCTCTATGCACAATATCTTGAAAGACATTTCTATAGAAAAGAAAACAAAAAAATGTGTGAGTTAATGCCAGTAGGGGCAATTAACCTAGGAGCTGAGCACAGCAGTAGCATTACTGTTAGGCTGATTGAAATTACTGATAGGCTGGTTGAAATTAAAAGTGAATTTAAAATTGCAGTGAATTATAATTCTGGTATTTTTAAAGATAAAACAGAATTTTAAAGCACTCAGATGAAATTAACTAAATCTAGGAAGGCCACTAGGCTCTGTGAAATACACTTAGCTCTATTATACCCCTAACTAAAAGAGGCAATAAAATTAACATGACATGGTCAGAATTGTTGCTGAAAATTAATTTCAATAGTATTTGACGTAACCAAACTACTGAAGGACCTGGCAAATCCTGCCAAAAGTAAGTGTAACTATGAGAACAGAAGAAGTTATTTTGTTTTTAAGAAGTATGTATTTTATGTACTTTACACTCTTATCCCAAAGCAAGTAACTATGTGAGAAGAATACGTACAAATCAGGTGTGAAACTCTCATCTGTGTGGATAATATGATCTTGAGACATTTCTTCATCTGAATTAGCTCTCCAAAATGCTGTCAGCTCAGATCTCATGTATCGTCGTTGGTTATAGATGTGTTCATGACAAGGGGGCATCTGCTTCACTGTATTGACATCCACATCTATATGTGTAGTAGGGTATGGGGCATACATTACTTGACGGAACGGCAACACAAAGCTTCCGGTTGCATCCTGTTTTAGTGGAAAAAAACCCCTATTTTAGTTAAAAAACGCAGAGCTGTACTGGGACAAAACAGTATTAAAACAACCTGCCTACATTTTTGTGCTGGTTACACCTGGGCGAGGGCAGACTCAGAGAGGTTTTTCTCTACGAGAACTTCCTCTGTAAGTTGATGGGACCAATTGGAGGCTGGTTTGGTTATTGACAGCCTGAGGAACCAATTGGAGACAGTCAGTTCACTCTGTGAAAACACATTTTGAAGGATGTAACCCAGAAAAAAGCTCTATTTCCAGTGGCTGAGCAGGTAACACCAGCCCGAGCTCCCTCCCATACGGGGCAGGGGGGCTTGGGAGGCCTCTTGGGCCCCTTTTGCAAACCAAGGGACCCGATGGCTGGGGGGAGAAAAGCTTGTTGATAAGACCTTAGCCCTGCTTCCTCCCCCACAGGCCCATGGCTCGAGGGGGGCCCAGCTCCTGCTGCTGGCTGGGAACAGCTTTGGAGGGGCTGAGCCCGCCCAGCCCCGCACGGCCCTGGGGGGAGGCAGCCGGGCCCCTGTCTGGGAAACATGGGCAGTGCGGGTGCTGCAGCTGAGCCCCAGAAAGGCTGATTGAGATCTCAGCCGCCCCTCACCCAGCCCAGCCTGGGCCTGGCCCAGCCCCTGCAGCTCCTGTGTGAAACTTTAACTCTTTAGTGCTCAGATAAGACTTGCAGACCTCCGACCTTCCTTTGAATGAGAGGGAAAAAAGGAGATACTCCAAAGTCAGTGAAGCAAGACCTAAGTTTCTTTAGATGGAAGGAGAATGAGGAGATGATGTGAAGATGGCTGAAAATCCTTTTGTGAGCTGTAGGGTGGACTGTACTGCACTGAACATTCCTATAAACCGTGGAGAAAGACATGGGGGGATTGGAGTGTTCCATTTGATAAATTATTGACCAAAAGCATCTGCGTTACGAATCCTTCGCCCCGAGGAGAAAAGGGGATCTCTTTTTCTGGAGATGAAGCATGAACAGAGAGAAAGAAAGATTAAGAGAATTTTTGTTTTGCAACAGTTCATTCTTAAAAGTAAATACCCCATGAGTTTAACATGGCCCATAAGCACAGCTTTGGGAAAGCTGTGAAGATGGGAGGAGCTTCACGACTTGCAAGTTTTTCCTGGGTGGATGTAAATCATGACAGTGAAGCCACGAGAGAACTGGATTTTTCCCCTCCTTGTGCAGAAGTCCCTATGGCCTGACAAGAGGAAACTTCTCTCTCCGAAGTGAACTGAAAAGGACTATCTAAGTTGGGAACTGACTGAAGCAGTTTTTGTATGTTTGTTTTGTTGTTAAGAAAGTTGGGAGAGGGAGGAAGGAGTAGTCTGAAGATCTTAATTTGAATTTACTGTTTTCTTTTTCTTTGTGTAGTTAATAAATTTCTTTTTATACCCTTTTAAATTTTAGGCCTGCCTTGCTTTTGCTCCTGGTTCTGTCTCACAACAGAAAATGAATATATTTAAATTGGCAAATCAAAACTATAACATTATTGATGCATTGTCCGGGAAATTCAAATTAAACCAAGACAATTTTATAACCTACATTTTATAACTAACATTTATAACATTTGTTTATATGTATTTCATTTGGGAAAACTGGTTGTATTGCAGTAATAAGCCCTCAATACTGGATGATTTCCTCAACAAGAAGTGAAGACAGGTACTGAGGTGACCTGTGTATTAGCGTATTGCATCACCTGGTTGGTGAGCCCATCAGCATTACAGTATTATAGCTATCTGGTAAGTTCACGAGGCATTATTTTTCTATTCATCTTCACCCATTGCTACAGACTGTTTAAAATACTTGGAAACTCCAGGCCTGATGTGACTTTCTTGGTTTGGTTAAAACACAAAAACTTTAACGCCTTTTGGAATTCTAGCCCCAAGCAGACAAAAGCGTATTATTATTGTGCCTCAAAGTACAGGAACAATCCTGAACAATCCTCAAGAAAAAGATGTGTCACAGAAAAGACTGGCTTGGAATTTTACCATGAAGACAATTACAAGGAAAGTTTCAGTGCCAGAAAAGAGGACATCAAGGGAAGATGACTTTTTTTTTATGTGAATGTGTGTGCATATCATATGCAAAAACATACACTGAAGAATGTTCTTAGAAGAACAGAGAACAGAAGAACAGAGCTTTCCTAAGGATACTTACCTTGAGTAAGCCTTGAACAAAAAGTCCTGACTCATATTTGAAAGAGGATTCACTTCTACAGAGTCTGGAACACTTCCGCTCAGATGGTGTGAGAAACAGGCACAATGTCCTCACAATCTGCATTAAAAAGAACAGTTTTGAAAAACTGAAAATGTAAGGAAGTAAAACTGACTAGACTGGATTAGGCATTTCAAATTACAAACAAAAGAGTTCACCATGCTTATTAGAAAAGCCAAAACTTTATAAAACACCACAGAACAGTAACATGCTTACTTTTAGTTATTTTTTAATTACTGGTGCTGTAAGCCATACTACTCCAACTTCTTGACAAACGATGAAAAAATCCAATACATTTTTGCAACCAAGTTTGTTTTTTTACCAATTATATAGAACAAATCACTTTTGTCTTCTCCATATTTCTTGTAAAAAACATGAGTTACTGCGATTACTTCTAGCCTTCTAGGCCTCTTACTTTATTCATTCCATATTGAAATAGCAGTTATTGTCTCAAATCAGGCACAGTCAATTTTGCAAATAAGCATCCATGCTTATTTCCTCAGTAATCTCCTTAAACTCTCTACTATAATGAACACAGGTACTTCATCACCCATCTTCAAACTTCTGGGCTGAAGTAACTACCAGTAATCACTCCAAATACAACATATATTCCATTCTGCTCATCTCTCAGTCTTAACCTGTGGTGTCCTATCTGTGTCTGTAAGGTATTTGAAAAGGCTCTGTCCTTGCACAACGTGTTTCTGCAGTACCTGAAACAATGACAACGTAATTTCTGACTGACGCTTTTTGTCACAACATGCCACGAGCATTTTTTTTACTTCGAGGCAAGCTGAAATATGCTATTAAGAAAGCAGTTACTTCAGAAGAGTTGTACCACGACACAAGGAACATGCTGCTGATAAGAACATGTGCAGAATTAATTTATGAAATTTACCCTAGATGGTTCTTGAGGCTCATATTCTTTTACACTGTTTTTTCCTATACTATGTTATAGACATATTATTTTACATATGTATAACAATTTAGACATTAAGTTCTTTTTATTAACTATTTAATGATCTGTAAATTTTTTGTAACTACTTAAGCTTCCAGCTCTTCCTCTTGTATTATATATAGCATATGTGCGTACATGTGTAACATCTCTCTTAAACAACATCTCCAATAACTTAATTGTGCGTAAATCTTGTATCTCTGAAACAACACATATTAACAATGGTTAGCAGTGATTTCAGCTAAAATCTGAGAATTTTCTTTTCTCTGGTTTGCCTGTTGCTTGTGGGCATCCACATTTGCTGTTGATTTGATCAGAGGTCCTTTATAACTGCTGATAATTCACATGAAACAATGCATTTCCTCTGCCCCTATTTTTATAAAGCATAATGAACTGTTTATTTAAAAACATAGGTTTACTAAAGGTACCTTCACATTTTTTTAAAAAAATGTTTATATTTCACTAAGGCAAGAAGCCCTCCATGTCATAAGATCTATAATATATAGTATGTATAATCTGCAAGTAATATATGATACATTCAGCAGACCCACTGATCATCATTTTTTCATTTCACACTGAAGAAATAGATACAGGTTCCACAAAACACAAGCAGCTGACACAGAAGTATGTTACTGCCCAGTGCAGGAGAAATTATGGAGACACTAACTGTTTAAGAGCATGCAGACAATACTCCATGACATGGGTATTGTCTGTATATTCACCACTACCAGTGCTCTCTAGGTCTCAGTTCTGGGCTTGGTCCTGTTCAACATCTTTACTGATGATCTGGATGTGGGGATTGAGAGCACCCTCAGTCAGTTTGCAGATGAACCAAGCTGGCCAGGAGTGCTGATCTGCTCAAGAGCAGGACGGCTCTGCAGAGAGACCTGGCCAGACTTGGTCAATGGACCAAGGACAAACTAACATGAGGTGCAAAAAGGCCAATTCTGGGTTCTGTCCCTGGGTAACAACAACTCCATTCAGCACTACAGGCTGGGGGCAGAGTGGCTCGAGAGCTGTTCAGGTGAAAGGAACCTGGGAGTGCTGGTTGACACCTTAAAAAGAGCCAGCAATGGGCCCAGGTAGCCAAGAAGGCCAATTCTGGCAATACTGTGGCCAGCAGGACCACGGCAGTGCTTGTCCCCCTGTACTTGGCTCTCATGAGGCCACAGCTCAAATCTTGTCTTTACTTCTGGGCCTCTTGCTTCAGAAACAACAATGAAGTGCTGGAGTGTGTCCAGAGAAGGGCAACAAGGGTCATGAAACGACTAGAAAACATGTCTTAAGAGGAATGGCTATTTAGTCTTGAGAAGAGGCGGCTCAGGTGATCTCATCACTCTCTACAACTCCCTGAAAAGAGGGTGCAGTGAGGCGAGAACCGGTCTTTCCTGCCACGCCTGCAGTGAGAGGACAAGAGGAAATGGTCTTAAAATGAGACAGGGGAGAGCCATATTAAATATGATTTTAAAAAATTTTACTGTTAGCTGTCAGGCACTGGAAAAGGTTGCCCAAGAGGTGGTGGAGTCCCCATACCTGGAGGTGTTTAAGAGGCATCTGGATCTAGTGCTGAGTGATGTGGTCGAGTGGTTTAGGGGTTACAGTGGCACTGCCAAGGTGGATGGTTGGACAGGATAACCTTAAAGGTCTCTTCCAACTTCAATCATTCGGTGATTCTATGACATAGCTGAAATGGGCAAGCCAGTCAGATCTCTTCGATTTGTGTATTTTAGCTAAAAACCCTAATTTTAAAAACTCAGACTCATTTACTACTCATTTATGTACTGTATCAGTTAAATACACTGTTTTTCCTATAGTTGTCAGAATACAACTGAAAGGCAATTTTCTGGCAAAATTATCTTCTGCTAGACTAGTCATCTGAAGACAGCCAGACAACAGTACTCCTTCCTTCTTCAGCCTCAAGTATGTTTATAGATTAACTTTGTTCCAAGTAACATTCCTAATAATCAGCATTTAAGCTCGGTTTATTAAAAAGCATGTTACCTTATTAACTTTTTCTGCACTGCTTCCTACGACTACAGAACAACCACAGGTCTGCAGGTGTGAACTAATTGCACTGCAAGTTAAAACAGACATAGGTTAATACATTTAATCAGATTTTTCAAATGAAACAATTATCACCTTCACAAGAAGAATAAAGTGCTTCAAGTATAAGTATAGCCTACAAGCCCATAACCATAGGACTTTAAACAGCAGCGTAACTTACTGCTGAAATCCAAAAGATCAACAGTCTCTTCAGTATTGGAAGCACACGTGATGGTCTATAAAGAGATGTCACCAAGCACTACATATATGAATGCAGTTATGAAGGAGATACAATGAAAGGTACAGAACATCAGTTAAAACCTATGATATACACTATTCCACAGGAAGAGACCAAGTTGCTCTCAAGTTCAACTACTTTCACTTAAAAATTGGGGAAAAAGAGAAATACACAAATTAACAATAAGCATGCTACATTCCACACCATTAATGAGTCTTAATTAGAGTTTATGCACAGCCCAGTTTTTTGCTATTTCAAAAAATGCAAGACTTTGACTTAAGAGTCTTATAAAATGAAATGTAGGTATCAAAGAAAAACGTGTATTTGATAGGAATTCTATTATCAAAAAATGATCCTCTGACAGCAGAGTCTACAGAGGTGTATTAGCCCAAACCCATTCTTCTAAAATGACAGAAACTATAACATTTTATTGACAAAAATCTCAAACGGCCAAATACATGTCATTGTTCCCCCTCCTATAAGGAAATCTATTCCAATCCATGTTCACATGCACATGCAGATAGATACATTTAGATGCACACAAAGTTTAAATCATTTTACTACAGCATAAATCAAAATTTAATTTCATACTTGAGGAGAAAGCCTTCATGGCAACTATCCCCAATGTCATCATCATTTAGCACTGTGTCACTTATCTGAAATGCAAGTAAATATAAACAAAAAGTTAGACAAGAATCTGATCACCATCCAATTAACTGATTTTCACTGTGATACATGGGAACTGTTTGGAAACTAAGTTAAATTGTAAGGCTTCCCCAAAAAACATAATCTTAAAAAGACCTGACTTCAGACAAAACATTCTGAAAATGAAAAAGTCACTTTATTATTAAGTCTTCACCAGTCACAAGTCAGGTTCCTCCTAGTGGCTTTTTTTCTGTAAAAAATGTCCAGAACACTTTAGATTAGTGCATGTCATATTATTTCTACTTCTTCCATGAGAACACTGTAACATGCTGAAACAGGTATCAACACTGAATCCATTAATCTGCCCATTCATTTTGGTTTGCATCAAACTGCCTTTCCACTCGCACTGACATCACCCTATGTAGCCAATTCTGCTGTATGATGACTATAAAAAAATACTGCCATTCCTTACACCATTTAGGAGAACCTGATGTGAAGCAATAGAAGTATACAATAATTTAGGAAAATGGGCATTTTCTCTGGCAAAGTGAGTACCAAAGTAAAGGCCCAAAGCTATGTTTCATCCAGAGGGAGAAAATCACTTTTTAAAAATGCAGAATACAAATAAAACAAGAGCTTACATTTATTTCTTCTGGAACACTGTGTGATTTCATAGATGAAAGGAGTTCCATTACAGGAATGACTTCTCCTGTCAGCATTGGAATGATGCTCTGACCCTGCACAACAAATAAGATGGCTGAAGTAAAAGCACATTGGGCAGTATCAGAAATTACTACTAACACGAAGCTGCAGTATTACATGCAAAACATCCTAACTTGCTATTGCTTGGAAGGGTAGAATGAGCAGAAATTGATGCATAGACTTCTTTGGCTTTGCTGATCAATAATTATGAACTGGAAACATACATTTAGCTTCTCAACATAAAGCCTAAAAGGTATTTCTGGGTCTTATGCTAATTTTCAGCATCAGTTTTGATTGGTGTAGACAACAAGTATTCAATATGAGATTATTTGATCATACTATGTTATGTGCAATCATATGTTAAGCAATGTTAATATGTTATATATTTTATATATATTATATATGTTAACATGTTATATATGTGCAATCATATGGTAATCAATGTTAAGCATTTTACGTTCAAGTCTGATGTTTTAACAATGACTGGAAACCAATATCAGGCATATTACTTATTAACATACAAAAATACTTTCCTGACTTACCTACCACAAGAAAATGAAGCTGCAATCTCACATTTAGAGTTTCAAAAAATCAAATTATTTTCACAGTCTCATCCATTTAAGTCTCCAAGCACATTTCAACATCACAGATGCTGTTTGTCTCTGTAATTCTAAAAGGTGACCTAACCTAACGGAAAAACAACCTTGACAGGAGGCTGGCATGACTCTATGGAAGCTGCAACCTTTAGAGAATGTCAAGTTCAAGTTAATGAGTTTCCTTTTCTGAAAGGTAATATTCTTCACAGATTTCAACTTTATCCCTAAAGTGATGAAATATATTTTCCTTCAACTTGATCACAGCTTCCATCACCCTCTCTTCAGAAACTTTGTCTACTGTGCATGTCACATTATTAGACAGCCCTGTGCATTCTCCTGCATCCCAAAAATAAGAAGTAACGCCAACTTCTACAGTAATCTGATGCAGTCAAATGGTTTTGCAATGGTGTGCCATATGCATCTACCAGACGGCCCTTACCTGATCCTCCATTCTTTCTGTGCCTTCCAAGACAATCTTCTGGAAATGTTCTTGCCTCTCCTGAGCAAGAGAAGCAGTTAAATATAAACGCTCTGGCATTTGTTCATGTACGCTTCTTAGAGTCAAATTTTGATGTTCAAGTATTTTTTCTTTTACAGAGTTGACGTTAGGAGAAAGTGATGTCATGCAACATAGACACATGCTCCCTGCTCTGCCCTCCGCTGCACATCTCCCATGTTTGGGCAGGAAAGGAAGGGTTTGACGACAATGTCAAAACATTTTCTCCATTACAGATCAAGAAAATGCCATGTGATCAGATTATGGTGAAGAATTCCACTTTATGTACAGATTTTTGTTTTCAAATGGATACAGTATAGATTGAGAATTCCTGATGCAACAAGAGAAAAATAAGATCTTCAGAGTGAGAAAAATTATTTGACTGGGGAGGGTGGGAAACAAAAGACCTTTTTTCCTCCCACCTCTTGAGGCACTCACAAGTCTTCAAAACATTATTTTATAACCAAGTACAGGAGACATGAAACCTCAAAGTACACAAAACACAATGTACAAGAGGCTGAACAAAGCTCTGAAAACAGATTCATCAGCAGCTGAATAGCAAACTGCATTTAAAATTAACTTACAATGGAATAAAGTTATTATTCACAAAGGGAATTCGGCGTTAATCACTGGAGCATCAATACAAGTCACAAAAAATAGCAGACACCAGGAGAACTAATGATATCTTTTGCTAGATGCTGACAGGTTATTGCATTTTTATTAGTTACTCATTAGTTTCCTGTGACTGACCTACTCAGACTTAATCAACTTCAAGTGTGAAAAGGGTTTGCAAGAAGTTTTTCAAGCAGATGAATAGGGAATAAGCTAGAGTAGTTTGCCCTTAAACAGCAAAAGTCTTCTAACCATCTAAAAGAAGCATCAGTGAAAAACAATACTAGAACAAGGCAGATTCCTTCAGGGCATCTCGACTCTTCAGTCAGAGAAGGAAAGCATCCTTGGCAATCATTTAAAAGAACCTCAGTCTTCTTGAAGATAAGGCTGAACAAAATGGTGACAATGGCGTAAGCCACTTCCTTTCAGAAATACACTTGTTCAAAATTATTAGACAAACATACAGAGCATAAATTGGAGAAGGTGAAAAGGGTTTATAATCCCATATTGATGACTTGCTCAGAGTTGCTCGTCTTTCTTTGCCAGTCAGAACACTGCTCCATGTTTCTCCTAATCCTCAAGTTCAGAAGGCTTCTTCTCATCTCAAATCTAGCTGGAAATGTTGTCTGGCTCTACACAGAACTATTGAGAGCTAATACTCACAACTACTAAAACATCCAAAACAGATACACAACACCTTTCAGATAAGACTTGGTAATTTTTTTGATTTGCTGTATGTAACCATAGCTGCTAAACTGCCTCAAAATGCAAACTACAGAATGAAGCAGTTTTAATTCATTATCAGCGTTATGATTATTCTACAACTGATGCCTAACTCCTAATCTACGCTTTCCAAAAAGTTTTCTCTTTTCTAAGCAAGACTGAAGATCTACAGATATATGCAAGGATCTTTGCTCTCCCTCAAAAAATTTAAAAGAATTGAAAAAATTTAAAAAAAGAGTCTGTTTCAGAATTCAGAATGTATCACTGTCTCAGCTAATTCAACTGACCTTCCTGCTTAAAGAAAAAATTTTTTTGTCATTCTCAATGCTGCTTGAAGGTTACTTCTACTGTGAAAACATACTGGTATGGAGCAGTATCTAAAAACTGAGAAAATGTATTGTAAAAATGGATAATTCTTATTTGACCACTCACACTAGAAGTCAGTACAGCAGACTAAATGAAAAAAGCCATGTAATCAGGAACATGAGACACCATTCACTTACTTCAAAACCACTAACATCTAGCAGGGTTTTAAAAGACTAGATAAGGAATTAAATATTTCCACTCTATTAAGAAAGAACTTTATGTACTATCATTCCTCTGAAAACTAAACCCCAGAAAGTATGAAAAGCCTGTGTTTCAGAAAGCACTACCAGCCATTATCTGGTAATACAGCAAAAAGGAAATATGATGAGACAAAAATAATATCAGCTTGTTATTTCTGTAATTAGTGCAGATAAGAGCACTCAAAGATAAGTTTAAAGTATGTTGACTACAGGTCTCAGAAGAGAAGATACCAGACAAATGTGCATACATTACAGCTGATGTGCACTCTACTGCTCTAAGCCAGCTTGGACTCCATGAAGAAGACAAAAAATTTAATTTTTACCATTAGACTGTTACTTAGTTTCAAGGAAAATACATAAAAGATTTCGCTTAATAAGGAAATACCCATGATTTACCCAAAGGTCACAGTTCCAATGCTTAAGAAAAATTTAACATGTTTTCCTTTTTGAATTTCAGGAGTAGAAGCATTTGGACTAAAGCAAATGTACTTTTGTAGATCTCCCTTTAGCTCTATACACTTCAAGTCCTGACAAACTGTTTGTTAACACCCTCTTTTTTAAAAATAAACCTGTAACAGCAATGAAAAGACTAATTGCATCAGTTCCCTTTTCTGGACCTCAACAAGGAAAACAATGATTTGAAACACAGTAAATTTACAATTATACCTAATTTAAATACACAAATTAACACAATTAAAAGCAACAATTTACATGAAATTCAGAGATATGAAAAACTGTACAGGAAACCTGTTTCAACTACACAGTCTTGTAGAGCCTATATAATATCACCAGGATAATCCCATGACTAAAAATCTCAGCCTTGAATTTCCTGATGTAATAATCTGGTAATCTTTAACCTTCAAAACTATATAGAGACCAGCCTTTTCTGAGTTTATGTCTCTGGACTCCACATGACAGATATCACAGCATCTCAATTTTTGTTTCTGCACAAGACAATCCAACAATTATTTTAAGTAATGAACAATAAACTTACCTTATGCATCCATATCCTTCCTTTCCTTATAATATGTGTTAACCTATCCACGCACACTCTGTGAAGTGGCAGGTAGAAACCAAGTTCACTTTGTGGAAGTATAATTGATAGTCCATATGTGCTTCTGTCTCCATTCCAGTTGCCATCAAAGATTAATGACACAATGATTACCCTTTTTTCGGCCAAAACAAAGAACTTCACATCTATTGCACCACTTTCTGCATTCCTAAGTATTTCTCCATTCAGGGTGTGGTTAGCAAGAAAAGTTATTTCACCGTCACTGAGAAGTACCTGTTCTGTCTTTGGAGCCCAGATATGGCGCACTCGGGGGCCAAGAATATTGTCCCAGTAAGCAAAAGTAGCAGCTAATAATGGTGACTCGCCATTCAAAGAGATCTCTGTCTTAGCAACTGCAGGAGAAGGTGGTGGACAAAGAGCTGACATGCTTGTTTCCTCTCTCTTGTCTAACTGAAATGCTTACATTACCTAAAAAAAAAAAAAAAAGTTTTGTAGGAAAAAAAAAGTTAGAGCAGCCATCACAATTGAGAGCAACCACACAAAAATCTTCTTTTTACATAGGCAGGTAGTGATAGGACTTGTTTTAAACCAAGACAGGAAATATTTAGATTTGATATTAGGATTAGACGTTTCTGTGACTGTGGTGATGCACTAGAACAAACTGCCCAGAGAAGTGGATGCCCAGTCCCTGGAAATACTCAAGGCCAGGATGGATGGAGCATTGAGCAACTTGATTTAGTGGGATGGCATGCCTGCCCAGAGCAGGGGATGTTGGAACTACATCATCTTTAAGGTCTCTTCCGACCACAGCCTTTCCACAATTCTTTTCTTTCCAAATGACACTTCCAAGAGGCAACCTGACTTCTTCACCCAAGGTTTCATCATAGATTTCCTTCAGGAAGGAAGTTTGTATATTCACACATATATACACATACATATACATATATATATATATATATAGACATATATACATATGTACGTTTCACATAACAAAGTGGCTTGCTTTACAATCATTAGTCAGACCTCAAATGCCTTTTACTCACTAGAGAAGTATGCTGAACCTGCACAACATACAGCTTGGGTGGTATCACACACAGGGTGTTACGATACAAGACAAGTGCTCGGCACTTTATTGAATGTATTGCCAGATAACTGCTTATCCTGTGTGGACACAGTCCCTGAACATTTTCCCTAACAGTTTCCACCAACTCTACAGCTTCCCCAGTCCGATGACGCTGCAGAACATAACAGGAAGTTCCATCCTCCCTAAAANAGGAGAAGGTGGTGGACAAAGAGCTGACATGCTTGTTTCCTCTCTCTTGTCTAACTGAAATGCTTACATTACCTAAAAAAAAAAAAAAAAGTTTTGTAGGAAAAAAAAAGTTAGAGCAGCCATCACAATTGAGAGCAACCACACAAAAATCTTCTTTTTACATAGGCAGGTAGTGATAGGACTTGTTTTAAACCAAGACAGGAAATATTTAGATTTGATATTAGGATTAGACGTTTCTGTGACTGTGGTGATGCACTAGAACAAACTGCCCAGAGAAGTGGATGCCCAGTCCCTGGAAATACTCAAGGCCAGGATGGATGGAGCATTGAGCAACTTGATTTAGTGGGATGGCATGCCTGCCCAGAGCAGGGGATGTTGGAACTACATCATCTTTAAGGTCTCTTCCGACCACAGCCTTTCCACAATTCTTTTCTTTCCAAATGACACTTCCANNNCTTTCCAAATGACACTTCCAAGAGGCAACCTGACTTCTTCACCCAAGGTTTCATCATAGATTTCCTTCAGGAAGGAAGTTTGTATATTCACACATATATACACATACATATACATATATATATATATATATATAGACATATATACATATGTACGTTTCACATAACAAAGTGGCTTGCTTTACAATCATTAGTCAGACCTCAAATGCCTTTTACTCACTAGAGAAGTATGCTGAACCTGCACAACATACAGCTTGGGTGGTATCACACACAGGGTGTTACGATACAAGACAAGTGCTCGGCACTTTATTGAATGTATTGCCAGATAACTGCTTATCCTGTGTGGACACAGTCCCTGAACATTTTCCCTAACAGTTTCCACCAACTCTACAGCTTCCCCAGTCCGATGACGCTGCAGAACATAACAGGAAGTTCCATCCTCCCTAAAAGTCATGCTAGAGTCACAGGAAGATAAGAAATAAAAAATGTTTCCAAACAAATTCAACCAACGACAGAAAACTGTAACAGCTAGAACCCACTCACTGAGGAAAATCTTTCATGAGCAGTTAGCAACTTTCCTTTCTGTCTGCAGCACTCCACATGACAGCAGCAGGGAATCCCACATGGGACCAACGGAGCAGGAACACACACCTCACTACCGCAGCTTTAGCTCGCCAGAGCTCTGCATCTGAACTTCTTCTTCCTTTTTTATTTATTACCTCACAGCAGAAGTGTAAAACCTCTTTCGCTCCGGCTCCTTCTCAGGAGGCAGCCGGGGCCCCGCACAAGCGCCAGCCAAGGAAGCCGAGGCCATCTGACCTGGCCATCTGACACCGTGACTTTACGATTTTCAGGGAAGAGAGGGCGCCAGCCACACTCACTGACTCCTTGTACCCACGGACTGACCATAGGCATGCTTTCACCACCGCCTCTCCAAACGCATGGCCACCTCGGCGGCGGCAGCACCTCCGCGCTCCCGGCACGGATCAGGCCCGTGTCGCACCGTCCAGCTCTGGTCTGAACCGCTCGGGGAGGCGGCAGAGAGGCAGCTGCGGGAGGGCCCCGCTCCTTTCCCCGCAAAGCGGAGGGGCCGCTAACACCGCCCCCAGCACTAACACAACGCCGCCGCCCAAGCCCCGCGCCCGCCTCACCTCGGCTCCGGCCGCTGCCCCGCGCCTGCGCCGCCCCGCCCCGCCCCTGCCGCACACCGCGGGTCCGCAGGCGCGGCACCGCCCCGGGCTGGGACGGGGTGGCCGCCCCGGGGTCGGGACTGCGTGCAGGGCCGTGGGTAGCCGTCCTGGTGTATTCCTGGTAGAGGGAGTGGGTCGAATCTGGCGGGTCACAGGGGAAGGGAGCAGGCCCAACGCAGTGTAGTTTGCGGAGGAAGCCAAAAGACAAAAGTGTATTGTGGCAGGAGGATCCGGCACAATTTATGAAGGGGGTTTTAGGCCTAAAAGAGGA
>VWZS01010166.1:150275-295292 GCA_013397075.1 Rhabdornis inornatus
AGGAAGTTGATAATGACGGAATTGGGTTGGTTGGTGGACGCATCAGGTAAGTGACGGGCTGCAGTGCAAGGAGTTATTTTTCCCCCTGACAAAGAATGCATCTAGCTATTAAACCTAAGGCTGCACACCTTCACAGAAATTAGAGAGCATGCAACCCAGAGAAGGTGGAAACAAACTCAGACCCTGAGCTCAAGTGACAACACATCACAATTTTATTTGTGTTTTTAGTATGGCAACCCGAATCATCATCATGACTTCATGCTTTAGAATAAGGGAGTACATTGGCAAAAAGGGAAAGAAAGAAAACATAGTGGATTTCAGTTGCTCAGCCTGGTGGAGTAAAGACAGGGAAACATGGTATTACCTAGCTGCCCTGCTTCAGTGAAACCATGTGTGCACTCAGTGCAAGCTTGCATCACTTTGTAAAACATGTTGAAGAAAGCTAATTTCACTGTAACAAAATTCTATTTCAGCCAGAGCAAATTGCCACAAAATTAATGTCCTAGCTAAAAGAGAGCAAATGGGAAGGGTTGGTTGAGATTTCAAGAAACAGGGGCGCTCAGTAGTAGTACAGGTATCAGTGATGAGATTACGCTTTATGTACACATAAGCAACATGAAGGCAGATTTTGAGAAAGCAAAGCTTGTCTCTTCTGTCCCCACCTATTCATTCTTATAAGAGGTGAATGATGGGCCTTTCCTCAGTACTTCTGGTTGATGGTTTGAAGCTTTTTCACATCCGTGTTAGAACCAGTAAAGCATGCTTGCGCTGTCACTGCATGTTCATTGGGTGTCTTGTTACTAATTTTAACTTGTTCTTAGAGACACTGACTTTAGCAAGTACTGGGGCCCATGCAAATTTGAGCTTGACCTGTGAATATAAATTGATTACACAGAACTTCGGGTATTGATTCTAGCTGCCCCTCACCAGTTTTTTGTATGTGAGTGGTGCTGTCCCAGACTGCTGTCATTATGTTAGTACTTTGCTGATCACAGAATGGGTCAGATTGGAAGGGACCAGAGTGGGTCAGCTGGTTCAACCTCCCTGCTCAAGCAGGGTTGTCCCAAAGCACATGGCACAGGAAGGATTGTGTCCAGATGGTTCCTGAATATCTCCAGTGAGGGAGAATTCACAAACCTGTTCCAGTGCAATCTCTAAATGCACAGGCATGACAGTGTAGGGACCCATTAGTTACAGAAAGCAGCTTGAAATTCTAGAGCCGCTCTGCTGAAGTTAAAAATTTTCAAATAGGATTTAGGGATACAGAAATTTGAAGTGCTGAGGCATTTCATTTTAAGGAGACTCCCTCTCCACCCCCTGCCCCACTAGGATTCTTACACACATGAAAAGAGTGATTTGATGCCCTGAAGAAAAGTGTTACATCTGCATGCCTTCATGACTGGTAACATGGCTGCAAAATGTCTGTGTAAATGGATGGTGGGAGGAAGCATGAATATGACAAAAAAGCTTGTAGCAAATAGCTGTGTTGGAGCTCAGGGAACCCTGGTCTTCCTCTGAACAGATGTCAGTAACTCTTACGCAGCAGCAGTTCAGCTTTGTACAGGCTGGAGAGATAGATACAGATACAGGCAGTAAAATGAGTTAACTCCTTCTTGGCTGCTGAAATCACACTGACAGTTCCTCTTCAACTGCCAGAAATTAAAAAAATTGAAAACCAAAATCAGTGTCTTAAAAGATGCCAACCATCAATTAGAAACATGTGAAAAAATGGTGATACTGTTTTATTTATGATGGATCAGTGGTCATGTGAATTCCAAGTGTTTTCTTGATTCTAGCGTTGTTTTTAAATCACAGCAAGACAGGATCAGCTATACTAACCACTAGAGTGGTTTTGACTTGGCAAAAATAATAAGAATGTGGAGTCTACACTATATTGCTGTGTCATCAGTTAGAACTAAATAAATTACAAAACTGAAGAAAAGGAGAATTCACCCCTGGGATATAACCAGCTGTGTTGTTTGATTCTAACACTGCTGATGGAGAGTGCTGTCTCAATAAGGTAATAAGTTATGTCAAAGAAAACATGCAATTATCCATGAAGAGTTTATCTGGAAAGTGGAAATAGACATGATATTTTTGATAAATAAGAGATAAGGTCATGTGGTATGTATACCTCTCAGATACAGTTTGTAAAACAAGTTTCTTGTAGCAGTAAGATCTTAGCTAAAGGTGGTTTTCATTAACCAAGCTCCTGTGCTGGGTTTATTTTTCAAATAAAGGCATTGTTCAGATGCAGTTACACAGCAGACTTCTATAAATTCTAAATTCGCAAACCTATTGAAAACATCTGGTCTCGTCTGGTTTGACTTCTTCCCAACTCCAGGTGAGTATTCCCTCTCTCCTTTTTCTGCTATATGCATGTTTGTGTGATGATACAACTTAGCTCTATCGCAGATCAGTCTTACCTGTCTAAAAGCCAATTTCTGTTTTGTTTGGGTATGTAGGCAGGCAAACCTAACCTTGGGAATAATGTTTCACTGAAGCAAGAATATGTCATTATAGCCTATTGACCTTCTAACAATGACACAAAATTGGTTATAACCCAAGACCATATTTTAAAATTAGAGATGTGCATTTTGGGAAATTTTCAAGTCTGAAAGATGCTGGGAAAACAACAGAAAACTTCTTCAATACGTGTTAAAAAGGAAGAAACCCAGAGAAACTATAGCAGCACTGCTTACTAGGGCCACAATATAAACCACTTCCTCCTCATTTTCACTTCTTCTCTAGAGGTTTGCTTCTCTTACTGTGGAAGGCTCTGACATGTATTGATGAAAATCTGTGGGAGCACACTGTTTTTAAAGGCACTAGATAGCCCCTGCTATCTATTCTGCAGTTTGCCATGGATATGCTGATTGCCACCAGCAGGGGGTTTTAAGAGATTTTAAGCTTTTCTCCGAATGGCCCAGTACTAGTCTATTAGGATAGTCATATCTGGGAGATGTTTTAAAATCTTCTACATGAGTGCATTAGCCTTTATGTACCATTGAGAGTAGGGGAGTGTAAAGTATTCTCATTGACCTTCCAGCTACCATAAAAGGCCCTCTTGAATTCTGGGTACCAAAACAGACCAAATACTTGCCATCACTGAGCAGACTGCTAAAAAAAAATGAATCTTTCATAATCAGGTATGGCTGCAGAGGATTTATCAGGAAGTGTGATGTTTGATGGACACTTTTCTATTCTACTGTTTGTCCGTATACTCATGCTTTTATTTGGTGAAGAAGGGAAGTCAGGAAGGCCAGTAAGTAAGCCAGTAACTTCTGAGACACAGCATTTCTGTAGTTGAAGGTCTTTTTCTGCTTTTAACAGAATATTAAAGTACACACTTTTCAAAAACACTGATTTTTCACTTCATTATTTCCAATATTATTTCCACTTGAAAGGAGGTCAGTGCTTTCAATGGCATGTCCCTCACTGCTGCCAAAGATTTTTGGAATGGGTCAGACACTTGCTGGATAGTCAGCAGAAGCTGGTTGGTAGTTCAGTAACAAGCCGAACATAGGTAAAAGGTCTTCCAAGGCAGTACCTTTGGTTTAGTACTCAGAGATTTTTCCAGGGAAAACTGTAGGAAGTTTCTGAAGTCAATATCTGTGCTGAGGGAAAGCAGCAGGGTTCTGATGTCGCTGCTGTTCTGGTTCAGCTTTACCAGGTCTTCTTGGTGTCACCAAAGGAAATTGCTGCAAGTCTGAAGTTCTGTAAGACTTCGTGTAAGGTGGAGGTCAAGGAAGGACAGACGGGTTTCCTTAGAGGTCACTGAAGATCAGTACCAAATTTGGAAGTAGCCAGTAGGTTTTCCTAGTGTAGTCCAGTTTGAGACCCAGTGCTAAAATTTACTTTGATGTCAGCCAAGGTCGCAACTGTCACCAAAAGCAGGCAATTCTGCTGAATTCTCCATAATTGCAATTTTCTCTTATCAGTCAATTTGATTAAATTGCTAACTGTTACACATCCAATTTTCAGTGTTTTTACAATAAGAAGCCATTTGCTTTTGAGTTGCTACCTTGGCTATGCCTATATATTCTTAGTATCACAACACATCAAAGCAATGTGCAGAGCTGGCTTAACAATCTTTTGGTAGCATATACGTACTTTCCACAGGATGACCACACTCATGGAATAATGAACCCCAGGGTGCAGCTTGTTTCACTTTTGCCTGTTTCAGCATTGCAGCCCGGACCACCAAGCCACTGAGGAAGCCCCTTGCAAGGTGCCATAGGCACGTGCCAGTGGGGGTTCCCTCCCCTGTGTCCTTCACAGGAGGAGGGTGCAAGTGTTGCAGTGTGGCTACTTCGTCTGCCGGGCATCAACAACTGCCGTTCCCACTGCTGCAAATTGTTTCTCTGCTTTTATATTGCTTTTTAGGGGGATTTTTTTATCCACCGAAGTCTCTGTTAATTGCCTGATTACCATTTAGTCCATCTGATTCTTTATCTTAATCTTTAGCATTACCAGTCTTGGACAAACACGCCCGAGACAGTTTTGGTTGTCCCATTCCCATTCACCATTACAGTGATGTCACTATCTGATCCTTTCTTGTCATGTGGCTGTTGGAACAAGAGAGCGCCCTCACAGGCATCTCAGGACTCATTCTCACACTCTAGCTCTTTGATATCAGAGAACAGAATTAACCTTAGAAAGATGGGTTTGTAGCTGAAAGGATGAGGATCCAGAAGAGCCAAATTCTGTCCTGTCTGCATATTCATAACTTGCCATATGTTGAAATGTATTTCAACTTACAATGCAGAAGGCATTATAAGAGTAAAAACACAGCCTTAGAACCAGAACAGTCTTACACTTTGGATAAAATACACTGTTGCTTTGATTTCCAGATGGAAAATGCTTCCACACATACTTACACTTCTAGTCATTCCACCTTTCCAGGTGTGTGACAGAACATTCTGTATTATAGTCCCCAAAACTGATTGAAGATGGCCTTACTGCTACCCATGTTGTATGGCTAAGTCAGGTTGTTGATCTCTGCTACTTATTTCAACGCTCCTAATTCTAGAACAAACTGTAACGAGTACTTCCTGTTCAGAATGTTCCACAGGCTAGATAATGTTTTTTGTTGCTCTGATAGTGTTTTGATCATGTAATTCTTTGGTTGAAATACTTTAGAAGAGTCTCAGTGATACTGGTGTGTTCTGTACTTGAAATTTTACCAGCTGAAGGGTGATGACAAGTTCATGAAGCTGTAAATGTTGAGCTAGTCTATCAAGCTGTTTATTTGTCTTTATTGTCTTATTGCTAGCTCATTTTAATCTCCACAATTCATTTGTCATTACTGAGTCCTTTACAGGTGTCAAAGAATCTGATTTTTTAGTTCTGACAAAAATATGGTACCCAAAATTCGTGTGTTGTTTATACCAGCATGCTTACCCTCTCTGCTGCTTTTTCCATCTGTTTGTCAGAAAACGCTTCAGCTGGATTTCATGCAGAGCTTTTATATGGACTCTTAGATATGTAAACTTCTTTCTTCCTCCTCTTGGGCAAAACAAAATTACTACAGCTGTTTTCCTACAGCTCCAAGGCCAAAGAAATATATTTCAGTACACTAGCCAGACTGAAAGTATGTATGCAAGTCTTCCTAGATCCACAAGACATGCAGCACTACCCCATATGCAGAGGCCTGGCAGTTATTTGTAAGCAGAAAATGGCAGCATTTCTTAGTTGTATATTCAGCTAGACAGCAAGGCAGTGAAGAACAGCCACCTTTGGCATTCCCTGGTGGCTCACTTGCTCACATACTTGATCATCCAGCAACCCTGTTCTATCGCCTTGGTTCCATCACTGTGTGCAACTCCAGCAAAAATACGACATTTGAATTTCCCAGAGCTGCATGTGACTGAGGAGCCAGTTCTACACACACTTGAACTGAGCAGTGAAGAGACGTGATCGTTTCGTAGGATCATGGTAGTTGCCAAGTGATACAGCCTTTCCGTATGGGAAAGTAGTTAAAATCCAAATACAGCTCAGCACTTTATTTTAGTCAACTGGAAAGAGAATCTCTCTTTCAGGATGGTAAGTGCAAGCCAGGTTTGTAACCATGATGAAGTGTCTGCAGGCTGCATAGATTCTAAGACAGTTGAAAGTGACTAAGTTTCTTCAAGCACCCACAGAACTGGCTAGCAATCAGATCAAATGCATTTAGCAAGCCCTCTGAGCTACATGTAAAGACTTCTGAGTAGTGTGTGGTGTGAGTTTAGAAATACAAATAAGATTTCGTGATACTTAAATGATTCCAAATACTCATTCGTCTTATCCAGTTAAACCAAATGGTGGCACAATATGTACAATATACAAACCTTGAGTATCAGTGAGGGCTGCAGAAATGTATTGCTGTTGGAGATGTTTTTTTTTTTTGCTATTTTTTCATTCTCTGCATTTGCTTTTACTTCCACTGGGATCAGTGGCAAAATTTCCTTTCGATTTGTAGGAGAGGACTACCTTGCCTTGAGGCAGTGCAGAATGTTGACTGCAGCTGTCAATGACAACTTCATTTTAGAACAACAATGTGGGTACAATTCAACACTTCCTCATAATGTGTACAATTATTTTCACCAGAGAAAAGATTTGGAATTTTTCTGCACCTGTTTTAATTGATCCTACTCTGAAGAGTTGCAAGCAAAGCCTGGTAACAGACACTTCTGTGGCTTTCCATCTTGACTTTAATATTTATTTTCTCTGTCCTTATTTTCCGGTTTGATTATCTTGTTTGGTTTGTTCAAATATTAGAGAATCTTTCTAAGTGATTCTGAAAAAAGGTGATTCTTCAAATATATGTTTTAATTGTTGGTTGACTAGTTAAACTTTGAGTGGGTTATGGTAGGTTTGTGTCTTACAGATGCTTCTGTCTACATGACCTAGTAGGGCATTTTTGTTAGATGTTTTATTTCTGCTTTACTTTCATGTATTACTGTCATGAACATGATGAAAAAAACAGTGTGTGTTGGGATACTGAGGTTCTAAAACTGGTGGTGGTGGCACTATTATCATCCTTAATAATGACACATGCGCACTCATTCCCAATGCAGCATTCACCAAGTCTTGACTTTCTTGTTTTTTTCTTCTTTTGGGAGGATTGTTGCTGATCCTGGAGAGCTGGGGGAAAAAGTGTTGATTTTCTGGTGCTTGCAGTTGCTGACCTTGAGTGTCGGTGGCCAAATCCCCTAACACCTCTGAGCACTTTTTTGGGTGCATTTTCAAGGAATTTCCTCTTTTTCCTATTTTATAAACATGCTTTTCTTCATCTAAATATATGTAGAAACATGTAATCTGCCTCTAAATTGAGGGGTTAGCCTTATGGCACATACTTTTTTTTTATTGTGGGGTTTAGTCATGTCACTTCAGTTTAATCTAGAGTGTTTCTATGTTTTGCAACAAGCCTAGGTTGTAGCTAGCAAATAGTAGACCTGGGCTTGAGAATTCAGAAGCTCAGTTTTGGACATTCACCCCTCATGTCTGTGGTTATCTCCTGCCTGTTGATGTTAAAAATCTAAGGTATTGTCCATGACAGTTAAAAATACCAATATTTAAAAGATGTAAAGAATACAAATTATTCTATGGTCTGCTTTCAGTTTTTCTAGTCTTGAACTGAGGAATCTTATGCTTACTTTCTTGTCCATTTTTCTGGTATCATGCCATTAATTTTCTGCTTGGATTAATAAATTCTTATCAGGCATTTTAAAGCTACTCTGCTATTGAAAGGGGACTGATGTGGCCTTATGTCATTGCCTTGTTGCAAAAAGCAATTGTATTTTTAGATGATGCTGAAAAACAATGAACAGTTTCAGACTAAGCTCAGATTTTTTTTAAAGACTGGTTATAGCAGTGAGGTACCACATCAAGTATAACAAATATTTATATTTAAGAAATATAAGAAAATACTTAGATAGAAACACCAAAGAATGTCTAGTATTGCTTCCTCTTCAAAAACATAGAAACACACCTCAAAACCAAGGTCTCTGTTCTCTCCATTTGGCAGAATTATAAAACTTCCAGATGGAGTTTTGCCTCAGAGAGTAGCTTGGATTAATAGCTAAAAATAGTAATGCATCCAGGGAAGAATAAAATTGGTGGGCTAGAAATATGGCACTAAGAGCACTTAGTGACATGAATTTGTCATTTCTGCAACACTTAACTCCACAGGAATTTGACTCATACATGACTTAAATCTTCAAGCAAAGTATAAGATCTATACATCTTCACTGACGAGGTTAATAATTGCTTTCTTTCCAAAATGCAGGACAAAGTACCTGGCCTCCACAGCAGAAATGTGTTAGAGAAATATGAGATATTAGAACTAAAGCTCAGGTGCTGAAGAACAAGCTCTTTCCAGAGAACTAATGAGGGAAAATTGAGTAATTTTTATTTTCTTAATATTAAAACCTAAAAATACTGAAAGAAGAATTGACTTTGATGGAGGAAAAAGGAAACGCATTTTCCCCACTACTGGTTCATTTCTTTTTCAGGATTTATTAATGGCAGAGGAAGTAAACTCAAATATCGGAAGCAAGGATTAAATCTCCCATTTTTTATTCAAAATTGGCATGTAAGATTACAAATTTTGTTTAAAAAATAATTTAGAAATCTTGAAAGTTGTTTCCTTGTTCACAGGCAGATGCAAGGAATCTATCAGTCATCACAGCTAGTGTTGCAGGACAGGAGAATTGCTCTGTGTTTGTTGTCCTGTTATAATAATGCACTTTACAAGAAACTTAAAACACTGCAGTGCTGAATCCACAATCTTCATGCTATTCTAATACTTGTAAAAGACACCTTTTCATATGTTTGTGTTTCATCGAGAAACATAACAAAAGTGGCAAGGAATAAGCTCATCTCTTACTAAAATAAGTATTTGAGATCAAAACCTGTAGCAGGAGTTCAGAGTCTTTTCTATAACATGCCTGTCACTACTCAGTTCAAAGCAGTGGTGCTGCTATGATATAAGGGAGCTGGCTAAGTGACAGCTCTTTAGGATGGTTTGTGTTGGGTTTGCAGGGCAAGGATTTGGTGCCACAGGGGCTACAGGGGTGGCGGCTTCTGTGAGAAGAATCCTCTGTAGACCATCATGAAGACCATGGTGAGGCAGCTGCCTCCACAGTCTGTGGAGGTCCATGGTGGAGCAGAAATCTGCCTGCAGCCCATGGAGAATTCCAGGCCTGGAGCAGGTGGATGTCCAGAGGAGACTGTGAACTGGTAGAGACTCCATGCTGGAGCAGGCTCCTGGCAGGACCTACGTCCCCATGGATGGAGGAGCCCACACTGGAGCAGGTTTTCTGGCAGGACTTGTGACCCCATGGGGGATCCAGGCTGGAGCAGTCTTCCTGAGGGACTGCACCCCATAGAAGGCATCCATGAGAGAGCAGTTCATGAAGAGCTGCAGCCTGTGGGAAGGTCTCAGACCGGGGAAGTTCATGCAGGTTTCTCTCCCATGGGAGGAACCCTCTGCTGGAGCAGGGAAGCAGTGTGAGAAGACCTCTTCCTGAGGGAGAAGTAGTGGCAGAGACAACATGTGATGAACTGACTGCAGCTCCTATTTCCCCCTCTCCGTTTGCTGCTGGTGAACAGGAAGTGGAGAAAAACGGGGGTGAAGTAAAGAAGGGAGAGCTGGGGGAAATGGCTTTAGGATTTACTTTTACTTCTCATTACCCTACTCTGATCTGATTTGTAACAAGTTCATTTAGTTGCTCCAAGTTGAGTCTGTTTTGGCTGTAACACTAACTGGTGAGTAATCTCTCCCTGTCCTTAGCTTGACCAACAAGGCTTTTGTTTATTTTCTATCTTCAGTCCAGCTGAGGAGGGCAGTGATAGAGCAGCTTTGGTGGGTACTTGGTGTCCAGCCAGGGTCAACCCACCATGCAGTTGCTAGCTGACATTCAAGATTTTGTTTATAATTTAATTTTTTTAAGACTTTCAATTTGAATGCACTCTCTCTTGTGCCACAGTGCACCTAAAGAAACAGGGAGCAGTATGTTGGTTGCAGTGTGCTTTTCACCTAGGGAAGGAAAAAACACCATCCTTTTTGCTTCTTTTTTTTTTTGGTAGCAAGCCCTAGAACACTTCCATCTTTCATTGCCGTTCAAATTCCCTTACAATTAAGAGATGCTTTTTAATTTTAGTGCCTTTTTTGAATTTGCAGAAGTGAAGATACTCATTTGTCAAAGATATATTCAGTAATATGTCCACTGTCAGTTATTTTAAGTCTGTCCTTGTAATGTACTCTTCAGATGCCATGGGAGGTTATACACAGAAGAAATTACTTCAGCGAATTAGCCCCACTGCCACGGAAGTTCATATGTGAGCCAAAGACTTGGCACACACTGATGTCATTATATGAAGTGAGTTTGCATTTTAGCAACTCCCATGTACTTGAAATGTCTATGACAAGAAGGTCATTTAGAAGAAACACGGTGGTTTCATTTGGTACCCCTTCATGTAATTTGATGAGCAGAAATTTCCAATCTCTGGTGTAGGTGGAGTACTGCTGACCTTCAGGGCTATCAGCAAAAAGGCTGTGAGTATTCCATTTGCTCTCATCTTCTCCTTTGGTCTTGTCTGGGGACCGGTTTTCATGGCCTAGCATGTGATAAAGCATGATTTTCCAATGTCTAAAGTCAAACACCAGCACCCATGGCCACTAGAGGAACACTGCTGACTAGCTAAAAATGTGACCAAGTTGCATTCTTTACTCTGAGATGATATTTCAAACAATGTTTAGATATGCTTATTGCTAAACCTTTTCTGAAGATAAAAGTTCAGTTTCCAGAGCATCTTTCGGAATGTGTATCCAAAACAAAGACCAAGAAACCCACGCTATATTACCTAGCTTCCACTTATCTGAGAGGGAATAAAAACCGCAGTTATTTTAGTGTGTTCAAAAGATCCAAGAATTTCTGCAGCACAATACCATTTAGAATATTGTTGAAGAAAGTGAGGTAGGTCCTTCTTGGCCTGTTTTCCAGTGTGTTACAGCTAAAGTCTGACAAGATTATTTTGGGTATGATATGAACGCACCAGTTCATCAATTGCCACTTGTAACTTCAAATGTAAATTGAAGTAACCCTGAATGTGGGTTCATTACCAATTCTCACATTACCCAATTCTCACACTGAGTTGAGATATCTCTATTTTTTAGGAGGCAGCCGGGAGGTAGCAAAAGCCTGACTCTCTGATCTTCTATGCTTTACACTGTTTATACATTTTGACAAACAAAGGCATCAGCATTGCTCACAGTTCACAGAGTTTTTTCATCAGTTAATACTCAATCCCCTGTTTGCTCGTTATATCCCACACTTCTCATGCTAATTAGTCCTCAGGTGTGGTTTTTCCCTCCGTTTGAGTCTGAAGTCCATTTTGAGTAGGTAGTCAATGAATTGTCTTCACTTGAAACAAAATGTTAGCCAAGAATACAAATTCACAGTGCAGTTGCTTAATCAGAACCATCTGGCAATGCTACTTATAAATAACTAAAAAAAACTTCAAAATTTGATTCAAATCTTGGGGGTCTCAAATCTTTAAGGGCTTGATATCAAATGAATGTTGTGTGTTGTAGTTCTAAAGATCTGACAACCCTTGCTCCATAAGTTTTAACTAATAAGCAGTTTTCCAGGTATTTTCATGTAAAGCATGAATCCAATCTTGATAAGAATATCTGGGAAAACTAACTTGTACGAAGAGGACACATGTAAAACCCAGTTAAGCTTTTCTGCTGATAGAATAAATGGTTTAAAATTGTTAACAATGCTAAAGGTGCAGAGTACAAATGAGGAAGCCACACCATACTCTTATTGGAATTTGGTAGTTAAGCTTTGTCAAAGACTGTGGAAGAGATCAGTCACATGAAACATTTTACCAACCTGCAGAGATTTACTTATGGTCATGTCTGGTTTCGGTCAAGAGCTGGTAATGAGCCACTTTCATTTTCTCATGGGAAAATATTTCTGTTGAGCATTTTATCAGTATGCAAACTATTTTAAATGTTTTGCTTAACAGGTGAATACACTTCACTCTGCAAAAGCATCACCTTTCGTCACCCAGATGGTAGGAAGTTTTGTGTGACATAAGTTGCATAGGCAGATGGAGTGGAGATCTTGTGGTCCAATCACAGAACATTTCCATGCCCAAAGAAAGTAAAAAGCTGCTTATGAGCAGAAAGCTCTTCCATCAGGAGATTGTCTGCAATGCCTGCAGCCTAAAACAAGGAATCTAAGGATGATTATGGTGCAAGTGTGTTCAGTACCCGTTCTAGCAACCTCCTGCCCCAACTCCACTTGCTAACTTTATTAAGATCATTTGTAATGATGCTATTGGAAGTTATGATGTTACTTTGCCTTTCACTGAAAGCTTGTTAGAAGGATGATTTTAAATGAGTTATGTACAAACAGAATTATTTCTTATATGGGGGACTGGTATGGTAAATCTGTAAACTGAAAAACAGCCACTTCAGCAATGTCTATAAGGCCCAGAAAATGTAGTAGGTAACAGGGCAGGCATGGTATCTGAGACCCAGTATCCCTGGGATCAGGGTCTCAGTTGCCTATCTGGGAATGCAATGAGATATGAAGAACGTATGTGAATCCTCAGGGATTTAAATGATGTAGTGTTATTGCCTAGGCTTTCTCTTAGATGTTACAATACTCAGGACTGTCCAAAAATCAAAGGAGGCTTTAACAGGATGGGAGTAAGGAATCCTAGTCAGTCCCTAACTCCCACTGGGACCAAGGACCAGACAAAACATCAAGTGTCTCTCAAAGTCATAGGTTCTAGATCCACAAACATCTATCAAAGTCTCACAGTAATTATGATCTTATCATAATACATGATAAGAGATGCTAAGTGTATTCCTAATGGAACATACACTAATATGTTATTGTAAGAATTGAAAATTTGCTGCACTATCAGTAGAATTTGAAATGGGACAACCACAGCCCTTTAGTCTAAGTGAGAAAGCAGTGTAATCAGCTTATAAATTAAAAAAATCTCTCTTTTGCCTACTATTGCATAACTGGTTCTTATCTCCACTTCACAGAAACTTTTTTTTGGGATCTTCTATAACATCATTCTATTTCAGCCTACCAAGTCACAGGTGTACTTTTAATTGAACCTTGAGTGCCTTATTGAGTATTGTAAGATATTGTCAAATTCCTAATACCTAGTGGAGTATAATTGTAATTTTTAGATTTTTTTAAAGTGAAAATGACAAAAATCATTAATTGTATGAAGTATTAGAGGCATGCTTGAGCAATTTTTCAGGTAAGCACACAAAAATGGTAAGCCAAACATTCAGGCAGAGAAGACTTTTAGTTACAGCATCGGCCCACAAATGTAATAAGAACGGTATCCGATGCAGACTAGTAGGATTTTATCCTTCTGGTGTCATACTGAGGAACATGTGGCATCTTACTAAAGAATATACAAGTCAAATGCTTAGGGCTAATGGGCAGCTCTACTAATTAAACACAGGGCTCCTGTAATCAGTCGCTACTATTTCTGTTTGAAGTTTATGAACAGAAGTTAAAAGAAAAATGTCTTCAGACAAATCACAGTGAAATGGGAAGAGGAGGTGAAATTCTAGTTATTGAAGGACAGTGAGATGTGTACATTTCCTAATAGGCCAAAGAGTGTGCTTTTGCAAAATGAGAGCTGCTCAAAAATAGAGCTTATGTTGACAGCAGCAAAAGATTCCATACTAGGTATGTAAGCAATGACACCTTAAAAATGGCAGACAGAAAATTAGTTGCTAGGGTTTTCAGTGAGTACATTTTGCAGCAAGTATTTCAGAAGTGACCAAATTGCAAACCATTAACTTTCATGCATGGGATCAGTACCTCTGCTGGGTCTAATGGACTGCCATGGAGCTTGGAGCTTGGCTACTTACACCAGAGAAGGACATGTCCTGCAAAAAACATGTCAGCAGCCTGATTACACTGAAAATTATACGTTTGGTTACTGCACTTATAATGTCATAAGCCTTGTCCAGCTTTCCACTTTCTGGTGATTAAAATGCTTGCGCTGCTATAAGAATTACCTCTACTTAACAATTTTTCACTGAGTAAGAGGCACATGTCCTCATAGGAATCAGGCACACTACCATCACAGCAACAATGAGTTAAGTTTAATTGGAGTACCTTAGCATGCAGAAAAAAAATAGTTGTTCATATTCTTACTTTGATCATTAAAGGTAAAAAGAGTGTAATCTTGCAACTAAATATGTGTTTACATGTAGGGAATTAGAGATCATTATGATTGGAATTTTTATCAGACTGAAAAAGCAGGCCAATTTTAAACTCAAAAGCCTTTATTAAATACATTAATTAACAACTCATTTTCTGCTAATGGTTAATGCTTAAATAGTATTAGTCATCTTCATTACATATGCAAAATTATTTTTCCTTAGCATAGATAAATCACTGCTGTGTATGTGATGCCATGACACTGATGCCGTGAAGTCTGATGACTATGTCCTTGGTAGTCTTGGTTATGGAGGTGGAGGCGATAAAGCTAGATAGCTCTACCATAGGGGAAATCTGGTCATATGTGGGCCTGTCATCTTCCTTTGCTGTCCTTTCTCTTGCTTCCTGATGTTAATATGCTCTTTGCCTGCCTCCTGAAAGAGGGATATATATCATCTACTTCTCTTACTACTTACCTTTGTTCTGGTCAGTCATTCTTCATTTGTATGCATCAAGATGTCCTACCCCCTGCAACCTATCTCTTTTGCATCTGTCTTTGTATTTATCAAACTTTTTCCTGAAGGGATGCTTCGTGTGTGTTGCTGTATGTGTACTTGTTTCCCCTGCTGGTGGTCACATTACTCAGATACATAAAATGTATGTAAGAAGCTTATAAGCTTCTACTGGTTACACTTTTAATTACATTTATATTGGGTTTGAGGCACTTTGATGTTAGTTATTCCCTAAATAGTGTATGCTCAGTTTCTAGGTTTAACAAACCTCTGCTTTGGCTACAACGAGCTTAATTTTTCTCTGCAACAGGAGTCGTACAACATGCCTGTCTATTTTGGCATAAGAAAAACTGCTTTGACTTCATGCTTGTCAGTCCCTACAGGAGAAAACAGGCTTTAAACGCAATCGTGTTGAAAAGGTACTCTGGAATCCAGGGGTGGTCCTTGCCTACCTTGAGGCTAGATCCCAGTTTTGTTTGTACTGAGATTTGTTGAAGCAAAGTGGGGAGGGCAGCTAAAAATATGGCATAGTTATCATATGTTCAACCCTTGGTGTGCCTGAAATATCTAAGGACATCTGAAAGAGGATGCAAAAGCTATACAGACACGCAAATCAGTCCCAGGTATGTCTCACTCAAGATCAGATCAATAATTCCCATAACTGTTAAGAGAATAAAAAGACAAAAAAACCCAAAATGTGGATGAAATTTTGTCTTTTTCAAAAGGTATTAGATTTAATGCAATTGAGTCATACTTAGATATTGTTTTGAAATACTACTTTATGTGGACAAAATGCCATTTGATATCACACATAGTGTGATAGGCACACATTCTGTCGTTGCATCAGTTGTGTGCCTAACTCAGGCAAGGTCTGGATGCATGGCTTATTTATTTCTATGTATTTATACCAAAGGCATGACACTGAATACCAGTGCTATTCAGTATCATTCTTATACTGCACTCTCTTTTTAATGCAGGCCCCTATATAGCTAGAAAATGCATATCCTTTCCCTTCAGAAAGGTCAGGCACCTGTACATCTGGAAACTTCCAGTCATGGAGATTGTGATTCACAGTTCATATGATTTGCAATGACTTTGGTTTTAATTTGAGCTAGTTCTAAAGAATGAACATTATTTTTCTGAAGTCAATTGAAAGAACTTTAAGTGATAAGACCTCCTGAGTATCTAATTGGGTATAAATGTTCTGGATGAGCAACATGGGAAACTGAACATCACCTTAAATGAAATACATAACTTTAATCTTCTTGTACCATAATATAATAGAGGAAAAACACATGGATTCTTTCCAGAGTGATGTGACTGAAGGCAGTAGCACAGTATGGTGCAGAGAAATAACCAGTTTCTCAGGATGGCAGTAAAAAAAGAAATACTTCGTTTTCTCAAAGACTAAACAAAGGTCTTCTTAATAGACCTTACTGGAGGTATAGAAAGAATACAGGTGCTGCTAGTGTTATCCATCTCACAGGTGTTGTAAGAGAAGGTTATGAGTTTATATGTATTCTGTGGAAACTCCCTAGAGGAAACAAAAATGAAGGGAAACAAAATCCTCTCTGCTTTGTCAGCACAACTAAAATTAAAACAGATGCCACAGTGTGTCGTTAAGGGAGACATTTTCCAAGACAGCAGTAGTTCAGTGCACAAGTTACACCAAAAGTTATCCTTTTAGAGGCTTTTGCAGCTGTTGCAGTAACTTGTTCCCTCACTTGAAGGGGAAAAAAAGGTCTTTAGGACAAGTACCCTAGTAGTTGCAGAGAAAAATAAATTGAAATAAAATAATGATTCTAAGCCATAACTTTTAAAAAGTTGAGTTTTTGTGCCACAAACGAATACCTAATTTACTCAGGGGAAAAAAAGTAATTTCACCCCTTTAAGGAAAGGCTACAGATGCACTACTATCAAAAGAATCATGGTATTGTCTGATCTATAAAATATGCTCCATCAGTAGTGAAACATTGCCATAATACAGTCAGCTAGAGGTTTCAGGATGCAGGCAGTAAAATCCCATATGGAAAGGAGAGGATTCTGGGGAGGGAGGGTGCTGTCTGGAGCGTTGCGTGTCACTGCCCAGGGGATTACCTCACTGCATCTACAAACTCCAAAGTCAGCTAGTCTGTCTGTCTATAAGTGAGCAGCACTGGAGTGCTTCCTTTATCCCTACTGAGCAACAGTTCTAGTAGAATCACAGCTTCCTTATTTACAATCCTTA
The DNA here is from genome assembly GCA_013397075.1 of Rhabdornis inornatus. NCBI lineage: Eukaryota > Metazoa > Chordata > Aves > Passeriformes > Rhabdornithidae > Rhabdornis > Rhabdornis inornatus. The sequence goes on from VWZS01010166.1 coordinate 167,213, forward strand.
CTCCTTAACTGCTTGCACATACAGGCTATTAGTTAGTAGCTCCCTCAGTTATTTGCTTGCTGACCCAGCTGACCTTTTTCTTGGATTTGGTCAGTTTGTGCCTAGGCATAAATGATAGCAACCGTTTAAGAATGAAGCTGGTGGCCTTTCTTTTAAAATCAAAGATACCAGACAACTGAGAAAAAATTGCTGCAGCAAGAAATGGTTATTTCTACAGTGAAGGTTTTCCTTATTGCTCTCACAATGGATCCATGGTGAATAGTGTTAAAAAATTATATCATGTAGGTGTGTGAAATTGAACAGAATAAAGAAAGGAAAGCAGTGAAGGGGTTATATCTATTTTTAAGAAGATATTTGGTGGAAAGATTTTAATGAAACCAGTAATTTTTAAACAAAACTAGTAATGAAACCAGACACATCTTTTTGACACAACTTGAGGACTCAATACTGTGTTGAAGAAGCAAGGTACAATTTTTTTATTATACCTTCCATTTAACAGTGAAGAAAGAAAAATGTAGTATAGCCAACTGTGCTCTTTTGTGCACCCTCTCTCCTGCATTAGATATCGGCCTTTTGCCTCGATGTTTGTGGACCTTAACAACAAACAACAGCATTTTTTTAAAAAAAAAGCTGTTTAATGTCCTTCCTGTTTAGTCTGCTATGATGCCTCTTGTTTTGTGGCAGCAAGCACAGAAACGTCTAGGTAGGCAGTCATGGGGCACAAAACAAGCCGGGAAAGGAGGTTTTTGCTGATTGAGATGTGGGGGAGAGATTATCAGTGAGAGCTGCTTCCCCTACCTGCGTGTTCAGATCTGGGAAGGGATGCAGCTACATTCCTTACCGCTGTTTCCCAGAAAAGTGACCCTTCTTCAGTCATCCCATTAGTACTAAGAGAGCTCTATGTGCTGCCATTCTGGGAGTGTGAAGAACTCTCTACAGAGTCATTTTATGATACTGATGTGCCTTTTTATGTCTTCTTTCTCCTCGTTTGATTTATCCCAATGGTTTCAAATGATGCTGTTGGAGGCGAACTACTCCAAGTGAGTAGTTAGAGCTTGTAGGCTTAGTCAAAGCCTTGGGGTTTAAGGATGCTCTAAACCTATGATTTTGCATATGCTGGAGGACCAATTACACAACTCTCTTTAAAGGCATGCCTGTCAAGGAACATGTAGTAATCATTAAAGCTGTTTTTTTCATGAAGTTTTAGGTTATATCTCCTCTTTAACACAATAGAAAATAGCACTTCAGTTGACAGAATGTATTTTCTCATCCAAATTTTTTTTAACACAATGTTCCCATACCTGATCTATCTGTGAAGGAGGTATCCTGTAATTTATGAAATGAACATTGGCTTGTTGAACTGTGGATGCTCAACCATGGCTATAGTTATGTGCAATCAAAAATGCAAATGAGCAATTCAGCCTGAGTTCTTGTTCTTTGTGAAGGTTACAAGTACCCTCCTTTCACTATCTATTGCGGTCTAGACCTAAATTTACACAGGAATGATAATGGCTAGCTAGAGGTCCACCAGCATGCACTTCACCTGTGTACTAAAACTGAGCACAACCTCTTAATGTCAATAATATCAGCCAGCAAGTGATGAGGGTGTGGGTGCTTGGGGACTGCAGCGCTGGCCCTTGTCAGAAGTAAGTTGCTGCCACATGCTCCACGGAGGGCTTCAAGCTCACTTTTCCATTGGAGCCGTGTATGACAGCACACTGACAACCTGAAATGCATTTAGAAAGACAGTTCATGCTCTGCTTGCAACATTCATCAGAAAGGGAAAATATGCATCATCCTCTTTTAAGAAAAGACATAAAAAACTATCAGTGAAGACATATTTCAGCTGATTACACATTTCCAATAATATGTGGAGCATGAAGAAAATCAGTAGTCTTAGGAACACTATATTTGTCTCTCATTCTCAGCAAATGTTCCCTTTATTATTCTTGTTAAGTTGAGAACAAACAGAGTTGATAAAAGATAGGTAATTTTTCTGTAAGAATGAAGCTTCATGTGTGGCAGAAGATATGAAGATGTCTGTAAATCAATACAGAAAATTTAATAATTTCCTTAGGAAACTAATGGAAAAGGGAATTTTTTAAAATTTAATGTTGGAAGGCATAGCTGAGGGAGAGAAAGAGGGTGGCAGAGTGGGCTGTTTTCATGGTGCCAGATCTGAAAGCACATTGTATGTCTGAGATTGGCAGAAGAAGAGGAAAGTTTCATAATACATGCTGAAGCTAATGAGGCATTAATTAGGAACAAACTGAGTTATTTTTGTTAATCACAGCAAGCCTCATAGTTTTTAAACTCTAAAGTAGTAACAACTGTTGGCTGGTATCTGGAACAGTACTTTGTACCTGAACAAATAATGAAAACATCAGTTTTCCAAAGTCCAGTTTGTGATACTGACCAAGCAAAACTGAACCCCCAAACAGTCTTAATGGAACCTGTATGCACATATAGTGTTCTGCTGCTTTTCCTCATAAAGGGGTAAATAAGCTCCAAGGTAATACTTAATCTGTATGTAAATTAGGTATTAGTATATGATCTGTAGCAAAAAGCAGCAAACAAGTAAGGACAGAGGACTTTTGCAAAGAAACAATACAAAAAGAAGACACATTGTAGACCTGTAAGTAAACATATATTTATGTTCTTAATGTTGTCTATTATGTAACATCCTGGTTGATAAGCCCAGGAACCACCCTCACCATAACCACAAAAAGCAGTGAACATGCCATGGTGCCCTGCAGACATGTAGGAACTACTCTGCCCTTGGCTCTAGTCCAGTGTGGTCCTGGCCAAGCCACCCTGCTGCCCAAAGGATGGCTCAGTGGCTCCAGATGTCAGCCAGAACTGGAGTTCCTGTGAATGGCACCATTTATGTAAGGGTGGCTGCTCAGTTCAGGTGTAAAAGAAGCACTTTCTGTCTTCAATCCTGCTGTGATTGAGTGATTTAAAAAGTACTCAGAAGTCTTTGTTTGCTTTTTGACACGATAGTGGTAATGGACAGTTATATGAGCACCTCAGTATTTTCTGAGTTCTGTAAAGTTTGGGGGAGGAATGTGATGTCCATCCTGGAATGACACATGAGAAAGGGGAAAAAGGAGAACTGGCCTGGCAGAATGACAAATGAGCACCGTCACCACTGACCACCATGGAAAGATGGACAATTATGACCACAGCAGACAGCACCCAGCTTGATTTAGTCTCTCTGCAAACCCTGCTCCATCCTATACTGCAGGGGGGGCAATGAGAGCCATCATAAACAGCTGTTGTCTTCTACCAGCAAGTTGTTCTGGAGTTTATTTCCCTCTGAGTTATCTGGCCTATAGTTATTTGTCATACCAAGATTTTGGTATGAAGCATAAGGCCAATATGGCTTCCCAGAGACACAACAGCAGTGGGAGAATAAGCACTGGTGACATAAGTATGTTACAAAATTTCATGGGTTAAAAAGATGTACACATCTGATATGCAGGATGACTCAGATTAATCATTCTCTTAATTCTGTAGGTATTCAATTTGCTGCATTGGTGACCTGCTACAAAACTGCATCCAGTACTGAAATCTTCCATTTGAGAAAAAGAAAGAAAAGGAGGGGGAATGATTTGTAACACCATACTGACAAAGAAATCCTTCCAAAAGGGAAGGAATTATGAGGATCTATTGGGATGCTTTTCCGTAAGTCTGCAAACAGACTGTCACAGTCATTTGCATTATCAGCCATTAGTTAAATAGTCCTTATCCTTCCCTACTGTCTTCTGTGTTATATTCAGAGAAAATCACATCCTTTTCTTGAAGCCATTTTTTTGGTTATTGAGATTAGTTCTGTGGTGTAAAGTTAGTTCTCCATCACCAGGCTTAGAAGGTGTTAGTACCAAGTTATAAAAGTGCAAGGGAGAGTGGTAAACATTAAATACATGGACAAATGGTGCAAGAAAGCTATGGCTTCTGAAGTGATTTGATAACAGTTTTTCAGACTTTTCAGAAGGAACAGCCCTCCTTTGAAGGGCTCCATTTGACAGACAATATTTGTCAAAGAGCAGCATGGTTTTTCTTTACAGGTTCTGGCATAGTTCTATCCAAGACTTTTTGGTTTCATATAGGGAGGCAGGTGGGTTCAGTCCTGCATATGCATCCAGTTAAATCTGAAATCATCTCCATGGAACGGGTACGATGCTATCAGTTTGTACTGTGACTCCTGCCAGGCTGCATGAGGTGATGGGAGTGGAGTTTAGGACACTTGGTGGAGCAGTGTCGGGGTGCAGACGCAATGCCTCAGAGACCCATGGCTGTGTGCACTCTGGAGTGTTAATGCCAGGCAGGTCTGGGTAGAGAGGGCTTTTCTGTCTTCATAACACTCGGAAGACTGACTGCATGTAGGTCTTAAGAAAGAAACATGTACTTTTGCAACAGCACTGACAACTACACTATTGAAGGAGGAAAAATAATTATATTTTAATATATAATAATAATATATGATTATTATATATAATAGTAATGTTGTCAGATACCTTTTGTTGAGGGAAAAAACCTGAGCCCGAATGCTTTAGACATGGATAAAGGATATTTATGTGGGAGTGTAGGGAACATGGCAGCTTTCAGACCAGGCCTTAAGCACTGAATCAGCAAATGAACCTTCAGGATATCAGTTAAGAATGTGACAAACTTTGAAAAGTTTTGCATTCTGCCCAAACTTCAGTTGATGGACTGTGTCTGAGTACACACTTAAAACCTGATTCAGCAAAGCACTTCAGTGACTTATTGTTCAATGATTTTCCTCCTTGACCCAAGTTACTCTGCTCTTACCAATTTAAGAATAACACAGCTGTGACAGTAAGTCTCCCCCGCCTGCAAAGCTCTGTAAGTATCTTCTTCACCTTAGGTACCTTGATTAAACAGATTCGTTTGTGAAATTGCTGGCTGCCATTTACTGGTCAGTCAACTAGAAAGATTCTTGACAGGTTCACTTGTGTTCTGAGGCAGATTGATGCAGAAAAAGGAATCAAAGAGCAAGAACTATAATACATCTGATAACAGAGCAAAAACTCAAAAAAGGGGAGAAAAAAATCTTACTTTATAATGTATTAAACATGACACTTCTTTGGAAGGGTTCTTGTAAATGGAAGCACCTCTGCATAAGCACTTACTTTGTACAGGGAAGAGTGTCAGGGTGCTGGTGAGTACATTTTTATTACGTCACTCCTGTTTCAGCCCTCATTTAGTTGAGTGTTTCTGGAACTCAGCACTGGAAGTTTTGAAGTCTGTACTTTTAAGAAGCATTTTTTTTCATCTTCACAGGTCACCTTGACCTGCTAGATGTTGTAGTCCTCTGGGTATCTATATCATCCTCCAGAATCAGGGGCCCTGAAATGTAACAGTGAAAAAAAAAAAATCTGTACAGTATTTAATGCTATTTGCTTTTTAATTTTTGTGTATCTTTGCTTAAAAATTGTACATGTCAGGAAACCTGAAGAAAAATATTTGGAAAGCTAACTCTGGATCCAAATTGTCATGTATGGGTTCACCCATTTTAGTATTTTTTCTTGTGAGTACACTTCAGTACAAAAATCCTCTGGCAGTGATTGTTCTCTAGAGGTTTTCCATTAAAAATTTTGATGCTCTAAGGTCTAATGCAGTGACTTTGATAAGCCAGCAGAACAAGGAAATCTTCATATAGCTAGCAATAAAACACAGGAAAAGTATTAAAAATCATATTTTGTATTTTTTGATGGTATTCAAACTGTTCTTCTGCCATGTTGATTGATTTATTTTTTTAATCAAACCTCCTACTGCCCTTTTGAAAGAAAGCAATGAAAAATTATGAGATCTGAACCCTAGAAGCCAGTGGGCCTTAAAACCAAGAAAAGACACTTTGAAACAGAGCTCTTGGTGATCTGGAGGTACTATAAATGCCATCAATGATGCTACAAGAGCACTGCCATCCTTTCCAAAACTCAGCACACTTCACTGTTTGGGAAAGTTGTGGCAGAGTTACATGGCCTAATGATATTAAAAAGAATACATATCAGAGGATTTACCAATATTAAATATGGTAAAGACCATTCATCCCACTTGCTTTTTGTCATGAAATAAACTTCAGTGGATGGTAAAGAGGCTGTGAGGGTCTATCATGCATGAGGAAACCATGTAATAGTCTTTGGAAACTACTCAATGTTTTTAACAGGATCCTCAGGAGATGCTGTTCTTCTTCTTTTCCAGCAGAGGAATTAGATCCTGAAAGAGTCTGGGTAATAGCTAATCCTCCAGTAGCTGAGAAACAGCTACTCCCCATCTTCATACTCTCTTTTCTGCAGTGAATGTAATCAGTAAGCCATGAGCAGCCAGTTTACAACAGTTTACAACAAGCAAGTCTGATGGAGCTTCAGTGAGCAGTATCAACAGCTCTGCCTTTGGCTTCTGTCTCATCTATTCCCATCACTTGTCTCAAGGAGCATAATTTCAGGTTTTTCTGTCCTAGTCATAGCTCTCTCAGTTTTCCTGTCCCATCTTAGCCATGACAACATCTTCTGTTAAAGGCCTTGCGAAGTGCTCCTGATTAGCATCTTTCTCCTCAGTTAAAAGATCTATCCCACCCTTGTCCTCATTGCTCATTGCTTCCTGGCCTCCCAAAAAGCTATGATACCTTTTGGCTCCCACTGAAATCACTTGTCTGGGACTGTAGCCTTTGCTCATAGCTGTCAGCAAAGAGCAACCTGGTAGACCTTAGAGACAGAGTCACAACAGACATCCACAACAGGAAAGGGGGAAAAGAAGCAAGTGAGAAGGCATGCAACTTAGGAGAGACAGAGACCAAAACATGAAAGATGCAGAGTTCAAGGAGGGTGAGAAGCATTCATCATTCATGTGAAATGAGGGATGAATCTTTCTAGGGAAAGACTATCACAGCTCTTTCTGTAATGACCAACTCACCTCAGCTGACAGGAGGTAGCAATTCCAGCCATCCCTCTACTGGGTTGTTTACTCTGTGCTTTGCTGGCTGGTTCTGTCTGCCAGCCAGAGGCATTGTAATAGTCATTCCCAGAGATCAAGCCTGAGATTCGACGATAACTATGAGGCAACTACAGTCATCTGAGACACATGAACCCAAGTCACTTAAAAGGTAGATGCCTCTTTTCTGCATCCATGAAGGGCAAACTGGCAGGGTAGCAGTGCTAAATAACAGTAAGGGAGAATCTCCTGGGAAGTCAGTCGTAGTTAATGGTGTTACCCAAGCCCCAGGAGAAACCATCTGGGGAGTGGGAGGCTCTTCCTTATAGGTCTGTGGGAGAAGTTGGATGTCTGCCTGGCTGTAGTAACTGTAGTGGTGCTTCTGCTTTGGCCTCGGGGCAGGGGAATAACTAACTTGATTGCAGCTCCTGGTAAGGTTTATGATTTTGCAAGTGTATTGCAGTGTGTAGAACTAAAAAGAAGCTCAACAATATCATAAGCTGTGAAGTGTTCTCAGTGGAATCATATCTAATTAGATTGGCCCCTCCACTCTTTGCCAAAAAAAACCCCACTCAAACTAGCAAAAAATGGAACAAAATGCTAGAAGAGCACTGAGGAAGCAAAGCTGTACTGATGAGGAAATGCCACTTCACAGAGGAATGTGACAGAATTTCTTGTGCCAGCCCAGAAGAAACAGCAATTTTTTTTTTTTCGTATAGAAAGGCACACATTTTAGAGGCTTATCAAGTGAAATGAAATGCTGGCATGCCTAGCATTCTGCAGTCTGCAAAAATGAAGACTGCAGCAAGTATGAATCTGCTCAAGATTTTTGTGTTTGACTATGTTGTATACTATATGTATTTGAAACTTCAGTTGCAGTAATGGGATTATAACCGTTCTTCTTAAAAGTACAGGCGTCTGCCTGATAAATTAATGAAGACTGCTTCAGAGCCAGAGTAGAGACTAAAAGCTCTACAACACCGATCATTACAGTCAAATGGTCTTGAAAGGTGAATCTTAAATGGCATTAGGACTCTTCAGAAAGAAAGAAGCAAAAGAGAGGAAGGGAGGAATGGATTTGCAAGAATGAAAATTCCAGTATTTCACCCTCAGAAAATTAGTTGTTTGACAGGTATTATTGCCTGAGACCCCTACTTATAGTCTTTTCTGTTTAGCACCGGGCTGGACATTGATTCCTGTACTCTAAGTAATGCAGCTCTGCTAAGAGGCATTGATTTTGGTTAAATGACATTTCGAGTTAAAAAAAAAGAAAAAAATCAAGAATGCTCGGAGATGTCTTAGTAACACAAGGTCAGGAAGGAAGTGAGGCCTTTATGGCAGAATCCTTTTTTCCACTTATGCTCCTCAAATGACGACTGGAAAGTAATAATTTTTGAAAATGAAGTATTTTATATTAAAAATTATAATGTCAGGGCGGTGTGTGCCGCATGGAGACTCTCCCCATGCGCACCAGAAGGGGTCACTGTTGAAAGCTAAATAATCTTCCCCCAAACTGCATCAGCGCAGTACGAATACCTGAGCCTGCACCTACAGAGCAATAAAAATCCACGTAACCGCTTTTCTCCATTTTCCTGACGTATAACACCTTGTCATGAAAGAGCTCTAAAACGCCCAGGCTTAACTGAAACTTACACTACCAATATTAAGGGCAATAAACATGTGTTTAAAGAACCTAGATGAATGAAACACCCCATCTCTGCACCAATCTGGAGTGATTGTTTAGGGGTTAGAAAGATATTAGTACAACCTTATAAATTATGAAGCTGCAGACATGGTAAGTGCTAAGACATCAAACACATGCAGCAATCTTGCAGTTGTGTATATGTACGTGCAAGTGTACACATGTATACATGTACATGCTGCAAAGTAGTTGGGCAAATTTGGGAGATTTTTCATCAGCCCCAGATAAATGTGAAATGCTCACTCTGGGAAACAGCTTTTGACTGCAAACAACATATATTTCTGCAAGACTTTAGAAAGGAGCATAGAGAAAGAGCCTTAATAAGAACCTTATTAAATATAGTTTCTTTGGAAATACTGTGCTTTGCAGATTTTAGTTTTCTATAAATCACCACTTGATTTATAGTCACTACTTGACTCATAGAATCCTAGAATATTCTGAGTTGGAAGGAACCCACACAGATCACTGAGTCCAACTCCTGGCCCTGCACAGGATGTCCCCGGGAGTCACAGCATGTACCTAACAGCACTGTCCAAATGCTTTTTGAGCTCTGTCAGGTTTGGTGCTGTGACCACTTCTCTGGGGAGCCTGTTCCAGTGCCCAAATACCCTCTGGGTGAAGAATCTTTTCCTGACATCCAATGTAAACCTCTCCTGACACAGCTTCAGGCCATTCCCTTGGGTCCTGTCACTGTCACCCCAGAGCAGAGATCAGTGCCTGCCCCTCCTCTTCCCCTCACAAGGAAGGTGTAACTGCAGTGAGGTCTGTCCTCAGTCTCCTCCAGGCTCAACAGACTCAGTGACCTCTTACTTGGCTTTAGCAACAATCTGTTGAAGATAACCAGCTCTTTAAAAATACAATGGTCAAATAAAATGCTGTAAAAACCTTCAAGAATTTCCTCACAGATTATATATTCAGACCCCTGAATTATCTCTTCTCTGAACATAGCATACTGGAAGGGGAAAAATAAATCTCTAATACGTGATTTAAATTTCAGTGATTGAATGTTCAACACAGTCAAGTAGGTCATTTCTCTAGAAAGAGAGAAGAAAATGAGGACAGTTTTGTGACATTTTTGGTCTTATGGAGTTAGCAGCAAGCAGTCGAAGGCCATCAGAGCTTGTTGCCTTTGCTGTGGGCCTGTCCCACTTGCATGTGTTGGACTCTGACTGGAGGAGGAACATACTCGGTAGCAACTATGTTGTCTAGAGGTAGGGAAATGGGATGCTGGGACTGAAGGAGTTAAAATTTGAAATAATAGAGTTGGAAAAGCAGGGAAAATGAGATTTTAGAAGTACAGGTGAATTTGGAGGGATGAAGAACTTCAGCATGAGTGTTTTGAGGGAGTAAGGGTGGTTTTTCTCATTTTATTAATCTTTTGAGAAGATGGGCTCAAATTTTGTGCAAAGAGCCTATTCCTCTAAATCTACAGTTTCTACACTGATATTGGTGCTTGTTTAACACCCTCATGAACAGTTTGTAGAACAGGAAAATCACTACTCACATCTGCAGACATGGGGACATCACCTGGAGTTTATCTCAAATACAGAACAAGAGTTTACCAAACATGCCTGTTTTCATTGCATTATTGTTGTTAATATATCAGTTTTTCTAATTCTGTCTCTGATAGGAATTGCCTTGTTCTGCAGCTAAATCTAGTCCCTGTATAAAGAGCCTGCCCTTAGGAATTACTTCTATCATCAGCACTCACTGTAATTGTGATATATTTGTGTTTGTAAAGTAACCAATGGCTACAATGAAGTAAACAGAAAACAGATTTTTTGGTTTTTTTTGGTAATAAAAAGGATTCATATTTAAGTTTCCAGTTAGCATTGTTAGGTAATCTTCTGCATGACTAGTTTTGTGCTTGTGTGTTGGTGCCAGTTCCTTCATCTTGGCATATTTTAAATTTCTACAGCACCATGTGCTGCTTGCCTCATTACACAGGAGTGATCTCTGACAAGCAGACGTGTTTATACACGCAACCATTTCTAGGCCCCTGGAACTGACAGCAAAAAATAGCATCTTGTGCACAGTCTGTTTCTCCAATTCTCATGCACTAGCTTGATCAATCCAGTTGTTTCCCTTTAATTTTTCAGATACAGAAATGGATTGTTACAATTTGCTCATCTGATCCAAAGATATGCCATGTTCCCTGCAAAAGGAGCAGGGTTCATTTTGCATTTTATATCATACTCATGATAGTGCATAGCAAATAATTGCATATCATTTGACATTTTGATATCAAGATTGTCTCTCCCAGAGAGATGCTGCAGCACAAAGGTTATGAGTCTGGTACAAAAATTGTTAGGTAAAGAGCTGTGATCTGTGTTAGTAGAAAAGCACACTGTTTAGACCTGTATTTGCCTTAAAATTAAGTAAAAGTTTGTGTCCATGAGGGCCTGAAAGTATAGCAAAAGAGAAACTGAATTTTAGAGGAAAACTGGTGGCAGATCATACCTCCATCTGTAGAGCACTAGAAGATCTGTGATCTAGTAGTACTTCAAGCTATTGCAGTTTTGGGGTAAAAACATCTTGAGACCATCATGACCTGACTACAACCTGAGGCCAAGATGAGGCTTCTAAAATGAGCGTACAGAAGCACAAGTAGACATTTTCAAATGTATTCAGGAAACATTAAAGAATTAAAATTAGTACTCTATGTGTCTTGCTAAGGGAAAACACCCCACTTATTCCAAAATAAGTACACAGGTGCTACAATATGGCTGCTGCATAATTACTGTATATACTTTTAAAAAATTTATTTGTGCTTCCAATGCTGCCTTTTGCAAAGCTGGCCAGTTTTGAAACTGAACCTGTAATTTAATTTTTCTTGACTCTCAAATTTTGTTTGTTAGCATTAAACACAACCAAATACCTGGATTTCTAGAAGCATGCTTTCATTACAATGAATTAACTCTTTATCAGTGTTCACCTATATTTCAGTGAATATTTTTGTACTTTTCATACTTGTGTAGATATATGTGTGCATGTGCTGATGCATATAATATTTATATGGAACAAATGCCAGATTATATGTGTAGTAATGGGAGATTTCTTTGCAGATTCTTTCAGTTTTTATTCAGAAGTTTTTGCCACTGGTTTTCCATATATTGGAATAATCCAATGTATTTCTGGGTATTAGCTTCTGATCTCTTCCTGGGAGTGGTTAGGAGCACAAGAAGCATTTTTGCATGTTGTGCACCTGTCAGCATGTTAAGCTGATCTGGCCTGAGGTCAGCTTGGTAAGCAGTCTACTGCTCGTCTCTGTGATGGCATTGCAGGACATGCCCTGAAACAGGCACCCATGGGAACATACCATCTCCCCTATCCCGGCACACACAAATGGAGTGTATGCAGTGACTGCAGCATGATATGTGCTTGCTTGACATCACAGAGGGACAGATGACCAAAAAAGGCAAAACTTTTCTCGAGGGACAGAGCATGTGCCTTAGCAGTCCTCTTTGCAGAACCACTCTGAAGCAAATAAATCTATTGGAGAAATACTTTACTTTGCTGCAAAGCCTCTAGTGTGACTATGGTGAGGGAAAGTTTCTTTCTATGCATCCATTCTGCATCAATATCAGATGTTTTAACAGAGCTCGAGGATGATGGTCCAACACATCTTCCTACTCCGACCCAAATAAAGCTGCAGTTCTCTCCCAGTGCAGATGTAAGACACTCAGTATTCCTGCCTCCTTGGGCAGGCATCCAATGGGACAAGCTGTGTGCTGGAAAGTGCTCCTGCCATTTCTCCAGGTCCAACTAACTGCAATCAGTTAGCAGATCAGAAAGAAAATCAGAAAGCAGATTTACAGTTTAACTGTGGATTGCATCAGGTTATGAATAAATCTGCATTGCATTGCATGTCAGGGACACTGTGCATTAGTATACTATGTACATTAGTATACTATGTATCTTCAACCCTGAGACAGACTTTACCTGTATTGAAGATGAAGCTTTGATCTTTTATTTTTTTGTAGAAAAAAATTAATCCCATCAGACCGTACTCAATATCACTGAAGGAAACATCCCCCAACTGGGTAACTGTTCCTGCCTTTGGGCAGAAGAAGATTTATTTTTCATTTTCACAGCAGATTTTATGTCATTAAAGGCAAGCAATAACTTTTTTTCTCCATCACCAAAAAAGACTACCTTTAAAGGAAACATACAGACTTGCTCTTTGAAATCTCTCTTCTGTCATGCTTATGCGTTCTGTCCATTCTCAAAAGTGAGTCACTGTTCTAGCATACATATGTGTATATTACTGAATAAGAGAATACCAGGAGCTGCTGTTTCAACAGCAATGGGTCATAGCTGCATCCTTCATTGCAAACAGGACACTCTCTGAGCTTTCTGAAGATAGCTGCAGAGAGGAACTCCTTTGAAATGGATTAAAACTTGAGTAGTAACAATAGTTTTTCTCCCAGTTAGTTAAGTGCTTCTAGTTGGATCTTCAGGCTTATTACAAATACGGCAATGCAAGATGTTCCCAAGAGAAAAAAGATGTCTTTTTGCTCATAGCATGCCATTTCTGTAGTTTATGCTATGTTATATATCTGAAATTCAGATAGGATCAAGCTCATTTAGGAGGTAATGAGACAGCTAAGTATCAGCCAGCCCTATATGCAAAACTGTCAAGATCTCCATGTCAAAAATAGCCAAACATCTGCTCACCTAAGTTACACAAAGAACTCATTTTTGTTTTGCTTAATTCCTAGTTGAGGAATTAAGTGGTAAAGAATTAGTGCTTGTTCTGCCAGAACACCTTGTAATTATCTATGTAAGACATCAGATGTACATGAGTATTTTTAGGTTATGCCTGATATCTGTGGTTTTTATGGTAAAAAAAGGCTTTTTGTAAGCTGCTTATGTTTTTGGTAAGTTTGGCCTTTTTTAATTTTTCTTCCACAGTGCTCTATTATTTAAAGAAAGAAAAACTTTAATAAAGCATGGAGGACTTATATGCATGGGTCTCACTCATGCAAAACTCTTCTTAATACATCCCATATAAAACTCAAGATGAAAAGTTCTAGGCAGGTTTATGAGGCACTTAAGTGACCATCCACACTCTTGACCTGGACCTATGCATACAAAGGGGATGGAGTTTGCAGCAGACAAGAGATTTTATAGTGCAAAGGTCTGTCAAAACCTAGTTTATTCCTTCCAACAAGCCCACCTGCTTGTAAAGTGAGTCTCTTGGCTCTCTATTCAAGTAAGTATAAATAAACTTGGTTTTCTGTGTTCTTCACCAGTGTAAAATGGAGCACAGCTCATAAAACCTGTGATGTGTTATGTTCAGCGACAGCTCAGCTGACATCCGTATGGTGCACAGTGGTTTAGCACCAGTGGGTAGAGAGAACAGAGGAAGAACAGTGGGAGCATGTAAGAATGGAAATAAATTTTGGTGTGGTCTCCTTACACCAAAGGTAAAACAAGAGGTTAGGGCAGGTCACTGAAGGTAGTAACCCCTCATCTGCAGCACTGATTTAACATTTCTTACCTGCCTGTTGGTAGAAGGCAGGAAACTAGAGGTTTTAGGATATGCCATGTGAAATTGAGGATGCAATTCTTTGCTTTGTAGATAACATATACTTCTGAACAGACCTTTCTAATAAGACTAAAAGAACATGATCTATTTGAGAGTACAAGCTAAAGACAAATCCTAACCATTCATATGGCTGACAAGACAGGTCTGGAAAAAAAGGATATAAGGAAAGGCCAGAGGAAGACATGCAATCAGATAGTTACCTGTCAGGATTTTAGTGCTTATGCCAATTCTAGAAGGCTTTTAGAGAGCTGTCATGCTGCAAATAATATGAGTATCCCTTAGTAAGAGGAGCTCCTCAGTATCATGGTATCCCAGAACAGTTTGGGTTGGAATGGACCTTAAAGATCATCTAGTTCCATGCCTGCTGCCCTAGGCAGGAACACCTTCCACTTGACCTGGTTGCTCAAATTCCATCCAGCTTGGCCTTGGGTTCTCTACCAGGGATGGGCCATCCACATCTTTAGGCAACCTGTGCTGGTGTCTCAACATCTTGGCGAAGAAGCTCCTCCTAGAATCTAATTTAAATCTCTCCTCTTTTTGTTTTAAATGGTTCCCCCTTGTCCTATTGCCATCTGCCTGTATAAAAAGCCACTCTCCATCTCCATCTCTTTTGCAAGCCATCTTTAAGTACTGGAAGCCTGACATAAGACCTCCCCAGAGCCTTCTTTTCTCCAAGCTGAGCAACGCCTGCTCTCTCAACCTGTCTTCAAGCCTCAGATAGTACACAAGCAGTACAAGATGAGCTGGAAAGGACTGGATGACAGAAAATAAGCAAAAATTCTGCTTTGAAATTAAACTCTGAAATATAATGCAGATGAGATAGAGTCCAAACACTCATCATTACTAATGTGAGGTATTGCGATTTTGATTCAGTGCTGTGTGCCAACCCATTTTGCACCAACTGTCTTATCTCTCATTCTGGTTGGGAAACTGCATCTTGTCCAAAGTTCAGGTCCAGCTCTCCACACAGTCATACCATGCTGTTGCACTTGGTCCAGAAAACACACTGCTGTATGTTCAACTCCAAATGACAAACATTTACCAGAGATCTTTCTACTACATAAACCTTGTTGCTCAGAGGTTTGCACTACCTCCTACTGGAGTCTTCCTGCTGCCTAATAAAAAGGTGTTTCACAGTCTTTTGTTCTTCATGGATTTTGTTATCAGTGCTGCCTTTTACTTTATTAGCCAGTGTCAGAATTTCTGGTACTAAACTATTGGTATTGTTGGTACTAAACAAAGACTTATGTTCATATGTGCATATAGGCATTAATTTCTTAGCTACCTCCTTGCTTACAACAATAAGAGCAAATTAGGCACATCTGAGGATGTAGTGCTACAAATGCATACCACAATTGGCTTCAGGAGTTCCCAGCCCTGTATTTCATCTATCTCACAGTCATGGTGCTGCTTCAGAACTGAAAAGAAGCATGATGACTGTTTCTTTATTTAGCATATCATCTATGCTTGTTATGCTGTAAACAGCTCCACACAACTTTGTATCTTAGATGCTTACTCCTTTCCCCACCCAAAGGGACTCTGAATGCAATGCATAAATGCATTTGACTTATCCAAAAGTCATTTTATACTTTTGACACATGTTCTGTCCAGTTAGAAGCTGTTTTTTTCTGACTACCTGTATTATGACATATATAGGTTGTAAGGGACTCATGGAGATCTTTAGAGCCCAGCCCTTTACTCAGAGCAAGGGTATCTTCAGAGTTCAGTCTGGCTGCTCAGGAATATTGTGATACTGTGTTTTAGGATGGAGTGAACACAAAATGACAGGGATAAAAAGTTAGATATGAAGCAGATACTGTGTTGTGGTGCAGGGCATAGATCACAATGTCCTAGAATTGGCCTGGAACTGACCAGGGGAGAATTCTCAGATAAAACTGAGAAAACTGAGTATCTGACTTATGAAAAACCTACTAAATTTCTGGATATGATCTTAAAAAAAAAATTAAAACAGTTCAAACATGTAAATATATAAGTTACAATTAAGTCAGTTGGGAATTTTATATGAAATAAGACTACCTGAAATGATTTTCAAAATTAGGCAAACTGTTATCAAGAAGGAATAGCTCCAAAGGCCATGGAAATTTTAGGGCCATGTTTTAGGAAGAGAGATTAATGGTGTCATGGCAAGGACAATGTAAAAAGCACCTGTGGAGAGAATGACTTACCTTTTCCGGGTTACTTCTGTACTTTCCCTCAGATGTCAACAGTAGCAGTTATGAGGGAAAAACAATAGGGTGCTAAAGTGAGAAAGTTTTTTCATTATTACACTGGGAAAGCATAATTTGCTCTAAGAACATGTTGGTAAAAATAAATTATAAATTAGACAAGGTCAGTTCTCTTTGATACCTTCCATATGTCCATCTCAGTCATGCAAAAAAGAAAATGAAAGATAAAACCAGGAAAGGAGGTGTAAATCACAAACTCAGATTATTTCCAGTAGAGTGAGACCCTTACATATCTGTCAGGACCAAAAGATTGCTTCTTTAGCACAGTGTAACAGAGCTGCTGTGTGGACCTCAAGAATGTTTTGATTTTCATCCATGAGTTAGTCTGTTCACCTCACAGGTACATCATATCTCACTATTACATACCTGCATGTATGAAATTGCACTTTTCAGATGCTCTGAAGAACCACTGGCATATAGAAACAATGAAAACATGGAAGTAGGGTTGAAGTATCCCATAAAATATTCTTGGCTTGCCATCTACTCAAGCTTCCATTCTACTCAGAAACAATCATGAAAGCTTTCTAGCATGCACAGACACTTTTATTTAACCACTACAGTGAACTGATTACATTAATTTACCTGATGTCTTGCACACAGAGGTTCTGTTCCGAGTGCTTTTATAACATCTGAAAGGAGAACAAGCCTCAGGTGGCCACCTTTAGAAGTCAGAGATATAATACGGCTAATAATGTCAGAAAGGAGACTAAAGTGATGAGACAGGCAGTTAGGCAGGTGGTGCTTTACTGAGGCAGGTGTGGAAGCTGATGTTACTAAAGGTATTGAATCTGATGCTGGAAGACAAGGGAGACAGCTCATTTATAACAGATACAAGATTTGTGGAATCATAGTGCCTGACTGTTAAAAAATTTACCAACAAACACACATAAAATGTGATGTTGCACTGCTTGACCTCAGGCTGGTGTCACTCCACATCCCTTATGCAAGTCTAAAGTTCATGATAAATACCAGAAAAAGCTGTAAAAATCCCCAAACAGATGGGTTGTGTTTCTGGGGAATGCTAAGGTTTAGGAAACCACTCTCCCAGTTTTTATTCACAGTAACATTATTCTAAGTGCATGTCTGAACTTATCTGTGCCAAACATGAGAAACAGCATGAGACAGACTTGCAAGTAGCACTGCCACTTGAACATGTCCTTCTTGAACAATAAATTGAGGAAGTGGTTGCAGAAGTATTACTCATAAACATGACTGATACAGACTATTAGAAAAACAACTCTGTGCCAGTTCACTGAGATCACAAGATATTGTCCAAACAGTCCCAAGGTCAAACTTCCTTGGTTTCAGAAGAGTAAAAAGTCATTATACTTTCCCAGAAGTATAATTCTGCTTATTGCCCAAGTACTTGGAAATAAATGGCTGATGTTTGGGGAAGAATAAAGAATTTGTTTGTGGTGTGGCACAATAATTGTGAAAAAATGTGTGTAGAATCTATTGTGGAGATGGAAGAAGAAAATAACCCCAGTACTGTTGAACATAAGGGAATCATATACCTATTAGGAGGCTACAGTTCCAAAAGAACACTTCTGATTTTTCTTGCATTGTTCATACCAGTTTGCATAAATGTACAAATCCAAGATATCTTCTCCAAGAAGAGAGGACCCTCTCTGTTAATTCTCAGACACACAGCATCCAGCCAGAAATACCCCAAAATCTCTTCATGTTCACACCCTTCACAACCAAACAATACACTGACTGATTAGCCAAGCCTACTGCTCTGCAGCGTCTCAGCTTCAGAGTGAAGTTCCTGTGGTGGAAACATGGGATGTGGTTTTAGATTAGCAAAATGAAAAGACAGAGATCATGGTGCAGTGGTTCTTCACTCCCCTTCACACAATGCTGTGTGACATGGGCTCCTTGCCATGAGGATATCTGCCTGACAACCTGCTTGGGGATGCCCCAGTGCTAAAACTCTCTCTGTGCTTCTTAGAGAAGCGAGTCTTGGGACAGGAGGGTCAGCAGAGATGGGTGTCATGACACTTTCTCAACTGAAGGGACAGGTTGAAAACAGTTCAAGGCTTCTCCTGCCCACTTAGTTTCTGGCCTAATAAAATATAATCCCTTCTTGGTTAATCCCCAGAAAACAAAACGAAATAAAACAAAAACAAAGGAAAAAGGAAAAAAGAAAGTAGCAACAAGGTAGGAGAGGTGAGTCAGCCCACCCTGCATGCACCTGAAACTCATGGAACTGAAGTGATTTTAGTGAAATAGCAGTTTATAAAAGGGACACCATAGGATATTCACAGTAACAAGTAAATGGCCTGCTCTGATCTCTTGGGACCACTGTGCATTTTTGAAACTGATTTGCTTTGAATGCCTGATTTGTAAAACTCTGTAGGACTACAGAGTCCTAACTATAGGCTGAAGAAGAAAGCAGTGTATGAGGAAACTGCCTGTGTGTTGAGAGTGCTCATGTTCAAATACTCAAATACCAGGGTAGCCAGCCATACATGGTATCTGTCTATTCTGACTATACTTGTAGGCCATCAAAGACAGTCCTACAGACTGCAGGAGAGCTTTCCACTGCACATGAAAAGCATGCCTGGCTGTCATCCTGCATCTATGAGCACTCAACTTTGTTCCTGTGAAGTACTTTTATGCTTACCATTTCAGCACTTGCCCAGAGCTTAAACATTACAGGACATTTTTTTTCTGATGGATATTTTGATAAAGGCATTCTTAACAGAAGAGCTCTTTGATATTAATAACCATTTCAAGGACTCTTTTTCTGATTAGGAGGTAGAGCATTTTCTTACACAGGCCTTTTCAGCTGAGGCTTTCTGTTTTAGTTACTTTCACAAATTCACCTTCTTGTCATACAGCTTCTTCAGGTCTCATTCATTTTATTCAATAGTTACTGACAGCGTCTAGGCTTCTCATTTCAGCATCGCTCTTCAGAAATGCAATTGACTTTAAGTACTGCTCTATTCTCCAGGTCATTTAATTGCACTGCACTGAGCCTTTTTGAAGGTGACAGCTCTGCAAATTCAAAGAGTTATGATCAGTTCAGAAAAACGGCTTTCAGTGTAACTTTTCCTGACATTACAGAGCCTTCTGTTAAAACTTTTTCCATTTTCCAGACTATCATTTTGTTTCTGAACAGACATTTCTTTTCTTTGAGTTCCAGCAACAACATCCAACTTCCCTATTTTTCACCCATCTTTCCTCATCTTTCAAACTGCTTCACTAAATTTCATATCATTATAAGCACACTTTTCTATCTTCCTCCCCAGTTCAACCCTGTGGAGTGATACGACCTTTTGTAATTCCTTTTCTGCAATGCTTTGCACAGAGGAAGGCTCTACCTTTCACCCAAAGCTATAACAAAAATCTGTCATCAGAGATTAGGAGTGCATCGCCGTGTGGTGCAAAGCCTGGGCAGAGCTCAGTGCAGAAGGATCCAGCTCGGAGGCTGCTGCTGAACAGCACCTCAGCCCCCCTCCATGCTGGCCACTCACATCCCTGAGGGGCAGGGGTCTCTGAGCAGAGATCTGTGATCCCTCCCCGCTTCACCCCGCAGGGGCTGCGCCCTACTCAGTGTCTGCCTGACTCCTGCCTGTCCAGACAGCAGGGAGTGCTCCTCCTGCAGGGAGGGCAGTCAGCAGGCTGCTCCTGAGAGGGGCATCTGCCCCTGCTGGTCCCTCCCCTTTTGTTCTCTGCCTCTGAAAAGATAGGACTGGGAAGATCGCAATGGCTTCAATGAACAGGCTTAGCAGTGACTGCTTCTTTTATGGGTAAAAAGATCTGGAGAACAGGATTTTCTTTACTAATGAAAAATTGAAAAATTTTTCTTCTATTGTTGCTCCTCTATTATCAATATTCATAGTCACAGATTTCCTGCTCCTCTGACCTCTTCTTGCCAGCTCAGAAAAAAAAGAAAAGGTGTAGAATACAAGTGAGGACTCTCAGCTCTGAAAGCAGCTGGAAGTTTGTCGTTCCCAGAAATGCAGCATCTAGCATCTTGAAAGGCATATGCGTATGACATAATGTAATCACAGCAACAGCAGGGTTTTGAAATGGATGGTTTCTATTGTTATATCATATTCTTCCCCATTCCCTTTCTGTACTCTTTCAGACCAAGATTTTAAAGTTTGCTTTCAGATTTTTGTTCTTTCCAATATTTACTAACACAGTTATTGGTGTGTTTTTTCCCCAGTGGGGTTTGCAGTCAGAGGGGTAATAAGAAATGTCATGATTAGCAAACCAGTCTGCATTAAACCTGACTTATCTCTTTACATGCAAGATCTCAGCCATACATCAGGAGACCCTTGGGGAATTGAGACCCAGACAGTATGTTTTCAAAATGCTACTGCCATACAACTGCAGTTGGATTAGGAAACTTCCCAGTACATCTAGGGACTCAAACTGCAAAACCTTTCTTAAACGAAGGTAACCTTCAGTTCTGGTTTCTCAAGTCACACTCTGGGCTGTTTTTTGCCCTCCACTGTCAATCTCTGCCATTTTGTGTGGCTTTGCACCTTTGACTTTGCCTTTACAGAATGCAACCTCAGCTGGTATCTCACTTCTCTGCAGTGCACAATAAAAAAAAAAACAACCAAAACTTCACTTTATACCCCAAACAAAATTCACAAACTCCTTTTTTTTTTTTTTTTGGTGACCAGGAAAATTATCAATAATAGAAGCAATGCATCTGAAAGGGTTACTGAAACCAATGTGTTTCAAAAGCCCTGAAAAAAATATAAATCAAAGCACAGCACTACTGAGTAATTAGCGAAGGTGCTAAATCAACTTGCTAAGCAATTTTCACAATCAGACACAACTGACATGGGAAGAAATGGAAAGAACACTAATTAGTAATTAAGTAGGGTTGCTTGAATCCAAAATCAGGGGAAACCCTCTGTAGCAGAGGAGGGAAGAAGTTATCTTCTTTTTAGAGAACCTGGTGTTTGCTCAGGTGACTGAATCCAAGTTAAATAGGAAAATACAAAGGAATTGAAGAGCAATGAAGGCAGTTCTTTGCTGCATTTCTGTATTTTTAAATCTAAAATGAATAATAGATGAAACAATTCTATAAAACAGGTACCAAGCAGCAGCAAATACCAGAACACAGGAAAGCTCAGCAACTATAGCTCCAGCTTCTTGGGATGATAATCAGAGATGCTCCTCCCAGCCAGAGCCTGTTGATGCTTCACAAATTTCTATGTTCTAGGCATAAGTGAAAGAGAAATAATTGTCTATTTAAATCACAGCCCCTAAAACAGTGGTCTCTACAAATATGGGGTTTTGTAAAATAAAATAAAAGCCAGACAAATATAACCCAGTAATTTTTGTTTGTCTCTTGCTACAGTCTCTGAGCTAGAGTAGTCAAGTGAGTTAAGTGTATGAGTGAAAATGTAGAAAGGTATCTTAGAGTTTCAGAGGAGTGTCAGGAATCAGACTGACTATTCCCTGCTGGCTCGTTTACACACAGAGTTTCAGATCTGCAGATGTGGCAGATGTGTGTGCTGAATGTGGCGAGCAGGGCATGCAGCTCCTCTGGAGTGGAATCTGCATGGCAACAGTATAATCACTGCTTCCTTAAGTACCTTGAGCACAGTATTATGTGTTTCAGTGGGGACATGCCAGATGTAGCCTAACATGGGAAGCAACCTGACCATTTCAGTAATAAGAATTGAGGGGATTCTCTCTTTTTATTGTGATGTTCTGCACAGTACATACAACCTGGAATGTGAACTATGCTAATGTCTAAAACAAAATCTATGGGAAAACTCTGCACTCACAGTTGTTTAAATAAATAATGTGTAGTGCAGAAGCACCTATTCCCTGGGTTGCATGCATTCATGAAATGAAAGATGACTCACAGGAGAGGTCACTGTAAAGCAATATTATCTGAGCTTTTATTAGAACCTGGTGCTCTAATACTAGACAACAGCATCATTCACAAGGGAATAAAAGCTTGTGGGCATATGAATAGGGAGTGTTGTACAATTACAGAAACACCTGTGCTAAATAACCTTGCACTCATCCCCTAGGAAAATCTGCATGCTCAACAGTCCCGAAATATCTCTTGTGTGTATTAAGTTACAGCATAAAAGCATGGTATGATAAAACAGGCTAAAAAAATATTCTTCAAGGGCATATATATAAAACATGTGGGTTTTCCTCCTTTTTTTTTTTCACTTCCTAAAGACTGTCTGCAGTGTTAAGCCACATTATACTTCTGAGACAGCAGAGACCTCCCTCTACATAAAGCAACATTGCTTTTCATCATGCCATGGTGGCAAGGATATCCTTTCTGATTTTTAGCAGCTTAGTGTCTAGCCTTCTTGTTCTGAAAGCCTGGTCAAAGCTTGCCAGAACAATGGCAGTCCTGATACTGCTTTTCTTTGGATAAAAAAGGTGTTTCTTCACCCCCTAATTTTTCATGGCCTCCTGCATTTGTGAGCTTCTGGAATACTACCTGCCAGAATACTGCAGAGAGGTTACTGGCAGCCCCCAAGGCAAAAGGCTTTTGATTAGGGATCTGACAATCTTTCAGGCACTCATGTATAATACAGACACATTTATTTCAGTCTTAAGTGATGCTTAGCATTAGCAATTAGCTCAGCTTGTGCTCACACACATTCGAGTGTGCACATAAAGACTGTGTTGTGGGTTTCTCTGTAACAGTGCAGACACAGCTTGGTTGGATGCCAAATTAAAGCAAGACAGAGCATCCTTCATGGGTCACTGTTTGACCTAGAGGATGTTATAAATCTCACACTGGCTACAAGTTGTACTGTTTAAGCACAGGAGATTGCTATAGGGGTGAGCATATACAAAGACAGGGCTTCTGTTTCTAAAAACTTCTAATCTGTGTCTGTCCTGTTTCAAACATAGAATGACCCTCCCTCAAATGTACAGAAAGCGCAGAAGGAGATTCGCTGTCACTCTGCCACAAATCAGTTTAATTGACTACAGTTACCTGCATTCCCCTCTTTTATTCCTCCTTCAAACCAAAGGAAAATTAGTCCTTAGCACAGGGTTGGGCTGGTTAGAGAGCAGAAAGATCAGATCAGTAAGTCTGGTCAGCAGGCAGGGCAGAAAACAAACTCTTGAAAGATAGAATCATAGACTGATTTGACTTCGACAGGACCTTAAAGGTCATCTAGATCCAATTTCCTTGCAATTGGAAGGGAAGCCTTCCACTAGACTAGGTTGCTAAAAACATCATCCAGCCTGGACTTGAACACTTCCAGGGAAGGAGTTTTCACAAATTCACTGGGCAGTATGCTCCAGCATCTTACCACCCTCATAAAAGATGGAAGAATTTCTTCCTAATATCTACTCTAAATCTATTTGATACAGGACTTTATACAGAGTAAAAAGATAGGAAATTAGGATTTTCCAGCTGATCCATGAACATGGCTACAATGTAAGGACTGAATTTGCAGTCAGATCTGTAGTAAGAAGCAGTGTTAGAGGGGAATGGGCAGTGCTAGTGACATTTCCTATACTCAATCACAGGAGAGAGTATCTTCTGTGTTCTGAAGTGTGAAAGAAAGGGAAGGCATACTGTGGTTGTGAAGCTTACCGTGAAGTTAAGTTCCTCTGAGGACACGAAGCTTGCCCTAATTATGTCTTGGAACAGCTTACTTGGTCTTCACCTGCACACCTTAATTTCTCTAAATGTCACTGCTGTCTGTGCCAGGAGATTTTATGGATAGGTATGTCCTTTATCAAATGCTGATATTGCAGTTCTGTGGCTGTGCTGTGGATCACAGGCACTGGCAATGCTAACAAGCTAACTGAAAATTTGTTGTTAGACTCTTGGGATGACTATTGGAGCAACACTTCCACTAATTTTACCAAATGAGTTGTGACACAAAGAACATGAATTCTCCCTACACATCTTTGAGTAGCCCTTATACATTACTTTTCAGGATTCCAGGCTAAAATGCAGTAGTATTTGAAGGATGAAAAAAGTTTAAATAACCACCTGTATCAATATTAGATGCTCCTAGAAATTATTCTAAAAATAATTATTTTCCCTGAAGGAAAAATTCAAGCTAAAAAATGGAGCAGATCTTACCATCAAGTTAATTGAAACAAGAAGTCAGCACTTTACTTAATATGAGCTTTACGTACTCCCCTGGTGTTCAAAGCCAAATCTTCCAGATGGATATCACGTTCCAGAGGGAATCAGGAGAGAACTGCGATTTAGAGTTTCACTTTGCAATGGGCAAACACCAAGTGAACACTTGGATGGCTTATCTTCTATTACAGCAGTAATTGGCCTGCCCATACAAAAATAAACCTTGTAAAGGCACCATTTTTACTTTTTCTCTTCCACGCTGTAAGTCAAATACTCATCTTTTGCAAGGAATAGAAAGACAAGATCTTGCTGAGGTTAACAGGAAAACTATAATGGCTTTGTATTTACAGAGAACTAAGGGGAGGACAACACAGCTTATCTAGCAGCTTTTCTACCTTTCATTAAAAAAAAAGATGGTAGGAGGAAACATTTGATGTGTAGGCACGAATAACCAATCCAGATTCTTGTTGGAAAGTAAGGGCAGGTAGGTTTCTTTGTGTGGAAGGTTTAAGAGAGAAGGACCTGCATGTCATATTATTCAAACAAACATCTTCTTTACTTTCATACATTAAGAAGCAGAGTCAGAAGGAGGCTTACAGAAAAAGTGAATACAAGGCAGGCTGTGATCACACATTTCCTCAGTCGGATTTTTAATCTGGTTTAAACTTCTATCAACTTTCTTTCATGAGCCAAAGTGAGTGCATAATATGTGTATCTATAAGGCCACCCCCTGCTCCCTACCCCCACCAAATTATCTGCCAAAGTGAATCTGCTTTGAGTCCCTGCTGCCTCAACTTACAGCTTGAGGCTTCAGCTCCAGAACAGCTTTCCAGCACTGGTGTCATGCAACCAGCAGGGCTAGTATGAGGAAGCATCCTGCTATTCCATCTATAATTGTCACTCTCTCCTAAAGTGTTATCTCATGCAGAGCTTCAGAAGGTGTGAGAAAACAACCATTAACTTTATTAAATAAAGCACATAACCTAATAAAAATTTCTGGTTTTTTTTTTCAGGGGGAGGGAAAATACTCCCTGAAAATATTCCCTACTGAATCCTGAGACTGTATTGCCAGGCTTACAAAACATTTTGATTAAGGAGAAAATGCTGATTCATTTCTATTACCTGTCAGTCTTATTATTTTCAGGGAGTGGTTTATAACACAGTTGGCACCAATACACACAATCATGTACAACACATCAACACAATGGCTGTATCACTTTGACTGGCCCTTGCTTGAGTTATAGCAATGCCTGCTGGCATTGTTACAGGAGGCTTGTCTCAGCAGTTCTGATTCTGTATAAACCCATTTGTTTAGTGAATTATAATAACTCAGCCATAAACATTTTTCTGGGCTTGAATTATTATTATTAGCAGAAATAATGCTAATAATATCTCAAATTTATGTTTTGTCTTTCATCCTAGGAATGCCCAGGTGCTTCCAGGAATGAAGAGAGTACCATTACTTTAGTAAACCCTCAGCATTGGCACTTTTCAGGATAAAATAGAAAATACTGAATTACATCAGAATTTTTTTGTGGGGGAGGAAATGTGTTCAAGACTTCATTATGAGCAAGAAGTGAGGGGCACTGCACTTATCTGTACATCCATCCCCTCTACATATGCAGTGAGACCAAGATTGCATCCAATGAATTCCTACTCGTGAGTTCTTCTTAATTTCAACTTTTATATTGTTTTTAATAGCATTTGATCCATTAAGGTTATGTTCCTAACAAAACTTGTAATCTAAATAATTACCATTTTTTGGATAGGTGAAATTAAACAAAAAATACTCATTTGCTTGCCTGAATGGATAGCTAGGTGAGAAATTGAGCAAGGGGGAATTGTGAAGTGGGCTTAAACAAGTCTGTCTAAAAGCCGAAGAATTAAGAATCAAAGAAGCATCTACACTTCTGCTGTGAATTCTCTAAGGAGCCAAGCCAGATAGCCTGGATTCATAAACTACTTTCTCTATACATGATTTGACTTAAAGCCATTAAGATAAATTAAACAATTCCTACAAAACCCCAAAGGACAGAAAAAGACATTAAAGACTGTCTACCTAGAATAGCTGTGATCCATTGAATGCAAGAGGGAATGTTTGGCATCATGAACATGTACCACCAGTAAGCTGAGAGGTTAAGACAAGACTGGCAGTGAAGAAGATTTTATCAGGAAAGATTGCTGCAGTGGGCTGTTGCTGGACTTTTCCTTGAACAAGACAGGTACAGTGTTCTCCAGGCATGATAGTCTGCCTCAGAGTTACAGTAGAGATCTTGCCCAGGAAGCAGAGCTCTAGCAATGAAGGGTCACACTTTGTTTCAGTCTGCAGGGACCAACTATAATTCCAGTTTTTGCAAAAGTGAGCCAATTAAACTTTGTAACAGTCAGGAGAAGTTCATTCAGTCTATTAGAGAATACAA
Organism: Rhabdornis inornatus; assembly: GCA_013397075.1. Taxonomy (NCBI): domain Eukaryota; kingdom Metazoa; phylum Chordata; class Aves; order Passeriformes; family Rhabdornithidae; genus Rhabdornis; species Rhabdornis inornatus. Next base: position 194,145 of record VWZS01010166.1, read on the forward strand.
TGTGAGAAGTGTAGTTACTTTTTTCTGGCATGTGTTCAATAGTGTCCTGTTTTTTTAGTGTCTAAATTAACCAGAATGAATTTGGACATGTGGTGCCACTGGAGCTGCAGAACAATGAATCACAACCTGTGATGAAGACATGACCTCAAAATCATAAAATCAGAGTGGCTTGGGTTGGAAAGGACCTTAAAGATCATCAAGTTCCAAATCTCCATGACCCGTGAAACTGAATACTGTCCTCCAAAATGAGAAACACACAGATCCAGATTTAAAATGTCCAGACTCATCGGAAATTGTATCCATCATGGAAAACTGGATGATAGAAAAAGTCTAAATATTTACTGCTGAAAGAAGATAACTGGGCTAATACCTTTCTTTTCACTATTGAAATAATGAGAGAAGATTTAGGAGGTAGAATTGTTACTCTAGCTTGAATCTATAATCTAATTTGTCTTCTTGATGCTAAAAATCACTGGGCATAATTTCATGGCTGATGATAGCCACAAAATTAAACTAGATAACCATAATGAATCTTTCTGGTCTTGAGCTGTGTTAGTCAATTTTAAAAGCATACAGGATTCCTCTGACTACGGTGCTGAAGTATTCAATGCACATGCACAAATTATTTGCTGCAATCTGGACAGCACTTGAAACCAGTGTTAACATAAGGTTCAAAAAACTTCCTTGCTCCCTAAATTTGTGTATTTTTTAAAATTTGAATTATTCTTAGCACAATAATAAAATGAAAGAAAGAAAGCAAAGATATGATAGTGCAGCTGTCCCATTCCCCTATTGTCAGTTTCACGTACCACTTTTAAATCCAATGATGGGAGGCTTAGCAGCCACGGATATGTGACCATGAGAACTGCTGCCCATGGCATATAAAAGATCAAACCCAGACCACGGGTAACCTCAGTCTAACAGCAGCCAATATTCTTTTTTAAGGTGTAAAATGTTTAAGACATTCCACTACAAAAATGAGATTTTTTATTTCACATCCTTAGGTCAGTTACTATTAAATTCAGGATGTACCCAAAACAGGACAAAGGAAGGAAGTCTAATCCTTACAAAGGCATTCTCAGTCAGAGCAAGTAAATTTTTCAGGTCAGCATTGCAGGTTCAGAGTTCAAACACTAGACCATTAGGAGGTCACATTTCAGGGTCTTTAATCACATAAGATATACAGAAAGACGCCCAATTTCTGCTGAGAGGCCATGAGCCTAATTTTATTATTCCTGAAGAAGCAGGAATATTTTAATTTCTTTATGGTTGGTTGAAAAGGACTAGAAGAAGGTAGATCAAATGTTGGCAACTATTAGCTGTATTTTTCTTTCTTTTGGGTTACTAAGATGGTTGTGTTACAGTTTGGCCATCTTTTTTACACCCTTTTGCATGGTAAACTTATCCAGCTTTTCAGCAATTACTCCTGTAATTAGGATGGCTGTTTTCTTCAGAATCCCAAATATAAGAAGTTTCTTCAAAACAGAAGCTCGTTTGAAATATGTTTCAGACCAGAATTTTTATAAATGAAAACTGAATTTTGTGTCTCTTTTCTAATGAATTTTATGAGATAATCCAAAGTCATCAGACAATCAGGTGTTCACTTTGTAGTTCCTGTTTTATGCAATATACTGTTCTGGGTTTCACAACAGATTCATTTTAAACACCTGCTTCCATTTCAGTTTTTTCAAATAGCTGAATTACCAGCTATATGAAAATAATACTCAGGATCTCTTACCAACAGATGGAAACAAACCTTATTGTAAGTTCTTTGCCAGACTAAGACATTGGTTTTTTTTCAAGGCACACATCACCATCCCCATGTCACCACCAAACCTTAGCTTCAGTGCACTGGTCCACTCTGTCAGACTAATGAACTTGTCTTGCCAAATGTTACAATGCATCACCACCATATGGCTGGTGGAAATTAAACTAACTGTTATTTGCACATCTGCTGAGTAATATTATGTTAAAATGCTACATGCACAATTATGTTCAATTATATTAAACAAATCTACGTACTATAAATAAATAAATAAATAAATCTATGTAAAATAAACAAATTCACATAATGATGAATCTCCAGGGCTTGCACATCTTTAGTTACAGGAAGTTTAGTGCAGGGCAGCAGATGTTGCCAATTTATTAATTGGATAAAATATGTTTAAAATGCCAAGTCCACAATAATAATTTCATAATGGATATTCATTTTAGGCAAATAAATAAAAGTCAAAGTTTTTTAAAGACAACAGAGGAGTTGCACAAAATTTATCAAAACTCATTTGCAGTATGACTTAAGTATGCTAGGTTCCCTTCTCACCTTTACCTTCTAATGTTTTTGTTTTATCTGTTCTTGCTTTTTACTTTGTTGCTTCCTTTGTCACAGATTTTACTTATGCATTTTCTTTTGCCCAGTCTGTTTATAGAGGGATATTTGTCCAGACTACAGATTAACACCGACAGTGGGACTGGATCAGTTGAACACACACTTTGTGAAGTGCAAGATTTCTTTCTTTTCTTCTCCCAGTACTCACCCCCAACTTGCAAATGCTATCCTGGCTGGCAAAATTGTGTTAATAGTCTGGTCAGCTCAATGCACAACATTAAATCCAGATGTTTTCACCAGAAAGAATGTAGATAATAGCATGCTAGGGCTAAATAAGGGATTTGCAGTTAGTGAATGTGATATTTCTTTAGCATTTAATCCTACCAGGTATTTTAATCACCATCTGCTGTAGATGCACAACAGTATATTTCACAATTCAATTTTGTCCTACCAGCTACTAAAAGTACTATCACTACCCAGTTCTGTGCTCTAATAATCCTTGCCACACCTGTGGGGTATTTTCTCCTAGCTTTTCCTTATGAACCACAGATAGGAGTTTGTGGCAATGCTGAAGCTTTGATTCCAGCCCAGTTACAAATGAACCCAGACTGGAAATGTCTATATCCATATTTCCGTCTGATATTGCACAATATATTTGTGAATAATATAGCAAAGCAAAAATAAGCAAAAATGCTTTTTCAGAAAAAATACTGGCTTTTTAAAAATATACCCATTTCAGAATACAATGACCATCTGTGGTCTTTAGTACCTCAGGGGCTCAGAAAGCCCAGGTGGGAGGAAAGGCATCCTCTGCAAGACTGTAGGCTCTCTGAAAGTAAAAGAAAAATGTCTAAGAAAGAGCTGTTTCAGTCCACAAAGGTTCAAAAGCCAGATGGAGAAATTAAAAATTAATGCACTTATCGTTTGCCCACCTCAATAAAGCATTAATCCAGTAAATAATAAGCACCTGAGTCAAAGGAGATGAAAAATGGTGCGCTCTTGTGCTACAAAAAGTTTGTTGGCCAAAACAATACTGAAAGAGCAGATTCATAGGGTTTGCTTTTCTTATTCTGCAGGTGGCAGAGAATAGATGTTTTCTTTTGAGACTGCAGTGCAAGGTAGGGCTTTGCAAACTGTAACATGCCCTTTCTGGATAGTCCCTGTTACATCATGTTTTAACATACTTCATGAAAAAACATAAGACAATAAAGCATTCTAGGAAATTGTCTGCATGTGAATCTGGCCACTTGAATAAGCATCTGGCAAACAAACAGAGCTGACAGAAGGATTCCCAACCCTCTCCATCCCCATCTTCGAATTTCTCATAGATTTATTTCAGTTTGCTCCAGCTCTGTGATTTAACATAGAAATGCTTATTTTACTGTTGAGGCTGTTTTCTGTTTTCCTGAGCTGGTCACATGCCGAGGGGTGTACTGGCTGGATACCAAAAGATAGCCTTAGCAGGAAGATGAACAAATGTGTTGGTATGGAGAGTTAATTGTGGAAATGCCACTGTGATGTGAAAAAATCCTCTGTTCCCATGCTGTTCTTGGTCCAGTATCCACCAGACACAAGAAGGTTCATGGCTAAATTCTGTTCAGTCTAAGCCTAAGTAATTTTAACCACTCCTAGAGCTAGGCCATGCAAAGGTAGCAAAACACTGACCTGACTTGCCCCCTGAAGTTGTACGTATTGCCTGCGAGTTGGTTCAGAGGTGCCTGCTGATTAGTTACAAATAACAGGACAGCACACACGCTTTTCCCGTAAATCTCCTTATGTGTGGCCAGCTCCACTGCTTTTGAGACTCTGTTGTCTTCCCCGTGTCCCTGGCTGTCGCCCTGCTCCAGACAAGGCCAGCTGTTGCCACGGCCACTCCCCACCTCACCTCCTGCTGCAAACGTGTGGTTCCACATCAGTATTGAAAGGATTTCCAGGGGAAATACAGCTCAGTACAGTGACTCCCAGTAAAAACAGTAAAACAGTTTTTCTCCTTTTAATCACTCTATGTCTTCCTACTTACAAGCCCAACCTATCCCCTGCAACTGCTAAAACAACATACATTTCTTCTGCGTTTCATGAAAACAAGGCTGTGTCCTATAGGGCGTCTCCCCACTCCTAAATCGCGATGAGAAAAAGCCAACAGTTTGTAGCAGGAATTGAGCCTCTGATTTTCAGTGCTGTGAATAAATCTCATTTATCTTTCTCGACTGGGAAGCCAGCAAGCAGAAATACACATTTAAAAAAGGAGACCAGCTTTCTCTGTACCTTAGGAACAGTAGCTAGGGAAAAGGAAGACAGACAACTATTGAGGGAGATGATTGACCTAGATTATTTCTAGTGATAAATTGAAGTATCTTCCTTTCAAAACTTTGCAAGCACCAACTGCATTTTGATGAGGAGGAATTCTACTCATTACCAACAAAATTTTTTAACTATAAGTTGACACCTGAGTCTTAAAGTGTAGGGTTCTTATGCAATATTTTCATGAGCATAAACAATATTTGAAGTCTTGGACAGCTCTATTTCAATAAGTAATTAACCCCAGGATTCATTAAGAGATTGAAAAGAATAATTTTTTTTTTGTAGTGTGGGAGCACATTTTATTCCTGATCTAGTTCTTTCAGTTGAAATGAGAGTTTGCAGTAATTTGACTACTGGCTAATATCAAAGTATCCCTCATCTCAAAGCCCTGAAGCTACAGAACAAAATTTGGTAATTGCTCAAGAGCAATGGCAAGATCAAGGTGGAACACCTGAGTGAGTAGTATACCCATGGAAGTGTCCTGGAAGGAGTCATATAGTTGAAAATCATTTCATGTGAGGCTTTGGTGTCAGGCACTTCATGTTGTAGAGTTGTTATGAATGCAGCATGGAGGATGGGTACTCAGTTTGACTGGGTTGGCACCCATGTAAATACTGCAGAATTTCAAGGTAAATGCAAACCTTCCCCTTTCCCCTTCTCCCTTAATCCAGCTGGGGCTAGGGAGAGAGAGAGAATTACTAACAGACTGAGCGTGATTCTGCCACTTTGCATCAGATTATGGTAGTATACAGCTGGGAAGAGCAAGTCTTTCTCTGTATGTGAGCACAGCATAGATTTCCTTCTGCAAAAGAATGATTCTATTTTAAAATGGACCATTAGTGAGAATAAAGCACAATGCACAACCACCACTGTGACTAGTTTCCTCACTTGAAACCATTGTGGAGATATTTACCTTAGGGAAGTAAATATGAAAGCCTTGAGATTCTTCCTTCTTAAATGAGAAACAGTACCAAGCCTCACTGACCTCTTGCTCAAGAAAGCCTGGGGCTTTCTCGTAATGAAGAAAGAAGGAAGCTGAATAGATTTATGATTTGTGGAACAATGCAGGAAAAAACTATCATAATAACCCCAAACCCTGAACTTCTCTGCTGAAGCAGAATGCCAATATTGTTTAAACTAAATTCTACCAGCTCCACATAAGCATTCTGCAGGGACTCTCTGTATGAGTTTTAAACTGTTTTCCTCAGTGATCTCTCATTAATAAGGACTGGTTCATAGGCCAGCCAAAGCCCAAGTGTACCTTTCAGCTTTGTGACCTCCTTGTGGATGACCATGTGTCCATAATAATGTTTACTTACAATGTGTTGCAGAAATGAATCACTCATCTGAATGCAGGACAAGTCTCCACAATGCTGGATGAATTTTTCAAGCCACACAGTGTACACAAAAGCCAGCCATAGCCATATGCTTTTGTGTCCACAGACGATCCCCAGAATGCAAATAAAGCCACTTTCCACCCACAAGTCACACATCAGTATATAAAAGCAGACTAAACCTGAAAAAATACTTTGACTTTACAAAGGGAAATCCTATCTCCATACATCCTTGTCTCTGAGGTAGGACTTCAGAAGTCCTAGACACTTGATTTTTCTTCCCACTCTTCTGTCTTTGCATAGTGCAATGCACAGCTGACTGGCTCACTGAGAAAATCATGGAACCAAAATACAGACACCTGGAATGGAGGTGTAGATCTGACGGTAGATCTACAGTCTGCCTTTGAAACACTCAAGAGGAGAACTCTGAAGAGTGGAAAAGGAAAAAATGAAAAGAGTGTGGCAGGAGACAGTCACCAGAAAAAGTGTGAAATAAATGGGTCCAGAGTATACAAAAGCTTATAACCGTCCAAGACTGCAAAAGGGATGATGGGGAAAAGAAAAACATGGAAAGAGAGGAAATAGTAAGACAAAGTGACCTGGCTGTTCTAAAGAGATGCTGTAGGTAGGCATGCACATGAAAAAGGAGTGGAGACAAACCTTCATCCCTTCTCCAAATATTCTCATAATCATTTTATGTGGGAAGCTAAGCCATGTCTATCCCTAAATGCTTACCTCTTCCTTCAGTTGTCTAAATCTCAGGCTGCTGCACAATGGCCATAGCTCATATGTGCATCAATGGGCAGGGCTTGCCTCAAATCTGAAGGGTGTAGGAGGGTTAAAGTCTAGGCAAAAAACCTCTTTTTTTATGGGTCAGGGATGTGCTACTCCCAGGCTGAGGCACTGTAGCTGCAGGAGGCAATCTCCCAGGACACTTGGACAGCAAGGGTGGTGCTCTGCTGGGAGGCACCAGCTCTTTGTGCAGCAGCAGAGAGGAGAGATCTGCGTTTCAAACACACAATAAAGAGAAATATAGATACATGTTGATAACTTGAGAAAAAGAACAAGACACAATGTCAGTCAGAAACCCATATTACATGGTAAAACTTAGCTTGGGTGACCTTGACATCCAAGTCATACATGACAAGAAAATAAATTAGACAGGGGAGGGTGAAAAACCTGGATTTGCAGCTGTTTGCATAGTGAAAGAACTGAACAAAATGCAGGGATTGAAGGCACAGAGTAAGGCATATTACAGCCACATAGTTTAGCACATGAAAATAATTGGTTTAATATGCTCTAAGGAGCTTGTGAAATCACTCTGAACATTAATTCAGTTTACTGTGCTCTTTTTATACACAAGAGAAAAAACGTCTTCCCTTTCTCTTCCCTCCCCTTTCTCCATGAGATTTAAAATTTCCCAGGGCAGCACAGGTTACTGTACCAGATTAAATAGTAGAGAAAATGATACCCTCATGTTACTGCCATTAGGGTTAAGATGGCATCACCATTTCTTTTATACATTTCTATTCATATAGGTTTTATGAGGCTGACACAGCCATAAAAATTCACTGTAACATGACCTACAGGACCATGCCCTGAGATCAAGAGGTCGCTTTACTTCATTGTCTCCTCTCAGTTCTTATTGAAAGCTCTTTTGTTTCATTTTTATAGAAGTGACAGATAAGACATAACTCATGTATCCTCATTTTTCAGAAAAAGGACCACAATACTAATGTTTTAAAATATTCATAAACTGAACTTATGTTCAATAATTGTTTGAAAATTAAAAGGTCATAAAACTTTTGAGTGCCTTGTTTAATGATACTGCATGGTTATTGGACTAATGGAGCACACAGATAGCTCTTATTGAGTCCAGGGTGTGTGTTTCATCACTGAAAGAAAGCTTTATGATAGAAAGCTCTTTCATCAAAGACTTATTAAGTCCTTTTTAACCAATGTGTTTGCTTGGCCATAGGTCAGAGAAACAGTTTACTTCTTCTTCATATCTCTGTTACCTGGTTGTGTAACGCTGGAGTGATCATTAATATTGAACTTGCCAGAGTTTCCCAAATGTGATCAGGCCCATATGATATGTGATTTGGCCCCCTCCTGATCCTTGAACCTGAACAGTCAGATTAGAGGTGAAAGAAAAACCTTATTGTAGGGTCATGAAGATGGAGAGAAGCCTGGCTCTATGCTGTCAGCGCATGTTTTGCTTGTGCACTAGCAGCATAGTAACAAGGATTCCCCAGGATGAAGTACTGACTTCTGACAGGCCCAATCCCAAGAAAATCCTCAGGCAAGGGCCACTGGTTGGATTTGCATCTGCTGTCAGCTGCTGCACTTCTTCTTATTTGCATGCCAGTAAAAGCTGAGGAAGGGAGCTCTTGCTGAAGTGCTGACCCATCTTGTGAAGTGATGATAGATTCTCTGGACGTGTCTGAAGTTTTAAAAACATAATTGGACTCACCTGCCTCTGCGTGCACAGAAGGTGGCTGGTACTTTTCTGCACTGATTTTAATCTGCAGACCCAAGTTCCTTCTGGGACTCTTAGTTTGCTGTAGTAAACCCAAGTCATGTGTCCAGGCCAGACAACACCTTCATTGGCTCTTGAGGGGCTTCTTCTAAAAGATGGCAGGAGTTGGTCTCCCATCGCTTGCTTCAGGATCTGCTGCAAATGTCTCTTTTCTCCAGAACTGTCTTCACAACTTCTTTAAAAGGGAATGTCCCACATGTGGATTTAGTTTCATACTTGGTGTTGCCCAACACTGAATCAGTGGGTAATAAAGGAGTGGATGACTTAATTTTCCAATCTATAGAAAACAAGTGTCTAAAAAATACTACGTTTCTCTGTTTTTGTTTTAATTTCAACAAACATATACACATAGATACCCTCCTGACTACAGCCCAACATAAAGGACATCTGAAGGTTATTTAGGTTATACATCATCCAGCACAGGATACTAGTGCCACATCCTTCACTTAAATTACCATATGACCGAACTTCCATCAAAGAACCCATTTCAAATTTGTTTGCATTATATAAGTTATTTTGGTGTGATCAGGCACTTATAGTTTGCTGGGTACACACCAAATAAAACCAACTTATACCCTAGTCCTGAAGAAGCACTTACATGGTTTGCTTTATGGTAAACAGATCTCATAAATCACCTTCATGGACTGGTACTTAATGATCAACATGATTTTTTTTTTTTAACTGGAACAATTAAGAAAGACAGAAAAGAAGACTTTATTTGCTGGCCCTGGTGTTCTTTGAAAGAAGTGAGTTGTTTATATTGTGACTGATGTGTGAAAACGTTCCTTCTGAAGTCCAAGGCAATTAGCGCACAAGAAATTCAATTTGGGAAGACAGGCATCTCCCTCTGTCATGTTCAGATAGTATCAAAAAGTCTTGCTTAAGACAATGTCTCAAAAAAAATTCTGCAACTCTGTAGTACAACAAACCATAGCAATTCTACAACTGAAACCTTTGCGGAGATAAGAATCCTGAGGAGGTGATGCAGGAGAAAAAGGTATTGGCAGATATTAATAAGTTTCAGTTCTCCTCATATGGTTATTACACCAGATGATACCACATCTCATGACAGAAAAGAGAGAGGAAAACACCCTCCTCACTGGAAAATTCCATTTGTTTGGAAAATATATTGTGTTAGAAAAATAGAAGCACATCCCAATTCTTCTCAGAGATCTGTCACAGCTATGGCTCTTCAGATTAATGGGAACAGAAGAAAAAGCACTGTGGTTCACAGAGCCCTCTTCAGATTAACTTCTCGATTGCTGGCTTCTGTTCAACAGGTCAGGATCCTCCCTTTATATGGTACATGCAGTTACCTATGAATGGGTAACATTACCTACTGAAGGAGTGTTATTGTACCAGTTTATGAAGTTTACTCCCTATCTGATGCTTAAGTTAATGGTCTAAAATATTATATTCAGGTAGGACCCTATAGATTGGGTTTTTTGCCCTAGAAATTAGCTCTTTTATTTAATTTCTTAAATTTGCTTAAATTGCTCATGCAATGGATTTCTACCAATTTACAACATTTGAGCATCACTAGAAAATTAGTCTTTTTTGTTCTGTTTTGTTTTGTTTTGTTTTGTTTTGTTTTTTAAATCACAATAAGCATGCTGTTGACCAGAACTTCAGACCCCATAAACTCATTCAATCTTAAAAAATATTCCAGGACCACTGGGACGCTACTGGTTCACCAATACTTCAGAATACAGTACTGCAATACAGGAGTATAGAAACATGGAGAAACTGTCTACATTCACAGGAAACCGTAATAATAGTGTCAGAGATGCTATTTCTTGGTACATTTCTAGGTATCCATTGAACATGCATTCAGGCGTTTACCACAGCTGTTAAACTGCCAAAAACTAAAGATCTCGTTTAATAAAAGCCACTTGGGGTTCATCCTGTAGTTTTTAATCTCAGGTTTTCCATGTATTGAAAGCAAAAAGATGGTAAGTATTGTATTTTGAGCAGTGATGAGTTGCTGGATGCTGTGCCAATAGGCTAAATGCTTATAAACAGGCTGAGTCTTGGAAATAAGTTAACGTAAGTATGTGGACATATTAGAGCTAGAGTTAACCTGGCCATAAAGCTGACAGTGGTGGCAATGAGGCAGCAAGAAACATCAGTCTGAGACATGCTGGCTAGCAAACCCTCCAGTAACCCAGCATCAGTAGCCTGCAGTCCTGCATCACTTTGCCTTCATTGCTCTTAGATACTCTTGCCTTCATCCCAAAAATAAGGCCTCCAGAAATGCAAATTATACAGACATTTTGCACTTCCAACAACTTTAATTTCTCCAGCTGCATTAAATGGTATTATGTTTAATATGCTTTGTGGTCTGTTTAGCCTTGCAGTGACTCCTGCCCCTAATAAAGCTCTGAGTGGTGTTGGGTTTTTTCTTTTTTCCATTTTTCATTGTTTCCGGTAACAGTTCTATTTGGGTTTAATATCATGATTATTGTACATCCAAATGAAGAGTCTGTGTATTACACATAACACTGCCTTTCTCCATTATGCAACATTCATAATTTCATTTCTTATTGCAAATTAATAGCTTTTGTAATTTAGAAGCTAATACATGCTCTTGGTTTAATAATACTTGGAAATAAGGAAAATGTAATTACAAAGGCTATGCTCCCCATTAACTTGTTTGTACACTAGACTGTGTCCAGTCTTAGCAGTAATGTCATCATAATTTTCCAATGAATGGAAGATAGAGGGAGAAATGAGCACAGTGTCAATTTTAGCCTTAGATACAGGAAGAGATTAGCTTTTAATCCACAAAGATATGTTCCCAGCCCTGCTGTTTGAAGTATTTGGTTTCTCAATGTTCAGACACTCTCTATCACTCAGCAGTATTTGCTGGTGCCTCCCTCAGTAAAGCAAATCTCAGCTCACACAATTCAGGAATGGAGGAAAGAGACAGTGCTTAAATAGGGATTAGTTAAACCTTAAATTAGTATAACTAGCATGCATATTACTTCATATTTATTTATTGGTAGCATATACTGATCACTCCTGAGAAACCACCTTTCTCCTGAGTCAGGGCAATTTTTCCACCTGTGCCTTCGACTCAGGATCACAGAGGCATGCAGGACAGTGATAGATTTCTCTCTTCTGCTAAGGATGTCTGTGACAAGAGAGCAGAGTTTCTTTCTCACTGACCTCCTCTTGTCTTTCAGCTGTTAAAACAAGTAGGGTCATAACAGCAGAAGGGAGCAGGGTTTCCAGCAACCCCGCGAACTCTCCTAAATATAGAAACCAGCTTGATGAGAAAAGCAGCAGAACAGCTTGCACTGCTAATAGCTTCCCTCTCTGAGAAGTGAGCATTCACACATCTGCTGTGAGTCCCAGCAGGCCAGAGCTAGAAGAAGGGGTCATATAGATTTTTCTATACTTAATAAAGTCTTTAGGATTCTAAACACTTGGACTGTGGCAGAAATAGGCAGCTTTGTATACACTTACAACTCTGAAGCAATCAAGATATCATCCAAGTAAAAAGGTACTTTCACTCCCAGGGACCTTAGGAAATTAATAACTCATCCCATAACCATGACTCTTCTTGGAGCTATGCACAGGCCAAACACCCCCCCTGTGTACTGCTGATGTGTAGTGCCTCTCTCAAAGACCTTCAAAGTTGCTCTAAGTGACTTCAATACAAAAAGGTCAGGGTGCTAAATGAGGTTTTACCTGAAATCTATTTATATCAGAAAAGGTCTGTTTTTGAGATGTGGGGTTTATATCTGAAAATTGACACGAGCAACATATCTGTAGTTGCCGAACATGATGTGAAGTGTTTAGCATGATGAAACTATGTTAATTCTGTACCAACAAACACTTCCCTTTTGCATGTAACACTGGGTTAGATTTCTCTACATTTTGTATAGCATGGATTAAGTTCTGATGTGAATTCCTGATTTTCAGGCTGGCCCGGATCTGAATTTCACTTTTGTTTTTTGGTGAAAAGGATGAAATTTTTATCAGTATTAGATTAGTACAGCATATATGATAGAACTGTAAAGTCAACTTGCACCCTCGTCCTTTTCTGGTGTGTTTGCCCATCACATATTCACAAAGTGGCTAGTTTTATAGAAGTAGAGATTCAAGTACAATTTGCAAACTAGCTGCTGTTCATTTGAGCAAATGTATGTTTGCTGAAAGGCAAGCTACATCTGACCAAAAGACACATTACCTTGAAAACAAGTGCATAAAAAGTATAAAAGAGAGTATACCAGTCATTCGTAAGGTTAAGATATATTTTGATGGCCTGAATCTATCCTTAACTGTATATTTAACCATCTTTTCTAAGTACTGAAATTCAGCTTACATTAATGAGGATGTGCTAATATCAACTGAATCCACACTGAAAATCTGAGCTGACTAAAGCAGAAAATAACCTTTTAAAGCTAGAACGTAAGGGTGAAAATGAAGCTGCTTTTGTGTAGAATTGGCAGCTTAACCTTATGCAGCTGGGCCTGTGAATTTTTGCCTTAGGCTAGAAGAGCACGAGATGGGCAGTTTCTTCTTAGAAGGCTGAAAATACATGGCTACAAAATCCACTGGGTCTGTATTGACTTTGCTATTTTCTCTGTTTCTTCAGCATCTTGTCTCAAGACCTCTCCTTGTTATGGAAACAGATACACAAATTGGTGTATGGTAATAATCACCTAGAATAACTTTTGCAAGAAATTAATCTTATACAAGAAAACAATTTAAATAATCAAGAAAAATGCGAACCAGGTTTTTCTTCAGACTTCCAAACTACCCTAGGCACCTTTTCTAAACACTTACTCCCCTTTCACTGAAAGATTGAAATAGTATTAGCTCCAAGAGGTGATAAAAATAGTTTTAAGGAAAACCAACTATTACTGTATTATTTTCTTAATTCAGGGTTCTTAAGGCTTGTCTTCTAACATAATAGTTAAAATATTTAGCTGGTTTAAACTTATGTTATGCTATGAATTGGAAAACTTTCAGCTTATCCATGATTTTTTAGTTTACAACTTACTAGGTATTTCAGCATATGAATGTGCAAAACCTTTTCTGAGGAACTAGATGCTATCTCAAATAATAATAAATAATAATGTGTCATTATGCAGGTATGAGTTCTGTCTCTTTTTATCTCATGGTTGCTCTGCATGGGCTTTTGCTCCTGCTTCATTTAAACCATTCTTTCCAAAAGCTGATTTCTTAAGAGTCTAATTTACTACCTGCACAACAGGAAGATGAATTGTCTTAACACTAAGGACATTTAAGGGTTAAAGTAACTTCTAAGTTTTATTCTGTAGCATTGAAACTCTGAAGAAATTTGAAGCACATGAGAATACACTGGAGTCTTATAAGCAGACTTATGCAGTCTTCCAGCAGTGAGCTGGAAAATGTTTTTTGCTTCCTGAGCATAGTCTTTTCCATTGCGTTAAAACTATCTTCTCTCTCCAAATATAGCAAGAAAATGTAGTTGTCTGTTCATGGGATATATTGAACTGTTACTATCAAGAATGCTTATACTCAGTACTGGGCTGGGTACAGCTTATTTTTCATCCACCACCCATGTACATCTGTCTTTTTATTACAAACCTCTTTGCATTACCCAGAAAATACATAATAAGTTCTGGTGGCAGAGGACATGAACATTTTTTTAAAAATTATTTTCATTTCATTATTTATCTTCTGAAGATGTTATGAAGCTACTGAGAATTCTCAGATTTCTAACAGTTAGTCTCAATAAAAGATGTATTCTACTTCTGTAGGGTTTTTATATTAATAATTAAGACAAATGCAATAGTAAGTCCCTTAGAAGGAACACATGTCAAATAGTTTAATACTATCTATTCTGAAGCTTTCAGCTGAATCCAGTTAATACTGGAGTGTGACAGTGGAGGACCTTCAGCTGATGCTTTTCAAATTCATCAAAAATTTTAATGAGTACTTGTATCCATATGCTGTCTAAGCCAAGTTCATCCGTCAGAAATGAAGGAGACAGGAACTTTGCCAGTCATAAAAAGCCACGATTTTACATTTAAGTTGTTAATCCTGTGCTATCATTCATTATATGTAATTCGCTTAATTGCATCTCCTCCAAATCCTATCTGTTCAAAGTTCAGCAACCTCTTGCTGTTGAGACCAGCAGAGTCCACTCTTCACTTAAATGTATTTGCCTTTTCCAGGTGTTATCAGAATTTCAGTAATGAACTCACTGAGACATACCTAACACAATGTCACTAAGTGAAGAATGTGATGGCTCGAGTGCCATTTACCATGCTTAAAGGAAACCAGACTTTATTCACAATAACAAAATTTTATTAACTTAGGTAGTTTTCAAAATCTTTTTCTGCCTTCTAGTAATGATGTACATCCCTCTACAGTGAACAGGCAGATTGCCAACAGCCTGTATTTCCTATTATCTTTTTAAGAATCCCTGTGTCTGTTTAATTCTTAACATCAGAGATATGTTGGTTGAAATCCATTGACTTAATAAATAAGTAAAGAAGAGAGGACGTCTGATTAGAAATGTTGTAAGGAAAAAGAATGTACGTAATGGCTAATGAATTTATTTCAGGCTCATTGTTCTGCTGCAGGACTGTACCCAAGTCAGCAAACCCCAAATGCATAAGCTTATGTAGAGATAAAGCTGCAAACAGATGAAGACTTTTCAAGACCTTGAAAAACTGTCCACCTCTGCATTTGCACTTTTTGGATAGAAAACCAACTCATCCCTTTAAAAAAAAGACACAGTGTGAACATCAATGCATGAAACTTGTGGATAATAGAAGAATAGGTTCCAGTTCATGAATGTGTTGTAAATTCACTTAGATACCTTGCCTGCCATGAAGTAAGATCTGCCGTGGAAATTACTGATTCTTGTATCCAAACATTACTAACTCACCTGCTCACTTGAAAGTCATCTTGGTGAGCTTTGTCACTTTCCTCGGAGGTTGGTTATCGTAGTTCAAACTAAAATCAATGCAAACTCCATGAGGTTGTTTGAAATGATCCTAAAACATATTGCATTTAAAAGAGTAGCTTAGTCTTTTTATGATTTTGTTTTTCTGCATACTTCTAGAACCAACAGTTTTTCCAATACAAGTAACTATGAATGCTGTTTAGGTGTTTTGCACTTACACTACACATTGTGTGCAATTTGCAAATAGAGTTGTTCAGAAAGCAATGCTATGATTATTCTTTTCCTACTGTTAAAATGCAGTTGCATATAAAGGCGTAGATATATCTAAGTGTGTAGTTGTGTTATAGATGCCTTTTAAAATTTTATAAAATTTAAAAATTTTATAGATGTCATTTTAAAATTTTATCAAGATGGACCCTCAGTTCATCATCTGTCCATCGGTTGCCTCAATTGGTTACCAGAGGAGTTGATACATGACAGTAAAACTTACGTTACTTTGGAGGGAGGAGAGGGACAGAGAAAGAAGATTATCTAAGGAAGAATAATGCAGAGCAAACGATTGATATAATATCATGGTTGCTAAGTAAACAAAAACAAATGGCTTCATTTAATAGGCAGTTTTCCTGATCATAATATGTCTTCTTCATGTGTAATAGTAGTATGAATTCCTTAGTATGATTTATAGCAGAGTTTTCATTCCTGCTGCACTCCTATATCAAGAGACAATTGCTCACATGCTGATCTATCATTTTAATGCAGTGGAAAAGCATCATCCTGCAGAACTGGTGAGTGAAGATTTTGAGGAGAGTGCCTCAGCTGAACTGAGAAGCAGGCACTTCAGTGAACGATAACTTGCAATTCTATTTGAGGTACCTTGGTAGCTTTGAAAACATCCTCTTAATGACAGTGACTGAATGACAGCAAAAAGTTGAAGAGCCACTTACAGGACCTGTCTGTGAATGACAGAGTAAAACCTTGTGAAAACTGGAACTGGAGCCCTTTGCCCAGCTCAGGCCCAAGCTGGGGTGGACATGCCTCTCCCAGAGTGCATGCACAGTCACCCTTTTGAAAATCAGAAATGGGACTGGAAGTACACACAGTGTTTGTTCAACCAAGATGTGGAAACAGATAAAAGGTCTGTAATTCCAGATTTTCTGGACAGGAATAGGTGCTGCAACTTTTGAGAAAGTCTCAATTGGACAGCATTTTGAAGACCTTCCTGAAGACATTTTCTTCTGTGGCATAAAATGTGTTTCATAAAAGTATTAATTTTTCTAATTCTGTCAAATTTGTATCTCAAATTGTTTTGTTATTCTCACTTTCTATGTGACAGTAAAAACTTTATTTTTGACAGGACTTAAAAAAAAAAACATTTTAATACTTTCCAAACAGGTTTATTCTCTTCATATTTCTATAATGAAATGCAATTCCAACAAAAGCATCTAGGTACATCTTTTATTGATTTTTTTAATACTTCTGTTGGCTAAGACTAAGATAAATTGGACATAATCGGACAAATTACATTTTCTAAAGCATAATTCTATTCTTTGTATCCCTTTCCCTAGTAAGCATGAAGTAGAATCTTTGGTTATCTCAAAGATTTAAAGGAAAGTTGTGAGTTGTGATGGTTGAATGCAAAATTTCACAAATTAATTTCAGTGTTTGCTATTCTCACACATTTTAGCAAGTCCCAGTTATTTACAACCACTGCTCTAGAAAAAATATGTCATCAAATTATTGTAAAAGTAATGCAAATGTAGAAATTTCCTACTTTTTCATTTTATTCACAAGACAAGAGAAAAAGCAAGCAGATATGCCATATTAATTAAAAAAAGAAATAACAAAACTTATTTTACAGAAACATAATGTGGTGGGGAATAGAAGATAATTGTAGGAAAAAATCAAACTTGAACTAGGACTGATCTGCTTTTAGAATATCTTGTGCAGGAATAGATGGGATAGTGTTCTGTTTTGTGGTTTAGTGAACAGCGATACATTAGATAGTATTATTCTCTCTCTAGGCTAAAGGCTTTTAATCTACAGTACAGTTTCAGCCAAAATTTATGAGGACAGACAATAAAACACTTCGGGGTAACATGGCAAGACCCATACTTTATTATTTCTCTTTCTTACTTAATGGCTTGTACTTTTGTGGCAAGGAAATTAGGAATTTGCCTTCCACTTCAGCCAGACTGGACAGCATTTACTGTCACTAAGTTCATCTCATATCAGCCTTCTTACTGATGCAACATAGTAAACTCTTCACTTGCTGAGCTTAGCATATTATGTGGCCACATAACCCAGCTAAAATACCTTATCAGACAGTGTGCTTTTCTTTGTCTCTTTGTTGTACGGGTGTAAATTGCTTTCCAGAATGCACAGGAGTACCAGACAAAATGAATATATATCAAAGATGCACAGCATCATAGTGTAAAGAACATAATTCATGCGACATCCATTTAAATCAAGAATGTGAAAATGCGTACAAGACACTTCTGTTTCATTGAAGTCCTGGAATAGTCCTGGCTTTGAAGAATTAAGAGGCTGTTATTAAATATTCCCTGCATCATTTTAGATCTGGTCCTCTGAAGCAATAATTAATATTTCTACCAAGTACAGAGACGTTAGCAGGGAATATTAGAATGCTTAAAATGCAACCTAGAAAATCATGTCAGCATATGGACTGGTGAGATGGCTAAAAATAAGGCCTAATTCTCTATAAACCAAAAGGCTTCAGTGGACAGTGAATGACATTTCTCAGTTCTCTGCAGCAGAGCCTTTTGTGGCCTTACAGCATTTTGCTGATACTTTCTAGATGGAAGTTTAACAGTGAAATATATAAAAATAATGTTATTTTACTCAGTTTTGGAAATGGATAGTTAGCTCTAAGATCTGTGTAAAAAGAGAATCGTAAAGAGTTCAAAATTAAGAATCAACATGTAAATTATTGAAAGAATCAACATGTAAATTGACTGAAATTCTTCTCAAATTTCAACTGGAACCTCCTTGTCTTCGATTTGAGGGGGCTTGAGTCCACAGGATAGAATTCCATGCATTTTTTTCAAATTTTACTTCTGAGTTGGGTGTGAGAGACTGAAATGTTAAGTGGTCAATGCTTCAAACAATTGGCCTTTCGAAAAGTCAGTGGCTGCTTTGCTGATGATGTGTTAAGGTAATAGCCCAGGGGCAGAGGGGATGAGCACCAGAGGATGAGCATCACAAATCAACCTTTGACAACAAGCTAGGGTTTAAGCCAGATAAGGGAGAAGGCTGATAAGAAGCAGGTAGTGGGATAGTGCTTTTTATCATGCTAATGTCGTCCCTGCAACAACCTGATCAGATGTGAAACTTCCCCCTCCCGTCCAGGGGCGGACTGGGACAGTTACTTGTGAATGTGAAGGTACCCAGCTCTTCTGATGGGGCATAACTGGCTCAGCTATGTTCGTGTGAGGGGCAGCTGTCACGTCTTAGAAGGTGCCTGGGTGTTCCCATAAACCTGAAGGTGTATTAACACACTGAACTCTGTTTTGTGGGCTTCCCCTGCCCCGACAGATCCAGACTGTGACCATCACTTCAACTAGCAGACATTGAAATTGCAACCATCAGGTCTCATCCCTGACCCATGAGTGGTGACATCTTTCTACTCTTATTCCTTCTCTCTCTTTCTTTCTCTCTTTCGTTCTCTCTTTCTTCTCCTAACTTCTCAAAATATATTGTAAACCAGACTAAAAAATCCCAGTCAATACATTAATTAGCGCCATGTGTCTGATGAGTTAAAGTCTGCTAAGTTAAAGTTTGTGAAGTGCCTTACTCTATCTGGATGTTGTTTAAAATTTGTCAAGTACCTGTTTCTACCTTAATGTTCTAAAGTTTGCAAATAAAATTTGCCGTTGAACGTTCTGAGAATTTTGTTGTTTCTCCTGTGCACTGCTCAGAGAGAATCAAACAACCTTCCTCAAAACCATCTGAGCAGACCAGGGCATGACACTGAAAAACTTGAAGATCAGAAAAGCAGAACTCCTCTTGCTGTGTTGAGTCTAGCAAAAAGGTATAAAAATAAAAAAACAAAAGGAATTGTAAGTCTAAACACTGCAAGTACTGCAGAGCTGACAAAACCAAAGAAGTCCTTCTGTGACACTGCAAATATTTACTATCTAAGCGATTCTTGTGTTTTTAGTATAATGTGATTTTCAGTAGGCTGGTAAACCTCTCAAATGCAGTGTGTCCTTGTGTACCAGCAGTATGCCATCAAAGTGTCGAAGTGTGTGTTGTGGCTGCTTTTTCTCTGCAGCGGAGGGCTGCTCAGGAGACGTGATCTTTGAGTCTTGGAAAATTTAGTGGAGGCAGAAATAGGAAATATTTGGAACTTGATTGACCCTGTCCTTTTTCCCTCCACTAAAATTACATAAAATGAGTATCAAAGAATTTAGGAACTCCACAGGTAGAACAGGTAGAAATCAGAGTTTGTCCAAATACCAAGGCTTCAGGTTAGTATCTTGATTTCTGTGTGTGAGATGTTACATAGTGATTTGTGTCATTATAAAAATACACCATAAAATCAATATAAACAAAAATACTAAACCCAAAGTAAAGCATGGACATAAGACACAGGAAAATCTAATTATTTCATTATATTTGTTTAAATCACTTTGCTGTAAATTGTTAGCTTTTTGTTTTCATGTATTTTTTATTATTTTGTCACTGTAATTAAGAATTGTATCCACTTTTTATGTATAAGGAAAAACGCGGGCTTGTATGGACATGAACAGACTTGTCACTGCTGTTACCTCTTGCTAAGAGTGTAACCTGACAACATGTTCGAGCCTTGTCCAGACCTGGTGGGGGCTTGTAGCCACTGCTACTTGAGTGGTAGCCAACGTGTTTGGGCTTGCCCGGGCTGTACCCTAGCACAGTAAGCACGACACAGCCCCACCAGAAACTGCCTATAAAAGGGGCAGTGACCAGGGGTAGGATGGACGTGTTGGTGGAGCGCAGACTCCCCACATCCCCAGTGCTGCTTCTCCATTCCTTATCAAAGAATTAATAAATTGCCTTACTGATTGACCTGCCCGATTGTGGGGAGTAAATTTATAACATGTGCAACTGAATGAAACTGCCAGGATGAGATTCTTATGTCATCAGGGATGGGGGGCTTGACCACTGTCTTGTTCAGAGAAGACAGGCTTGTCCCATTTTGTGGTAATCACAGAGACATAAGGGAAAAGTAGAAGGAAATATGGGGGACTGGTAAGTATAAAAGAAAGACAAAGTAGTGACATTTCACCTGGATGATTAAACTCAAAATATGGGTGAAACTAACAGAAGCTATCACATCTACGTCCTTATTTTTTTCTGGATTCAAGTTCAGCCTTTTGTCAATAAACTGTATGGAATAATTTCTAATTACAACAGAGCTGTACAAGCCTAAGACTTACTATAAGCACCTTTCATTTGTTTAACTCCAAATATATACTCATCCACTCAAATAATTTGTGATATTAGAGAGATTCTGGCTCTAGAAAAGACAATGAATGGCAGGAGCAGATGAGTTTCTTGGCCAAATAGAAAACTGTTTTCTTGAAAATGAATTCAAAAAGAAAGCAAGAGTAGGGCTCACACTATATCTCATTTTCCCATGCATATTCTTGAGAGACAAATGGCAAGGGTCTAGAAAAAAACTTTTCAGCAGTAACAGGTAAGTCAACCTGTATTTATACAAGAAGTACTTTAAGAGTTTTGATCATGCTTAAAATGCCAAAGGTCTTCCGTTGTTCTTACTTTGTCTGCATCAAATATCCCAAGTGCTTGTTCATGTAGGTTTGAATACCCTGATCCCCATGGGCACTTCTTGCTGCCACTCAGTTTGGATCTTTTAGCAGTCAAAGGGTACCTTTGATAATGAAAGGATTTTCTCATGCATGCTATGGAACAGTAATTCATTTGTACTAATTTTTAGCAATCTGTCCCTTCAAAATCAGACTCTTAGTTAAAAAAATAGCTCAACCCAGCTTAAAACGGGCACAACTGCACCTATTTTTGCTTTGTATTCTTGTGATGAAGAAGGGAAGAACAGAATTATTATGTACTCCATCTCTGGTTAAGTAGATGAGGAAGACTTAAAATAGTTAGAGAAGTGGCTACTGTATCAAAGCTGCAGAAACTGGCTATGGATGTGGATCAGATGGAGTAATGCAAATAATATCAAAGTTGTTTCACAAAAATTTGGTAATTCTGCACAGTTTAGGCCATGTCTGAAACTTAAAGTCCTGTCAGGACCAAATTTCATTAATATCTAGAATTTTCATGCATTGCAAGTGATGTCTCAAGTTTTCTCTCTAATTCTGTTGTTAAAATGCTGTTGTGTTTTGCTTTTAAATTAATCTAAGGTATTCCAGGTAAAAGTGATTGTCTAAGACCATCTTTCAGGTTTTTCCTCCATAATACACGTGTTCTGTATGCCTTTTATGGAGAAGGACGACCCAATAGTGATAAGTATGGAGGTTTTACAAAGTTGGGGTTTAAGAGAAATAATCCTACAAACCTTCAAATTTCTTCAAATCTTCATAACAACTTAATGTAGTTACACAAATATGTTCCCAGAAAAGCATATAAATTAATCGTAATTCATTCACAAGTGTCAATAAGTTCTGCTACATTATTTTGGTATTATTCACCCGGGATAATCGTTATAGCGCTTCAGTGGATTTTTGTTTTTCTGAGTTAAACTCTGGCAATTAAAAAAGACTGTGTACTCTCACCTCAGAAAGGTAAATGACAGTATGCTGAGAATAAAGTGATAGGCACAGCTTGCCCTTCAACACAAATCAGCATCTAGGCTTTTGTGGACATCAAGAGACATGATTGGACACCTCATGCCTAAAAAATATCATGCCTGACATTTATTACAGAAATCTACCTGAAATGCAGTTGTGGAAGATGTTGAAGATGTCCTTCCAGGTCAAAGTTCATTTTGAGTCCAGTCTATTTTCTTATTAGAGAAGATCAGGGGAATCTTTATAAAGCCTTTTTCATGCAATCATAGTTACAAGCTGTGCTTTTTGGCTCAAGTAACTCATTAATGACATGAAAAGGAACAGCAAGCCAGCTCTTTGAGGAAATTATGTGGTAATGATAAACTGCCTAATCCTTCAGGAGAACAGTCCATTTTGCAGAATGGATAATTTACAAGTAGTTGAAAGAACACCATGAAAGCCCCTTGAAGACTGGCAGCTGACTGCCATTCAGAGGGATGGGTTTTTGTTTGTGTTTGCCAGCCAGTCTAGGCTATCAGCCTAATAACTCTCTCTCAGTGCCTTATAACAGCTCTACCCATTCAGAGCCCTTGATCACACCAGAAAGAGAATAAAGAGGCCTCCATACTCATGCAAGGAGGAAAGAAACCAAAGCATCTGCTTCTGTGAAAGCAAATCTGGGTATCTGCTAACAACTCTTTACAGCTGCCCCAGCGATGACATGAATAACAGAAGTTTGAATACCGTTTCTGATCTCGATGCCTTTTTTCATTACTCAGCGATTAAATAGCTTCATGTAAGCTGCAGCTGTTTTAGGTTAGGGAAAAGAGCAGATAGCCATCAAACTGCTAAAGTCCAGGGTGGGCCAAAAAGCTCAGAAAAATGTGGCATTCATGTGAATCTCTTGAGAAACTAGGTTTGTTGCAATCCAGCCACACCGGTTAGGTTTACAGTTAGGTTATGAAAGGTGCAGGCATTAAAACAGTGATAATGAACAGTAAGCCAGCTTCATCCAAAACTGGGATTTCCCTTCCAAGCAAGGCAACATCGAGCAGTGAAAGAGAAAACCATCTCTGAATAGCAGAAGGAAAAGGAAGCTATGACATAACCTTCCACAACTTCCCATGCACCCTGTACTGGCAAAGCTTGTGCATGGAGAGCACAAGCAAAGCTCTTCAAGGGTCTCTGATATGTCTGTATTAGATCTTTGTGGAGTGACTTGAGACCAAATAAGTTAGGAAATGCTAGACTAACCTGTAAATGAAGTCCAAGAGAAGGAAAAGACATTGACCCTTAAATCACTGTTTTTTTGTAGTCCTACATTGTTTGATGGACTTGGTAAAGGATAATAGGCTCCCATCTGGTTTACTGAGGAAGAAAACATGGTGTGTGCAACTGTGGCTGAACTCATACTAGGCAGAGCTGCAAAGGGGAGAGGCTCTCACGGAGCTTCTCCCAGACCTGTTAGTTACAGTTAGTATTCCCTGTAGTAACACTCAGGGAATGCACAATATTCCCCCTGCCAAACCTTTCACCCCTCCAAGGACACTGCAACCAGGCAGGAAACCAGCAGCCTTCCTCCCTGGCCTGGCCACTTGAAAGATTACCACCAGTCAGTTGTGACTGAACAAATACATCTGGTCTGCCACTTCTTACAGGAATATGGTGCCTTATGAAACTGTGTGGACAGTGTTTTCCAGATACTTCTGGTGCTCTCTGGTTACATGATTTGCCTGTGTGTTCCTCCACACCTCACCACTCACTAGTGACTATAAGGAAAGGCATCACTGGCATCACAGTGAGCACGAGTGAGCAACAGTGACTGGGTATGCTAGCCCTCTAATTTCAGGTAGCAGCCAATAACATTGTGTGCACCAATGTTTTTGACAAAAAACCCAAACAAACAAACCAAAACAAACAAACAAACAAACCCCAGTCTAGGCAGAAGCCATGCAATGAGGATAAATGCTCAAAAAGTTATTGTGTAATAGAAAGTTTTCCAGGCCATTCTACCCCATGAAAATGCATACCATAGTCTATGGGTTCAGACCCAAGTTTTCAAATGAATGCTATGTAATTTCGTGTGTCATTCCCACTAACAGTTTCATCATACAAGGTGCGCAAATCTGACTCCACTGAAAAATCTCTTTGAAGCAAGGTCACTAATATAGTCAGGAATACCACTGTAGATAGAACTTAGGCTTGCTGATAAAACTCTAAAATTAAATTTAAATGAATTGGTAAGCACATGATGGTTGTATTTCAGGCGATGGACAGATGCATGTCCCTCTTAGTCTAGATGGAAGCAAGGGTCTGGTCTGAACTCTGATAAGCAGAAACCAGGCCTTGTGCCGTGCTGTGTATTGCAGCAGAGCACACAGTTTCACACTGTTGAGAGTGAGGAAAGCTTAGCATAAGTTAAACTTCTTTTTTTCCAGCATCTAATCCAAGAAAGAATGTCAAAGGCAACATGAAAATAGTATGCATTATTTTCCAGAGAGTGAGTGGTTTCTTGGTGGGCTGTGTTTTTGCTATGCAGATGAATCTGTTTTTTTCTTTCTAGACAATATACCACTTTATGAAAGAACCTCTGAAAATTAGAAGTGAATGATTCCTTAGCTGTTTCTCCTGTATACTCACTGAGCATATTTTACGTTGT
Source organism: Rhabdornis inornatus (assembly GCA_013397075.1). NCBI lineage: Eukaryota > Metazoa > Chordata > Aves > Passeriformes > Rhabdornithidae > Rhabdornis > Rhabdornis inornatus. The sequence continues at coordinate 218,963 of VWZS01010166.1, forward strand.
GGATGGTCAGGAAATACAATTTTCTATGCCTTGTGCAAGAGGTTTAAGAGTGTCCACAGCATCCCAGGGGTCAGTGTGAAAATGCATAAAATCTCCTGCAGCATAGGCACAGAAAATCTGGTGAGGGCAGTTTTGGGTAAAGGTTTTAAAAGGTTTGTTTCATGAAAGGAAGTTCCTGTGCGTATTGATCAGGAACAAGTGAATCAGATAAGTACCCTGGTGTTGCTACTGTGTTAGGGAAGTTGTGGCTACTGATGCTGTAACTCCTGCAAAACCACGGCACTGTGCTTGGAGAACTTGCATCTTATACCTCACATCTTTTTCCAGTGCATGATTGTGATGTCAGTCATGGTCAGAAAAGAACTAGTGAAGGATGGGAAATAACCTATAAGATTAGTTTGGTGGCTGTGCATCTTATCCAAGGGATTAGGACTAGGCAAGACTTCTCTTGAGTTTAAGGCCCAGTTTGTGATTGCCAAACATGTACTGACTTCTCGTTCTTTATTTTTTCTACTTAGGTTTCCCATCTTTACTGTCTCTAAGCATCAAAAATCATGTGTACTGTGGTTCAGATTAGGAGGATTATGCACAAGTCCCACTGCCAGTCCTTTGAATTTGGAAAACATCCATAATGGAATTAAACAGAAAAAGAATATTTAAGCAGTGACAGAAATGCAAGAGAGAAGATTCTTCATGGATATTTTCCAAATTACTCTCGGAGAGATTCATTCTGATGTTGCAAATTCCCTATGAATGTGCCGTTTCCTACAGAATTCAGTTTTTCCATGACACAGAAAAATAAGTGGCATTGCTGTAAAAATAAAACTAAACCATTCTAATGTGGGCATGATGTTTATAGTATTAGGGTTTAAATTTAACATAGTACATTTTACTCTGCTATTTATTATTCCGACTCTGTGGGATTTTGGCACATAGTTTACTCTCAGTGATTTACTTTATACAGGAGACCATCTGTAGTTTATTTCTGTATTGTGCCTGCTTTAACTCATAATTGAGAGTAAAAGCAAACTAACATGACTGTATGAAAAGGACTCAGTTGTGAGATCAAAGAGAAGTAATGGAAGCAATGCTTACCTGGTAACATTTTCTCTAAGGTGCAATGCAGTGCAAGATTTATGTTTCACTAAACCACTCTCCATCATATTCCTGGGTAACTGGGGAGGTATCAGATGGGTTGGCTGGCCAAGGTGACATGAATCTACAAGAAGGGCCACAGGGAGAATCCAGGGAACTACAGGCATCTCAGCTTGACCTTGGTGCCTGACAAGGTTTTGGAGCAGATAATCTTGAGTGTGATCACGTGGCACACGACAACCAACAGATCAGGGTCAGCCAACAGGTGTTTAGGAAGAGCAGGTCCTGCCTGACTAACTCCCTGATCTCTCTTTACTTTTTAAGAAATTATTATTTCACAGAACATTATGAGTTGGAAGGGACCCACAATTGGTATCATTGAGTCCAACTCTTTTTACAACTAGGTGACCCACCTAGTGAATGTGGGAAAGGCTCTGGATGCTGTCTACCTTGACTTCAGCTAAGCCTTTGACACTGTCTCCCGATAGCATTCTTCTGGAAAAGCTGGCAGCACATGGCTTGAACAGGAGCACTCTTCATTGGGTTAAGAACTGGCTGCACAGCTGGTCCAGAGAGTGGAGGGGAATGGTTCTGCATCCATTTGGTGGCTGGTCACTAGTGGTGTTCCTCAGGGATCAGTGTTGGGCCCAGTGATGTTTAACATCTTTATTCATGGTTTGAGTGATAGGATTGAGTTTATCATAAGCAAATTTGTGGATGGCACCAAATAGGGGGAGAGTACAGATCTGCTGGAGGGCAGGAAGGCTCTGCAGAGGGATCTGGAAAGGCTGGATAGATGGGCCAAGGCCAAAGGTGTGAGGTTCAAGAAGGCCAGGAGCTGGCTCCTGTCCTTGGGTCACAAAAAACCCCATGCAAGGATATAGGCTGGGGGAAGAGTGTCTGGGAAGTGGCCCAGCAGAAAAGTGGGGATTGGGGTGCTGGTCAGCAGCAGCTGACCATGAACCTGCGTGTGCCCTGGTAGCCAAAAGGTCAACAGCGTCCTGGCCTACAGCTGAAATTTTGTGGCCAACAGGACCAGGGAAGTGATTCTTCTGTTGTACATGGCACTGGTGAGACCACAGCTTGAGTTCTATATCCAGTTCTGGGCCCCTCAATTCAAGAAGGACTTTTATATCAAATGATGGTTCTAATTTGAAAACAACCTCAAGCATATAACAAACAATGAAAGCATCAGTTCCCACATCAGATGTCTTGCTGCAAAAAGGAATGTGGATCAAGATGAAGAACTCATAGCTATATGAAAGAATGGGTGAGAACTGAATTTGAGGAGTGGTGATTTCAGTAGCCACTGACTAGTGGATTTCCCCAGGGTATTGAAACATTTGAGTACTACCTGTTTGACTATTCCAGAATCAGAAAATCAACTGCTCCTGGGGCAAAATGTGTATAGGATAATGCAGTACTGATCTGAAGCAAAATGACATCCAGGAGCTGAAATGACAGACCTCTGTAATATATTTTGAGTTCAAAGCATCCTGCAAATCTGGCATGTCTGATTTGGAAATCAACAGTTCTTTGCCTTAATCACTTCAGTAACAAAGAGTAATTACAAACTATTACTTCTGAAGCAACATTAAAAATATCAAAGCAATTAAAGGAAGCATGAAATAAGCAAAGAGTACAGAAAAGCAGCCATTCTTATTTGCTTATTAGTTATGTAGGTGTTCAGGGAATACCTGCTATTCAGAATTACATGCTGATTTTTTCTTTTCAGTTACATTTTGCAATAAGGTTTTTTGTTTGTTTGTTTGTTTGTTTTTTAGGGCAAATCGAAGACTGAACTGAAAGGAAATAAATACGCAACTGTATGTTTTTGAACCAGAAATTAAGCCTTTTCAACAGGAATTTCTAGAAGAGGCATGTCTAGAAATTTTGAAGCCCTAGCTGAAGACATGAATACAGACACAAGTTAGTGGCAGAATGGCCAGGCAGCAGAATTAAAGTGCTAGCCCTTCCATACTTTAGTTTCAGACCTTTGAAAAAAAGATGGAGGTTTAAATGATTCAATGCATGAGAAACTATGTTTATCCTTAATACTGAATATTTCACAAAATATTGTATGTCTTGTATTTAATACACTTTTAACAAACTCAACATTTTTCCATTTTGCAATGACATAATCAATGATTGATCAGATCAATCACATGGAACACTGAGAGAACATGAGGTAATAACACATGCACATACGAAAGAATTCAGCAATTTTGGTCAGTGAATAGTTCATTGTTGGCCTGGAGATGTTTTCATCCGTAGACTGGTTTGCTTTTTCAATATTTTGCTCTAGTAAAACAGTGGAATGGGGGCAGTTGAGGAAAGCAGAGTATGGAAAATAATGAATAGAAAGATGGTTTGAATAGGCAGATGGTTTAATGTTGAGTTGCTGCTACCCTGTTCTTGTAACATGAAGAGAATCTTTCAAGATATTTAACTGTAGCAAACTGCTAAATAATATCCAAAGAGCTCTTTTTCATNCAACTAGGTGACCCACCTAGTGAATGTGGGAAAGGCTCTGGATGCTGTCTACCTTGACTTCAGCTAAGCCTTTGACACTGTCTCCCGATAGCATTCTTCTGGAAAAGCTGGCAGCACATGGCTTGAACAGGAGCACTCTTCATTGGGTTAAGAACTGGCTGCACAGCTGGTCCAGAGAGTGGAGGTGAATGGTTCTGCATCCATTTGGTGGCTGGTCACTAGTGGTGTTCCTCAGGGATCAGTGTTGGGCCCAGTGATGTTTAACATCTTTATTCATGGTTTGAGTGATAGGATTGAGTTTATCATAAGCAAATTTGTGGATGGCACCAAATAGGGGGAGAGTACAGATCTGCTGGAGGGCAGGAAGGCTCTGCAGAGGGATCTGGAAAGGCTGGATAGATGGGCCAAGGCCAAAGGTGTGAGGTTCAAGAAGGCCAGGAGCTGGCTCCTGTCCTTGGGTCACAAAAAACCCCATGCAAGGATATAGGCTGGGGGAAGAGTGTCTGGGAAGTGGCCCAGCAGAAAAGTGGGGATTGGGGTGCTGGTCAGCAGCAGCTGACCATGAACCTGCGTGTGCCCTGGTAGCCAAAAGGTCAACAGCGTCCTGGCCTACAGCTGAAATTTTGTGGCCAACAGGACCAGGGAAGTGATTCTTCTGTTGTACATGGCACTGGTGAGACCACAGCTTGAGTTCTATATCCAGTTCTGGGCCCCTCAATTCAAGAAGGACTTTTATATCAAATGATGGTTCTAATTTGAAAACAACCTCAAGCATATAACAAACAATGAAAGCATCAGTTCCCACATCAGATGTCTTGCTGCAAAAAGGAATGTGGATCAAGATGAAGAACTCATAGCTATATGAAAGAATGGGTGAGAACTGAATTTGAGGAGTGGTGATTTCAGTAGCCACTGACTAGTGGATTTCCCCAGGGTATTGAAACATTTGAGTACTACCTGTTTGACTATTCCAGAATCAGAAAATCAACTGCTCCTGGGGCAAAATGTGTATAGGATAATGCAGTACTGATCTGAAGCAAAATGACATCCAGGAGCTGAAATGACAGACCTCTGTAATATATTTTGAGTTCAAAGCATCCTGCAAATCTGGCATGTCTGATTTGGAAATCAACAGTTCTTTGCCTTAATCACTTCAGTAACAAAGAGTAATTACAAACTATTACTTCTGAAGCAACATTAAAAATATCAAAGCAATTAAAGGAAGCATGAAATAAGCAAAGAGTACAGAAAAGCAGCCATTCTTATTTGCTTATTAGTTATGTAGGTGTTCAGGGAATACCTGCTATTCAGAATTACATGCTGATTTTTTCTTTTCAGTTACATTTTGCAATAAGGTTTTTTGTTTGTTTGTTTGTTTGTTTTTTAGGGCAAATCGAAGACTGAACTGAAAGGAAATAAATACGCAACTGTATGTTTTTGAACCAGAAATTAAGCCTTTTCAACAGGAATTTCTAGAAGAGGCATGTCTAGAAATTTTGAAGCCCTAGCTGAAGACATGAATACAGACACAAGTTAGTGGCAGAATGGCCAGGCAGCAGAATTAAAGTGCTAGCCCTTCCATACTTTAGTTTCAGACCTTTGAAAAAAAGATGGAGGTTTAAATGATTCAATGCATGAGAAACTATGTTTATCCTTAATACTGAATATTTCACAAAATATTGTATGTCTTGTATTTAATACACTTTTAACAAACTCAACATTTTTCCATTTTGCAATGACATAATCAATGATTGATCAGATCAATCACATGGAACACTGAGAGAACATGAGGTAATAACACATGCACATACGAAAGAATTCAGCAATTTTGGTCAGTGAATAGTTCATTGTTGGCCTGGAGATGTTTTCATCCGTAGACTGGTTTGCTTTTTCAATATTTTGCTCTAGTAAAACAGTGGAATGGGGGCAGTTGAGGAAAGCAGAGTATGGAAAATAATGAATAGAAAGATGGTTTGAATAGGCAGATGGTTTAATGTTGAGTTGCTGCTACCCTGTTCTTGTAACATGAAGAGAATCTTTCAAGATATTTAACTGTAGCAAACTGCTAAATAATATCCAAAGAGCTCTTTTTCATTTATCAGGTTGTCAGACTGGGGAAATCATTGTTCAAGACATCATTAATGATCAGAGCATACCAAGATTAAAAAATTCTAGAACATTTTTTGTTTGATATTTGTCCAGGCCTCATGTACAAAACATGCCTTATAATGCTTCCTTCTCCTTGGTCATTCACTTGAATTGCTCTAGAAAGACCAGGCACCTGGCAGACCAAACTAAACATACCTGCTTTGTCTCTGTAGGCTGGAAAAGAGGTAAGAATTAAAGGATCAGAAACGATAATGATTGCACTGGGAGGTATTTTGGGGGATCCCAATTCTCAATAGCCTCATGCTATTTGTTACAATTGTTACAATTGTTCCTTTAACTTTATGCAATTTCCCTCTCAGACCTCTGATTAGACTAATCATAATTTTCTGCACCTCTCTGATTTTTTTCAGGTCTTTTGTGAGTGCAAATTATTTGAATTGGATACTACTTTCTAGGTGTGATTTAGTATAGTTTCTTTAATATTCCACTCCATCTGCTGGAATTATCCTCTCTTTCATTTGTGCTTAAAAGCACATTCACCATTGCCTGTGAACGAGACTGCAGGACAAGATTTGACAGAATTTATGCTTTATTATGTAGTGATCCTTTGACATGAAAGTAAAGCCATCACTGGTATAGTCCTGGGTACATTAAGGACAATGTTATTCTATGAACATAGAGCAAACCAACTTCTTCTGCTTGCCAAGCTATTCGATCAGACCCATAAAGAAGGAATGATCAGAGACTAGAGTTTAAAATTTACTTATTTTGCCCTGCTTACTGTTACCCAGACAGAGTCTGAATTTTCTTGGGAGTTGCTGATGACTTATCTAGTAAATTTCAACTTTAGTGTTTACTTCAGTGCTCAAGACTGAAAATATAATAAGAAAGATCCATCAAGCCTGAAAATGCTGAACTCCAAGCAACATTAATTTGTAGGCACATGTAGACACACTGCTAGAGACCTAGGAAAATTACAGCCAGGAAAACCATTCCCAGGCTGGAGTTTCTCCTGGTTCTCTCACAGATCTACTCCCAGGCTGATAGCTTGTTCAGTGCCAGTTGGGGAGACTTTCTCCCAGGATGATAATTCGGTCAAAATAGAATGGAATTAATAACATTTAGATTAACACCTGGTACCAACCGTGGGACTCATCCTGAAGTACAGTGCCAGAGGCGTTTTCTCAATTATCCAATGACCTACTCTCTTGTCTTAGCTCTGCGGAAGATCCTTTAAGTACGAATCGTGCTCTCAATAAAGTTGTCTCTTTCCTATCTTGAAAGATGACCATGTAGCTGTGTGTCTTATTTCCACCGCTCCAAAGGGTTAAGTCCCTAACCCACGGCTACAGGCACAGACATCACAGTTCAGAACAACTGCCCATGTAGCAGTCATTATTTTTATTGGGACACAGACATAGGTGAAACAAAGGTTACAGAGTTGAACTACCCCTTTCCAACTTCTAATAGTACAGAAGTAGCACACATTAGTGTTGTTTCTGCACCTATTGACAAAGAACCACTTCTTTAAGTTCTTCCAGACACCATTTTTTGCCCTTAGATTCACCATGTCACCTCAGCCCTATATGGTATGCTATTTTGGAACAATCCAAAGAAATAATCCAAGAGAAAGGGGCCAGTTTTCCAAAAGGATTTTGTTTTCCTCATGTAGTGATTTTTAAAAGAACTTGAATCAATGGTCAGCCACCAAAGCATGAACAAAAAAGTTCTTTTTACACAGCTGTGACTGAATTTGTAACCAAAAAGTTGAAGGGATAGTCAAAGCCTTGTAGAGGATGTCAGTTTGACTTGATGAGAACACGGTTGAGTCCTCATGCCTAAAAGCCAGAATTTCCCACTTGTGTCCAACAATGCACCAACTCACAGCTTCGCTGGAAGAGATGGATCCAAAGCTACCAGGACTAAAAGGAGGGTTTGCCCAGCCACAGCTGAGGATCACCTGGGCAGGTGCTGTTCGCAGTAATGATCAGGTGTACATGATTATCAATCTCAAATGCCTCCATGCTGAATGGACCCTGCCATGATAAGTCAGGGATCACAATGCTCTGATGACTGCGGGGTGGTACGTATGATCGTGCAATCTCCTTCCAGATATGATACTTCTGTCTCCTACCATGAAAACATATCTCATTTTTGGATAATCCTGCTCTAGGTGGGATTTCCAAGCTAATGGCTGTCCAGCACCTTTTTTTTTTTATTCCCAGCAGAAAAAGCCTCCCATCTCCCTACAACAGGCCAGGACTAACAGCAACCCTTTAGCCTTTGCTGATACTACTCCAAATAGGGGTTCTGGGTTAAGAGCCTCTTTTTATTAACACATGTAAATCTTAAAACCTTCCACAAGAATCAGTGTAAGCTTTAAATGTAAGTATGGGGTCTGCGCCCAGCAACAGAGGAGAGAAGTAGAGGAAAAGAGGAAAGAAAGGAAAGCAAGCAGGTCCAAACCCAACACCAGGATTCTGCTCATCATTAAACTTAAGGACAGGCCAAATCTTCCTCATTTCACTTGTATGAGAAAGTGAAATGATCTTTCACACACACTGCACACTCTTTCACATTCCTCTTTTCCTAACAAATGTCAGAGACATTTATCCTTTGTAATTCTTCTTTAAATTCTTTAAATTTAGATTTTATACATTTCCAGATTTGCAAATTAGTGTGTATGTGCACTTTGTCAGATCAATTCCTGTTTAGCTTCATTTGATGAAAAAGGGAGTTGCTGAATTAGCAAGTGACAAGGACACGCTTCTTCATTTATAATAAAAATCCCGTTTTACCAACAACTGGCTTTGGACAGCCCTATAACAAATTTATGCTTGTGCACTTGTGTTCCTATGTTTTATTTTCTGTCAACTTAGATTCTCAATTAATGAATATTATGATCCTCATGCTTTTCTCATAGGGAATTAGGCCATTAGCCTATGCAATTGCTACCCTCAATCCTAGAGATCCTAAAGTATAGGGACTTTTAGATCTAATTTCCCCAAATGAGTTTCTGTTTTGCCCTTTCTGAGTGTACACGTGGCCTTCCGTCACATGGAAAAGCCATATGTGCATTAAGTTGCATTGGGGTGCTTGCACTCAGAAGAGTAAGAGAAAAACCTACCACTGTCATGAGTAGTAAATACTATCTTCTCTTAATTTAAAGAAATTGTGGCAGAGGGAAGGAAATGTCATCCGCATATGTGCCACTGCCGAAGCAGTCAACAAAATTCATGTAGGCAAGATGTGGGCTAGCAACACTCCTAGCTGGCCAGAGGAGAATCAGGCTAAGTGTGCATACAATAGAGACTTTGAGACCATGATCCTCTTTCTAAATAATTTTAGAAGTCAACTCTGGGCTGGGTAAAGAACCCCAGTCTTAATATTTTTGATAAAGGACATAATATGACTCTTTTATTCTTCAGAAATTTTCTTAGGACTTTGTACTTCATTTAATTCTCAGAGTATTGTGTTTTACTAAATTAATGAGTGTCTGGTGTTTTAATATAGCCTTTGTTCAGACTTACGCAACTCAGTTAATTATTCACTACTTTCACTACCTCTGGGAATATTTGCTGTTCCTCTTCTGTAGGGTTGCAGAAAGAAGTGCTTAATACATACTCCAGAACCTACATAAACTTTTGTATTGCTTACATTTGAGAATGTAAGATTGATACTACTATTTGTAGTATCTTTCTCAAAATATTTCTGATATCTTGAAAGGAAAAGGGCTCCCTCTTTCAATATTCTTCCTGCAATATATGCACTATACTTTTTCAACGTTTCAGGGCAATTTCAGTGTGACTGGCCTTCGGACACAGTTTATGCTCCATGGATTTCACTTAAACTCAGCCGAAGAAGTCCTCATTTTGTAGCGTGAACACTGATAAAGCCACCTCTGTATCGAAAATACTCTGCCTAGATGAAAAGGCATATGTTTTCATAATTAACAGGTACTGAATTAGAGCAGTGAAGCCTAGCAAAGTGCACCAACCCAGGACCCATGCAAAGATGCACAGGTCATACCTGCTAATTCCCTCCATAATGCTTTTCATCCTTGTATCACATGCCCTGAGCCCAGATAAACTTGCACAAACACAAATTCACAGAGTGTAAATGGTATTTGTTGCCTTGTTTATAATCGCCACCATTACAATTCCAAAGAGCAAAAATTCAAGCTATAAGTCCCTGTTTGAACTTCCTGGTAAAGAATTCTGCAGATCCTAATGGGCAAATCCAGAATCTGAATTTATATTGAGGTTTACAGGTTTTTCTACTTTATCATATCAGAGAAGAAAGACAGCATCCAGAAGAGAGATATGGATTCAGAACTACTGCTAGGTTTTCATTCTAAAGGATAATATTAGATATAACTCACAGAAAAAGGGAAGCAACTAATCAAATTGTAAATTATATAAACAGGAGAGAGAATGCTATCAGCATTTAATCTCTGATAATCTATGACTAGATACCTTCAGAATACTATTAATCAGACCAACTGTGCAAAAGGAAGACCTTCCAATCTGTCAGGCAGCTGTCCCTGGACAGCTTATAAGTGCCTTGCAGATAGCAGGCAATCATTCATAGTACAGCCTTGATCATTATCGCAAATACTTGAGAAATTATAGAATGATTAAAACAGTGAAAAGTCCCATTACTCATTTCATTGACTCCCACTTGTCTAATTCTTCCCTCTACCTCTGAACTTTAGGCTTGCATGTTAAATTTCCCTTGGTCTGGTTAGTATTTATCCTGTCTTTGCTTGGGTTTAAAAATTTTCCATAGGCTAGTAATACTCTTTCTAAACTGAGAAATTCAGGTATCCTTTGGAGGCAGCCATCATGACTGCTGCTAACAGAAATTTTTTGATAGCCAGCACTTCATTCTGCTTTTCCAGAATTAAGTGAGTGATGCTATATTTCCAACCATAAAAGGTTTTTTAATCTAGAAAAGAAAGAACAAAGTATATTACACCAAATGCTGAATTTAAACCAGAATTGAGAAACACTTCATATAAACTCCCACCCATGTAGATGCTGTGCTTCCAAACACAAAATAATATCATTACATCCCCTTTGTTTACCTTTGGGCTGTTTGCTGAATTTTGTACTTTTTCAATGGCTTATTCCAGTTGTGCAAAAAGCAGAATTTTCTTAAGCACAGGTATAGTGGTTCTTACACAATGCAATTGTATAGAGAGTTCTCTTCCAGCTCAAAAACATGAGAAATTCCTCCACAGGTTGCTGTCATTTCAGTCCTTGTCCAGGTCTCCCATTCTATTAAAAAATCTGGGACTAGAAGCCTAATACCAGAGTGAAAAGCTTAAGCACAGGATGTGAAATGTTGAGCGTGAAAAACTTAATAATTTGAGTTCAGATATGTTACAAAAATGTGCCTTTTTTTGGAGGGCATGGTTGAGTGTGGTTTTGGGGTGAAAGAAGGCAACTTTGTCTCAGCAGGCTATATGACCCATTCTCAGTTTAAAATACTCTGTAATGAAAACTATCATTAATAGTGCATGCTGATTTGAAAATAATGAGATCCTTGGCTTGGCCAGATCAGTGGAAGAGTTACACCACCATCTGTAGCACTAGTACTTGTAGCCCCAGCAATACCTTCAGGATTATTTGATTTGTACTAATTATAAATCCTTATTTGCTGGCATAATAAGTGTACACTTATACCAAAAAAGAAAATCAACACAAGTAATAAGAACACAACGAACAGAACACGAATTATATTTTCCCAATATACAGGCAAATCATCATGTGCAAGTTTTTATGGCCTTTGTTTCTGCTGATCACTGCAATTCTAAGGGAACTACCACATGCAGCAGTAGTGGGCCAAATCCTTCAGTTAGGTCAGCAGAGTCCTCACTGACAACTCCTTCAAAATGACCTCAGTTCCTTGCAATATGGAGGAAAAAAAATTAATAAACTAGTAAAAATAGTAATGGGGGTGAAGGGGAGTTGAAGGAACAGAAGACATACCAGAAATTTAGTTTGCACTTCTGACGCAGAACTTTTTGATTACTCACAAACAGACGAGTGATATAGAAAGATGCTACACTTGGATTTGTCCAGGTGCTCTGACTAGATGAGCCACACGTTTTGCAGCATCTGCTAGCAAGCAAGTGAAATAAAGTCCCAAGTGCTGATATAAGTAATGAAATTTACTGCTTTTAATAATGTAATTAATTAATAGACATGATGCATTGAATATTGCTAGTGTTAAAAGTTTTATCCAATCATCTTGTGGTTGAATTAATTGTTTTATCTCTGGAACAGTCATTATTCTAATTGATGAAGCTATGAATATTACTGTTTCATGTTATAAATGTTCCAGCCTTATGGAATGTGAACATGAATTCACCCTTGTCTTCACCAGGGGTGTTTCTGTAGGCTCAGCTGATAAAATTTAGATCTGACTGCAGAATAGGAAAGGAAGGGATGATGTGATGTAATATGTCCAAACTTCCCAACCTGAAAATGAGAATTGTTATGTTTGCAGGATGATGTTTTAACTTAAAGTTTCTGTGTATATATTAGGCTAATAAAACCAATGAAGATTCAATTTACCAGTTCTGTTCTGAAAGTATATTCATTTGGTTTTGGAATTCTATTTACAGCTGACATCGATATGAACACCACCAAAATAAATTCTTAAATCTTAAAGGACTAGAACATACGAAAGTTTGCCTTTTTTTTCCCCCAGTGATATCAGTTGCTCAAATAAAAGATTTTTCTTTTCCATGGGAAAGCCCCTCACAGAGAATCACAAATTATTCATGTAATTAAAGTGAAACAGCAATGGACTCTAAAAAAATAATTTAGGCCACACCAAACTAATCTGCAGTTTTGGAAGGGAGGGTTCCAGAAGAGCTTCTGTGGTTTTTAGAGTTGACATGAATACATTTTAGGAGATTTCAATGGAGTTCATTGACAAAAGGAATGGGACACTAACTGCTGTGTAATTTATATGATATTTTCAAACTTCGCTGCATGCGTGTTTGCTAGATCTAAAGACTACATTATGGGAATTATTTGTTTTCCAGGAAAGAGGCCAACAATATTCTATTACTGAAGCTGAGGACTGCATCTTCAGCACTTTAAACCAGAAAGGTCTAGAAAAGATGAGAGATCAGGCTGCAGATACTTTCCCAAATCTCTGTTATGTATGACTGTATTTTTCAAGACCAACCATCTTTTCACCCTCCTGTAAAAATGGTCAATTTATATGACTCCTTTGTTTGTAAGCATAGTCATTTATATAGATGCATTAAAGAGACCCTTTGGACCATTGCAATTTGACTTTACTGTGTACTCTGCTGCTTACCTGCTTCGTCCTTTGTAAATTGTGACCATTTGACCACTCTGACTTTATAAAGTCAATAATGAGTTCTTTATCACCTCTTCCATACTGGAGAAAAACATAATAGTATCATTATCTGAATGCTTAAACATTGATAATGAAGCTCTGATCAGGAGCAGCGGGCAAGATTAGTCAAAGAATTGCTTGTGTATTTTATTCTTGGTTTTCAGTTAGTAAAGCATTTAGACTTGAAAGTTGTTAAACTTGAAGAATGGATTAGTGTGCGCTAATATTCAAGGCCAGGAAACAAAAATTATACTTCTATCAGGTTTGAGCTGATGTTCTAGCAGTGATATATTTCAGGTCATAGGAACTGTCTTGTGCACTAGAAAATACAGCATTTCTTGTATAAACTTTTCCTCTTACTGTGCTGTGGCCACTTTCCATCATATCACATTAACTGGACTCCAAATTTTAGGGGAAGTACAGGATAGAAACTCTGCCATGATGAGACCTCAGTAAACAGGCCATCTAATTTTCCTTTTAGTTAATGTTGCATTATTGCCTCTCTATCCTAAATTGCTTTAAAGAGCTGGGGTGTGAAATTACTAAATATTCTGTGCATTAGAAAGCCACTGCAGAAGTGCCAGCTATTTGCATGTATACTGATAGTATTACTACTTTGTATTGATTTGATCACTCAGTTTCTCAAAGTATGCATTCAAGACTGATAGATTTTAACTGCACACTATCTAGGACTAAAGAATTTATGAAGTATGGGCCCTTTCTATTCTTAAATATTTCCATATCCTTGTTGACTAGACTACTAAATATGTTTTAAGGTTAATAGGTTTTAATGAGGGAGGGAGTAGTTCTTTGGCATAGACTTACATATATATCTATAAATAGCTAGAGGATAATGTTATAGTTTTTCTAGAGTACCTCTTTCTAATTATGACCATCAATTATATTTATTTTATTAAATTTAGAATGTAGAAAAGATATTTTTTCCTCAAAAGAATTTTTGACAGAGGGTATCTATCAAAGAAAAAAATTGTTCATTTACAGGTGAAATGATCCATTTAATATTTTGACAGTAGTAGCCTCAGGCCCTCAACTTTAAGCTTTAAACTAGTTCAGTAACATATAGTTTACATATTGATTTTGATGTTGACTAGATTGCAAATTTTCTGTCCAGATTGTGCATTTGGAGAGTTCTTCATGACTATCTTCATTATTGATCCATTACTGTGGGAAGAAAAATAAACCAGAGAACTCTGCATGAGACCCTATGCAGAGATATTATCTCAGCATCACCAGGCACCGCTTTGCAAAGTGGCATCTTGAATATCATTCTGCAGTAAATGTGGGTAATTTGGGGATTCACTCAGTTTATAACCGTGAATGCTTAATTCTTTCCTCTGTAACTTTACCCCATCTTTAAGTAGTCCTAATTCTTCCCTGAAACTTTTTTTCCCCAGTCCTTTGAAAGTCAGTGTTTTCTGTTTCTGGCAACATGACAATTGTCTGCTCTGGGGTCAAGGGAAATACAGCTGATGTATCCAGTTACTAAGTGAGGAAAAAAAAGGCAAAAAAGTTGAGGATTTGGCCAGGATATACTCTCAAATTACAATGTTTCTCATCATACCCTTGAAAGAAATTATTTTAAGAAAGGTATACTTTTGCTTGCAAAAAGAAAATAAAAATATATGCCTGAATTAAAACAAAACAAAGCAAAACAAAAGCAAAAAAACTCGCTGAAATGTGGAAATAACATCTGTATACCTGTCTTCCAGAGACTCCCAAAATGCTTAGATCTATCTATTATTATCTGAGACAGCTGCCAACATCCTGTATCCGGGGTGAATTTTGCTTTCTGGTATAATTCACGCTGGTTCTTTAAACTAAGGCAGGAGCCTGAATAAATTTCTGTGGCTTCATCCCACACACAGACTGACTAACTTGCAGATACATGTTGAGCCTTATGTTTTCTTCATGGTGATTCTCATCTCCAGTAGTAATTTCTTTGATTACTTGAGAATGAAATTTACTGGGACACCTAAATGTATTATTTACATAGAGCTTAAATTTCCAGTGAAAAAAGAGTAATTTAAGATACATAATTTTGAAGAGTGTTAAACACTGCTTGTCAGGGTACTTTTTGAGGAGTCTGATTCATATTTTATATTATTTACTCTATATTATTATTTACTCAAAACAGACTGCTTTCAGGAGCTGCTAAACTATCATTTTGCAAATACCTGTTACAGATTATATATGTGATGAGTGCTATGCTCACGTAGCTGTACACTGGGAGTTGCCCTACATGCTAGACTGTTACAGTTGTTCTACCTGACTTACTAAATATTTTTTTTCTGTCAGCACACAAGCAATTTTTTTTTCTTGGGGAGATGTCCAGCGTATAAAAGACTTCCAACGGAAGTTCCATGCAGAAGCAGTGCTGGAAGAAGTGAGAGAGACACAAAGAAGAAAATTGGTTTGGTTCCTTTGAATTGTATTTTCCAAGCTGTGTTTTGAGACAAAGGCTTTTGAATGTTGTCATTGTTTTACCATCTACATCATTTAAAGTCTAGTGAATTGCAAATGTGAGGTTTTGTGGACCTCTGGGTGCTCTTAGGCACCCACACTGTCGGGTTATGTTCTTCTTTAAAAAGCTAAGCAGCTAATAGTTGCTACGAAGTTATTTATTACAGAAGCACATTTAATTCAATCCCTGCATTCTAATCTCTCTCTGAAAGATTCAGAGAGACCCCTGGTTTACTAACTCCAACATCAGTCAACTCAGTCCACCTGAAAGCCACCTAGTCTTCTCAGCTGCATTCATGTGAAAAAATAGAGCAGTTTTTTAAAAAAGGGCCAGGAACATAAATCTGATATTTCTGCTACACTAGAATCTGTTCATAGACTTCTCTGTAAATCCAAATTTGCTGGAGGAAAACATGTCACAAGGGAACAGTTTAAAAAAACCCATTTTTCCTCTTAAATAAGTATATTCAAGCTGCACATACCTAAGGAGAATGTCCCTAGAAAAAATAAAACCTAATTTATGTTCAATGTTATTTTCTCTATAACATATTGCCATGTAACCAAAAGTAATTTGTTTCCAGTCAGAAGGTGGAAATTGAAAATCTGGAGACAAAAGTGGCAAATGTTCTGTGGAAACGCAATGACACCATATTAAAATGGCAAAATGGAAACTTTGTTTGCCCCATAGCAAAAATAGTTTTGGCAGGCAAACACATCTGTGTTTATAAGGGGAAATCACGGGCTTATATGCAATAATTTAGAATACATTAATTTTTCTTAGAAGGGGATGTACTGTACAAACTCTTAATTACCATGTTAATATCATCCCTACATTTAGCAAGATCTTACCCATTCTCGTTTTTAACTAAAGTGGCTTGAAACTAAGCTTGCTACTTGACATATTTCTTTCTCTTGTAATACAAGAGGCTGTGAAAACCCACAGCCTTTGCTACTCTTAAGGTCAAAGAAACTTATTAAAAAAGTTTTCTCTGGCCTTCAAGCATCAGTTCATCAGATATCATGTGAAGAAACCATGGCCCTGACTTAGACCACATGGTGTTCCCACCTTGTAATTACATAAGTTAGGAGCATGATACATTTATTTATAAGTGAACAAGCCATTAGGGAAAATATTTGAGAAGGAAGGATAATTGAGTATCTTAAGAAGAGCACAACTGGGTGATAGCAGGACTAGGCTTTAGCATTCTACACAAAAGTACAATGCACAGTATTTTTCAGGAAAAACATGTTATTGTAACTCAGATGATTAAAACTGCTGTAATTAAGGAGCAGGTTAACATCTGTGGTGCTTTTTAGTATTCCAGAAATGCCTGCAAGGCCAGCGATCATTGCAAATGCAGGGAAGAACTTAGAAGGTTTATTTTTCCAAAAGCCTTGCAGAAATGCTTTGGATCTTTTAAACCTGAGTGGGTTTTTTCAGCTCTTTTTTTTTTCTTTTCAGTTCTTTTTTAGAAGAGATTCTTCTAACTGAGAAGCTGGAACAGGTTCCCAAGGGAACTAGGACAATACTCTCAGGCACATGGTGTGATTCTTTGAAGTGTCCTATGCAAGGCTGGGAGTCTAATTTGGTGATCCTTCTAAGGTAATCACCACAGAATTGTACTGGACTCCATTCTAGTGACTGCAGACATGTACTGGAACTATTACAGCCCTTTCTCCTGCAGCCATGGCGCATTTTCAACACGACATATGCCCTTACATAAATTTAACCCTTGCAGTTATATTCAACCCTGTCTTCCCATGTATTGTCATGGCTGTCCAAGTCTGCTGTGAGTCCCAGTCAGCAATGCCCAAACTATCTCCTGCATGGAGAAACCTGATGGAGAACAAAATTATTTTAAATGAAACTACTATTGTGTAGAAGCAATGATATTAGAATGTAAGGTAGGATTCTCAGTAAGTATATGAAAGTCTAGCTCATGTGCTGCAACGGACTAGAAACACAAGGGGTTCACATGTACTTTTTTGAACTCACTGTGTCCCTTTAGAAGAAACATCTTGCATTTAGGCATGGCTCCTGACAGCTCAGAGGCTGTCTTACAGCAAATTGCTTAGCTAGTTCCAGAGGCTAGAAAGTGCCTTTCCCTTCTCCTCTGAGTCCTGCCTACTTCATCCTGCTCTCAGCAGTTCCTCTGCATGCACCACAACCCCTCAACAGCAAGCAGCAGATCTTCTCCATGTTTTATCCTGTTTCATGCTTCTTTCTCACAAGCAGATTTGTTTCATCTCCAGGGTACTCCCACACTGCGTGGAAGCAATGAAGGAGAATGAAGCACTTAGAAAAACACAACAAATTCCCTCCTTTTTTATGTTGTACCCTTTTTCATTTTTGAAAGTCAGATGTAACTTTACTTATTTAGGAGTTTTCCTTTTAAAAGCAGATGCTGTTCCACTGTTTCTCTTGCCCTTCCTTTTCAGGTGGAGGAAAAGGAAATCCACTATCCTTGCTCCATTTAATTCCCCCTCCAAGCGAGTGTTGCTGCAGACAGTGCATTAGTTTTAACAATGCACTTCCCTGCCTGACAGATGAAGAAGACTTCAATATAACTTCATTTGAATAGTCAGAAATATATTTTAATGTAGGCATTCAAGAATGCTGTTCTCCTCACAGTGACCTTTGTCAAACAGAATTCACAGGTGGTAAATAAAAGTCTCTGAATTGTTGCGCAGTGGACATTTCAGCTGCTTTTACATCTGCCACATTATCACTGAATCATAGAATCATTGAGTGGTTTGGTTTAGAAGGGACTTTAAAGACCACCTAGTCCCAACTGCCCTGCGCTCAGCAGGGACATCTCCCACTAGACCAGATTGCTCAGAGCCACACCCAACCTGGCTCTGGACATTTCCAGGGATGGGCCATCTGCAGCTTCTCTGGGCAACCTGCTCCAGTGCCTACTGCTCACAGCAAAGAATTTATATCTAACCTAAATATCCCCTTTTTCAGGGAGTAACATTAATCCTTGTCCTACCACTACGGTTCCTGACAAAAAGTCCCTCTCCAGCTTCCCTGTAGGACCATTCAGATACTGGAAGGTTGCTATGAAGTCTCCGCACAACCTTCTCCAGGCCAAATAGTCCCAACTTTCTCACCTTTTCTCCATAGTGGGGGCGCTCTAGTCCCCTTGTTAGCTTTGTGCCTGCGTCTGTAATTGCTCCAACAGCTTCATGTCCTTCTTTTGTTGGGAGCACTAGAACTGTATGCAATATTCCAGGTGTGGCTTCCTGAGAACAGAGCTGAGGGTAAGAATTATGTTCTACAGTGTCTAACTGTAATGTTCATATAATTGTTAAACTGATTAATCAGCTAGTGCAATGGCTGCTACTTGTTGGAGATTAGTGTTTTTTTCCCAGAGAAGAAGGAGGTAGTCTCAGCTCTGGGACTCTACACCATAACTGCTGTGTGAAACATCCACAAAGCACCATTTGTTTGGATTTAGAATATATTTTTCATAATGTAGAATTTTACTTCTTAATTTGAACAAAAAGCTTTCAAATTTAGAATAAGTTGTTTATAATTGTCTCTGACAGGGACTGATTAATAGACACCACTGATAACCATTCCAAGAAATAAATTCAGACTGAAATTCAGGAGCCATGTATTTTGACAAGGAATGTTGCTGTTCTTGTTCAAAACAAATGAGGATAATTGAGTTAAGTTCAGTGAGAAGACAACTGTGAAGAGCCAGGAGTTTTCCTTTCACTAAGAAATGGAGACATCTGCCAGATGCAACTGTGCAAAGTGAGGCAGCAGCAGCTTCCAGTGAATACACCAGACCATGACTGATAAAAACTGTTTCAAGCAAGCATTGCAAGTCTTATGCCAAAAGCAATGTGTCTGCTGATAGTAAAACAAGAATATTAATATCAGTAGTTTTGGCACACAGGAACTCAATGTTTGTAAAACTAATAAAGCCCTAGAACGTCTGGCTTACTTCCTAGCCCCTGTATTGGTTTTGCTCAGCTTGGTTTTTGATAGCAGGGGGGCAACAGAGGTGGCTTCTGTAAGAAGCTGGTGGAAGCTTCCACCATGTCTGGCACAGCCAATGGCTGGTGGCTCAGAAGATGGACATGTTGCTGGCCAAAACTGAGCCAATGAGACAGGTTGGTAATATCTCTGTGATAACATATTTCAGGAGAAAATCAAAACAAAGTGGGGCACACAGAGCTGTTGTTTCTAGTCAGAGAAGAGGAGAAGCTGAGAACATGTGAGGGAAACAACATGGAGACACCAAGGTCAGTAGAGAAGGAGGGGCAGGAGGTGCTCCAGGCACTGGAGCAGAGATTCCCCTGCAGCCCATGGTACAGACAGACCATGGTGAAACAGCTGTGTCCCTGCAACCCACGGGGATCCATGGGGTTGCAGACATCCACCCACAGCCCATGGGATCTATGGGGGATGCAGAGATCCACCCACAGCCCATGGGATCCATGGGGATATGGAGATCCACCCACAGCCCATGGAGGAGCCCCATGCTGGAGCAGGTGGATGCCTGGAGGACACTGTGAGCCAGTGGGAGACCTGTTGAGAGAGGGGCCCTTGCTTCCAGGCTGGAGCAGCCTGTCCTTGGAGGACTGCACCCCAAGGATGAGTGACTCACAGCCCAGCAGTTTTGGGAGGACTGTCTGCCCGTGCAAGGGACTCACATTGCAGCGGTTTCGGGAGGACTGCGTCTCCTGAGATTGGAGCCACACTGGAGAAGTTCATGGACAACTGTGCCCCATGGTGTAGCAGTGGAAGGACTCCTCTCCCTGAGCAGTGGAAGAAAACCTCAAGCGATGGACTGACCAAAGACCCATCTCACCCCAACTCCTTGCACCATCGGTGGGAAGGAGGGAGGAGTTGGACAAAAACAGTGTTTTTTCAAGGGCTTACTTTACTTCTCATTATCCTCTTCTGACTCTGTTAGTAATAAATTCACTTTGTACCTCTAAGCTGAGGCGGTTTTGCTCTTGGAGTTTTCTCCTGGTCTTTATTTCAACTCATGAACCCTTCATTAATTTTTCTTTCCTCTGCATAGCTGCAGTAGGGGAGGGTGAGCGAGCAGTTTTTGTGGGTGCCTGGTGATAAGCCACTGTCAAACCATGACACTCCTGTGTTGCCATCAGTTTCTATGTAAACTCTAAGTATCCTTTTCAAAAAGGGAAGGAGTAAGTAAGAGATGAGAAAAAGCACTCAGCTGACAGACTTGGAAATGGAAGGCTTTCTTGATCCTCTTATGAGAAAAGAGAACGTTCGTAGCTGCTGGGCTTGTATTTGCCACCAAATCTCAGTTAATACAAAGTACAGGACTGTAATTGCTTCACTGAATCAGGGCACTATGGTAATGCACCTGTTTTAGGGTCTTCCTTTTCCTGCAATGGAAAAGTCAACAGAATGGGAGAGATATTTTGTGACTGCACTTGAGCTAGGAAGCCAGCTTTGTTGCATGACATTTTAGGTATGAGGCTTTAGTAACTCAATTAGGTGTTGAATCCAAGCTGTTCTGGATGTAGTTTAAAAATAAACACAAAAAAAGTAGTTAACTTTCAGTACTGGAAATAGGTCAGACACATATTAATTAAGGTTTCTAAAAAGCTGCATTTCCTCGCACCATACCAGATCAATGAAGTTGCTGATATCTGTGTGGAAAACAAAGCTCAGATTTAACAGCTCTTCTCACCCTCTTCATTTAACAATTATGATTTTATTATGATTAAATATTTGAAATGGCAACTTCTTTGCTTAATTATGAAATAAAACCAACAGAACCACTGGTTGTTTGTTTTGTGTTGTTTTTGCCTACACAACATGTAAGCACAGTCTTTGCAAGTTATATCCAGGTTTACTTATGCTGGATTTGTCAGGGTTCAAGGTTAATCTGCATCAGGTGCTGTACAAACATATACAGACTGAACTCTAAGGTAGTATGTCAGTGAAAATAGGGAAGCACAGAAATTCCTTTTTATCTCTAAAGTATGAAGTGCCTCCCAGCAGATATGCACCTTTGATTTTTTTTATCCTATTTCAGACTGAACTATGGTAAGAGTAATGTGCTCTTGAAAGTATGGATTTAATCTGTGTTTGGAATTAGTCATGCTCTTAAAAGTTTTATAGCACAAAACAGAGAACTGTATCTCTTATAGTTCTTAACTATGTCTGTGTCATAAATCTTTGCAACTATGGTTATCCCTGCTGGTGCTGGGCACTACCAGGCTGCACACTGGGAAGTGATACCTGCACATCTCCAACACCATCATGGCTGTCCAGACCCTCACAGCCCTATCAGAATCTGCTTCTTGTGAATTGGATGCTGCAGCTTCTGTTAGATACTGCCTGATACCTTCCTTTGGCAGACATGCCGTGTCATTTCTGCTTATGAAAACCTCTGAAATTATTTCAACATCTTTCATTTTCAGCAAGAAGTGCTCTTCCTCCCTGGAAGGCATTCACCATGAAGGCTCCCCTCTCCTGTGTCTCCTTCCTCACCTTGTGTTGTCTTCTGCAACACCCAACTGAGTATTCAAGCAGTGCCCATAACTAAGTGCTGGGAGCCTTTATTATTTAGCTTGGTGCTTCTCATCTGTATTTATGTTAAGATATAGTGGAAGGGGAATGTTATCTTATCCTGACAGATTTGGAGATTTTATGCAAAAAAGATGTTGCTCTTTTTCAAGCTCTCTGCAGAAAGAATACTTTCCCCAAAAAGTGTGGAAAAATGCAGTTTAGATTTTTATGTTTATTCAATGAAGACTCATGCTTCAGCCAAGGACTTCCAGTTTAGCACCCTTTTTCTCTTTTCATGAAAAATTTCCACAAAATTCCTCAGAAGAATATTTTGTGTAGCTCTCTTTTCATATTCTACTCCTCTTTTAGTGCGATGAGCAGCAGCGCTTCCACTCAGAACTGTTTCTTCATGTGTCACATTGCTGTTATCTGATAGATGGTGCAGTTGGAAAGGTGTTCAGCGAGATTTTAAAAACAAATATTTTGGAATGAACCGTTAAAATAATTGCTTCTACTTCTTCCCAGCCATATTCTGTGCCATTCTAAACTAGTAAGTGTTCAGCAGGGCTGAAATGGGAGCCTGGAAATGTTAGGTTCTGGTGGTCTCGCACATAATGTGTTTCCATTGCCAGAGAAGGCCTGGTGCCTGTGCTTCTCCAGGGCTCTTGGAAACATGGGACTAGGGACTCTGTGACCAGAGTGAGACTCATTTGTTCACTCGATTCTCCCCTTGGGTTCGCAATTCTTCTGTATGTGTGAGATTGTGGACCAATGAAGCTCCAATAGAGCCTGTGACATATCAGTGCTTAATCACATGCTGCCCAGCTGCCTGTTAGGTACTTGTGTTTCCAGCTTTCTCTCTTCAAAACCCCAGAAGTTTGAGGGTCCTATCTGCACAGACCTGGGACAGACCGTAACTATGCAGGAGGATACAATTAGCAAATAAATCAGAAAGAAAATCTGCAGGAGTCGGTTATTTTCCCAGATTATTCTTCTTCTTTCTTGTTAGTTGATGCCATTATTCCCATCTCTAGGAAAAATCACTTAATGAAATGCTGCCAGTTTCAGTCACCACTAGTTAATATTTTAATCACTGCAATACTATTCATTCTATTCAGAGCATCTCAATGCTAGCTCAGACTATTTTCATAGCACCCAGCAGACACTTTTAATTTATGGAAAGCTTTTTTCTGCTTCAACCAGATTGCGATTTTTCTTTCCTCTTATCTATGTTAGTTATTATAATGCATTTTTCCATTAAAAGGTTTCTTTATTGTATGTTTTTTTAAATTCAACTGAACATAAAATCAAGCTATCACTAGTGAGTATCTTGAAAAAAACTTTTACCAAACTGCAGAGCAGCAATTATGCAAATAAGAGGACTTACTGATTTTAGCATTACAAAATTAGCATACTGTATTTAAAAATAAATAAAAAGTTATAATGGATTTTAAATATTTATGATAAGTTGTTTATCACTGAAAATCATCACAGCACCAATTTTTTTAATGTTATTTTCTCCACTAGTTTTCTCTTGGCTTACAACATGCTGTTATGACTAAGATTTAAGACACAATCCTCAGCTGATTTAAATTAGAGGAACCCTACTGTTTTTGATGAAGTTCTGTGAATTTATATCAGCCACAATTCTGCAGCTCTTCTATGACATGCTGTGAGGAAGATGGACAGCACTCTGAAATTTATGAAATACATTGTGCTTATTCTTTACTGAATTCCTTTCATTGGCTTACATTTTGTCAGTCTGCATTAGGGGACAAATTAGTGTTCTACATTTTTGTCACTCTGGAGCTGTACAGAGTAGTCTCTGTGCAGATGGTCCACCAAGTCCTATCACTTCTTTCAGCAGATACAAACTTGATTGTTTCTTAGGCTTACTCTGTTACACTGGAAGAAGTCCCACCAACCAAATACTCTTACTTGCAACCAGAATGAGGCCTTCAGTTGCTGCTTGAAGAAATTGTATCTGAGGTTTTCAAAGATTGCTAATTTACAGTGATTAGCCTCCAACATCTGCCTCTTGGATTGGGCTCTTTCAGTGAAGCAACACCACTCAAACCACTGTTCAGCTGCACCAAATAAAAAAATTCAGCATGTCTCTGGAAAGGATTTTCAGGGTACATAATCCTCAAGGTCATCAGATGCTCCTTCCTTGTCATTGCAGTTACATCAGAAGAGGAAGAACAGGTAGGAGGTTACAAGCTGCTCTGTGGCACATGTGTGATGGGACCTAGTCTGCCCCATTCTGGGTGAATGCAACTGATGTGTACCCAAATCATCACCACAATTCTAATTTAAATTACTAGATAGTGTCACTGTGTTTCTGGATATTTTTTAATTCTTCATTTTAAGTGAAAGGATAAGATGGAAAATCAGTGGTACATTTAGAGCTAGAACTTACACCGAAGAATGATTTTGCTACACTTATGAGAGTCGAAACCATTTCTTCCAGAGGAAAACAGCTATGGCTTTTCCTTTCCCCACATTAGGCAATCTTTTCTGTGTTTCCGCAGCATTGTAGCTCTAGGGGGACAATTCCCCTGAAATCTTGTATTGGCTAATGTCACGCCCTGTGACTGAGTTTTCTGCTTTTCCCTTGTTGATACCTAAACAGACCATGAGGGCAGAGCTCACTGAGAAAGTGCTGGTTTTCGGTCAAACTTAAAAAGTAGCCTCAAGATGAAATACAGAAAGCAAAAGCCTGGGACTCAGGACCCTCACTTGATGGGAACATGGACACCCATTTTTATATCTCATGGCCCTGTTATGTGATAGAGAACACAATACTTGCCATTGAAAATATGGTGTGTTGGTCCCAGCTGAAACTGGGAAGCTTCAAACAGGACTTAGCATCATGACTTTCTTAGACAATTTTCTGGAAAACACTTGCCTCTCAACACTGCCCTTGTCTCTCTCCCTGGCTCTTTGAACATTTTAATTTCTTTGCTCTGAATCTTGTGTCTAGTCAGCTAGCTGCTTTTGTAGTTTTTGGTTCAGGCTATTTATGGACAACCATGCTTGCTTCTTCTTTAGGCTCCAGTTGATTTAATTTTGAGGAAGGCTCAGGTGAAAGCTCAGCTTGGATCCCTAGGGAGGGTGGCAGTGCTCATGCTGAAGCCTTAAGAAACTGATCATGGAAGGAACCACTAAATTATACAGACATTGGAAATGTTTTTCCCAATGTAATTCCCCACCCCACTCTATCCTGATAATCATGGGACAAACTGATGGCAAACAGTTCTGTGCTGAGCACTGCTCTAAGACAGTGATAGCTCTGTTGTAGCCAGTTTGTTACATGCCTGTGTTATGAAGAGTACTAGAGTTATTGAACAAAGCTTTTATGAGGTGCATAAGCAATACCATCACTGCTAGTGACACTTGGTGTCAGGTGGTTTGAAAGCAACAGCCAACCATGCAAATACTTTTTGAAGGTACCTGAGTCTTGTCATCCCTTGGCTGCACTGATTGTAGTGTGAGTTGAGAGAATCATAGCTTACATGGAAGCTGGGCAGCATCCGGCCTATACTGGTAATACTGGCGGTCACGGAGCAAGGTGCCAACACATACTTACTTTAAGGGTGTATCTCCAGGTTGGGTGAAGCTTCAATGGGTGAGAGTGACCTGCACTTTTGGAGCCTGGAGCATGCTTGCTAAAATAAATTGTCTAATGAAGAAGGCGAAGGACAAGTCTTTGTATGGAAATCCAAGAGAAAGTTTACTAGATCTCAAAGAAGATCCAGGGACAAAGACAAAATTGGATTGAGGACACAGGGTGAAATACGGTGGATCTGAGGGTCAAGGGCCAATGGGAACAGGGGACAGTGGTGCAGAGGCGGGGAAACCTACCAGGAGAACCCATGGGATAATGGGGGTGGAGCACTGCAGCAAACCAGGACCAATGGGGATCGGGAGAGGGAAGAACATTCCAGGGAAGGTACATATATGGTTGTCTTGGTTTAGGCAAAGGAAACATGTGAATGGGTTTTGGAAGGAAACCTGTGAATGGGGTCTCTTTAGGAAATATATTCCAGAAGTCCCCCTCCCGACTGGTTTGGGGAAAAATATTTCTTTGGAGAGAAATGGAAAAAAACCTGTTTATTTAACAGGCAAAGCGCTTCCCAGCACAAAAATGAACAATACTAAACAGCAAAACCTGCCTCTGCTCCGAAGAGGTGACAGATTCAGCCGAGTCCCTTCCGCGGCTGCAGCCCGGCTCACTCAGGCTGTTCTCAGTCCCTCCGGCGCTGGGAAATGTCACAGCCCAGGCCAGGCCTGGTGGGACACAGGTGTGAGCTCCTGCTGCTCCTCTGGGTTTTCAGTCCACAGCAGGTTCCAACAATTCCAAGAAAAAGGAAAGAAAATCCACAGTCCAGGGAACTTTGCCTCAGCTAGCCAGAAAAAACCAACCAAAAGCAAAGGATGTCCTGCTGTCCACTGCAGACAAGACAGTCTGTGTGAAAGATGTGGGGGAGCAGGTGCAGTCTCTGATCACAAACTCTGCACCTCTTCTCTCCCCCTTCATGCCTGGAACCAGTCTTAAAGCTGCAGAACTCAATATTCAACACCGACAGACGACTGGGGATAAAAGCATCATAAAGTCACCCCAAGACAATGATAAATGGTCGCTGAACTGGGGTAAACAGGAGTAACAATAGTTATAATAACCAATAGAACTTAAGGAATTAGCATGTGCCTGCAAAGGCCTTTGGGAGGGAAGCACCTCTCACCATGATCTCAGGGGTTGTTTCTCCTCACCTGCTCTTGCCCCTCCAGGGCTGAATTGTTATGGCTCTCTGACCCTCCACAGGTGAGGTCTTAAGAATTAATGCAGAACTACATAATTTAACATTTCATGGTGGTGCAATTTGATTTTTTACTCTTTCCTGGTGGTGAGATTCACTTGGGGGTGGGAGAGAAACATGTTTTACACAGAAATCGACAAAGCAGGACTACTTGTTAAGCAAATAGAAAAATTTCCTATCTGCTGGGAGATGAACTACTTAACTAAGTAGTACTTTCTTCTTTTTTGTTGTTTATATTCCTGAAAAATACAATAGAAGAGAGATAGGTATCATCAGATTGCGGGATAGGAACAAGTGCTACACTTTATTCAAACCCAGGAAAACATCTTGGTGATATTCAAATGATTTCATGCAGAAAAATACTGACTACTGTATCTATGCCTGTGTATTTAGAAGCCTGAGGTTGCAGATCACAGAATCATAGAATTACAGAATACCCTATGTTGGAAGGAACCCACAGGGATTATTGAGTCCTGCTCCTGGCCCTGCACTGCACAGTCCCTAAAATCACACCTTGGGACCATTATCCAAAGACTTCTTGAGCTCTGTTTGGCTTGGTGCTGTGACCACTTCTCTGTGGACCCTGTTCCAGTGCCTGACCACCTTCTGGGTGAAAAACCTTCTCCTGATAGCCAGCCTAAAACTGCTCTGGCACAACTTCATACCATTGTGTCAAGTCCTCAGCTTACTCTCTAGACCCTTCTCCAGTTGTGTAGCCTTCCTTTGGTGGAGCTTTTTATCTTTCTTACATTGTGTCACTCAGACCTGTCCCCAGCACTCGAGGTGAGGCTGCCCCAGCGCAGAGCAGAGCAGGACAATCCCCTCCCTTGCCTGGCTGTGATGCTGTGCCTGATGCCCCCAGGACACACTTGGCCCTCCTGACTGCCAGGGCACTGCTGACTCATGTTCAGCTTGGATCGCTTCCCATGGCATTGCTTTCCAATGTCTCATTCTCCAGTCTGTCTTTACAGCCAGAGTTGCCCCAGCCAGGCACTTGCCTTTGTTAAATTTCATATGGTTGGTGATTGCTGATCCCTCTAATTTGTCCAGGTGTCTCTGCAGGGCGTCTTTGCCTTTGGTACAGTTGACAGGTCCTCCAAATTTACAATTGTCTTCAGAGTTGCTTAGTATCCCTTCCAGTTCACTATCCAAGCCATTTATGAAGGTGCTGAGGAGCACAGGGCTAAGGATGGAGCCCTGTGAAACCCCCCTAGTGACAGGTCACCAGTCTGATGTCACCCCATTCACTGTAGCCCATTGTGACCTCTGAGCCAGTTACTCACCCATCACATGAAGTGTTTTGCCAGCTGTGTCTGGATGCTAAAATTGAGCTAATTTCAGTTTCAGGTACAACTCTCCTTTGACATTTCTAATTATGATCTCAGATATAAAAAACTTTTGGCCTCATAGTTCACCATAGCCATAAGTGGTTTAAGGGAATTAATCTATTTTTGGGGTTTGTTGTTGAGGATTTAGGAAAAAGTGGTTTGGCTATTTTGAGTTTTGTAATTAAAAAAAATAGTACACTTTATACCAAGATATTTAAAAATGTTAATTTTATATAATTGATAAATGAGATGCTGTAGAAACTTGGCTTGTAAGAAAGTGAGTCAGGGTTGAAACTTAAGAAGACTGATGCAATTTTCCGGTTGGGCTATCCAGAATGCGCGTAATCATTCATGCATTCTAAGATGCATTTTATCTTAGTGGAATAGTTGTTTGGCATATTGCAAAACATATTTCTGTCTGTTCTGCAGTGGCTTTGGATCGTATAAATAACTGTTGTGCTTTCAAAGAGCTTTTATTTTCAGAAAAATATTTGTCTTATTTTTCATTGAATAAAGGAGATATATTCTAAAAGTTATATATAATATTAAGATTTCTCCTTTCATAGTCACTAAATTTTGGAATTATTAGGAAAAATGCCCAATAATTTTACTTGATATAAAAAAAATATTTCAATTATGTTTTCCCCTAATTTTTAGGTGTAGTCTTCAGTAAATTCTTATGATGCTATTTTTAATGACTGCATTAAAAAAATCTCTGTATAATTTTCTATCTGCACTGGAGTTGATGAAAATATTGTATGTGAGGTGAAGTGGGAAAATCAGTGGCTCAGCCAGTGAATTCTTCACTCAGAAAACGTCCACAGTAGACTGGCAAAATGAAATATTTTTCTTCAGAAGATACATCTGATTAATCATCATGGCAAATATATTGATGTGATTATGCATTAGGAAATGCTATTATATTGAACTATAATTAAACAAATAACTAATATGGAATTACTGTTTTGCTGAAAAGTGAATTCCTTTGCTGAGAGAAGAGTAGAAAATGGCACTCAAAGGTACAGAACACAAAATTACTCAGTTCTAGTTTACGTCACTATAACTTAAAAAAATTACTACAAAAAGTGGTAATATCTGGATTATCTCACTTCCACAGTTGTTTGGTCCTTTCTAAAATGTTGTCCAATACATAGACTACGTATAAATGTAAAGTCAAGTGGGAGAAAACAGCATGCACATATGTGTTAAATGCTGTACTTATTTGTGTGAGAGTACAAGAGTGAGAACTCACAAGCACTCACAAGGGTGAGGAGCAAAATATTTCTTACAGGAGTTACACTGTTTTTCAGCCCAATTGGTCAGACAGGACTTGGATTTCCTTCTGATGTTCTTTCAAGGTGAAAATGGCCATCGGCCGAAGAAAGAAGAGTAAGTGGAAAGTGCACTGTGTGGTTTACACTCTGTAAAATTTGTCTCAACCGTCTTAATCCCATCCTGCAGCTTGATCTTGCCAAAATCAAACTGTGGGTATCAGAGACACTGTAAATAGAAGATAGCATGTCACAACATGCTAGAACAGAACTGTGTAGGCAGAGGCATCCTACCAGTCTTCACTTCAACCAATGCCTTGCATTCCAACAATACCTAACATGTTCAGATGATCTGTGGCAGTAACGCCTTCCTTCAGTGAAATTTCTACAGCAATTCCCTACTTTTCTGATCTCTTTGGGCTTACAGAGCTATGATAAGATAAATTAGTAGCTGTGAACATATAGCAAGGAGACGGTTTTGATAATCTTGCAATAATCGTCTAGCGTCAGCCCAGCAGCCTGGTACCTTACTGCATGGTAGTGGGCCTTCAGCATCACCAGTAGTCATGGCAGTCATGACTATTGCTCATGGGTGCAGGCATTTCCTACCACCAAGCTCATCTCTCCTGTCCTCTGATGAGTAGTGTGCTGGGAAACCCAGATGCAGGCTCACAATATTATGTGCCAAATAGATGGGCTGCTATCCAGAAACCTTAAATCACATCCAGCACAAAATGGATCAAGGTAAAAATAAAAGTGCAAGCATTGATTCGTGACATCCAAAAGAAACAACAGTAACAAATGACAGTTACATTTATTTATAAAATTCATAGGCTGAGAAAGAAAAGGGACATGATTCAACCTATTTACAGTAAAGTTACATTACAGTTGAATTTCTTTGAAAAAAATAATCTTCTTGCTTGGGAAAAGACACATGCAACCATGCCAGATAATCTTACCTGATTAGATTTTTGGAACTCATTTCTGTGGGTATTGCAATTAAAGCTACTCAAGCAGTTGAATTCTTTTTAGGCATTACACAGCTAAAAAGAGAGAGGTTTTTATATTTAAGCCTCTGAGATAAATTCAGAATTCTTCTCCAGTCTTGTCTTGCTCTCTTGGAGCTAACCCACTTGCTCTGCTAATCTGGGTACTGTAATAAACAGATAACACGCTACCCTATAGTGTAATCTGCACGGGATACAGGAGTATGGGAGATGGTTTTGTTGCTACTGGTTTCTTTTCTTTCTGGATTAAATTTTAATTTTTAGGCTGATCTGGAAAAATCTGATTACATATTTCATAGATTACCATGCTTATACTGGGCATATGTCTACTATTTTTCTGCCTCTCTATCTACTGTTTGCTCGTTTACAGGAAAATAAGGGTCTCAACTGAAAGGAAACCACAAAAGTTCTCAAAGTCCTTGCAGAGAGAAGAGAAAAACAGCTCATTTACTTGCTCCCATATTTGGTGCAAAGACCACCTCCCACACTTACTACATATGACATGGAAAGAAAGACGGAATGGCAGGCGAGCCAGGAGAGTGCCCAGGTGGTAGAAGTCAATGGCTCCCTCACCTGTGTCAGCAAGACTGTGGCCAGCAGGGGCGGGGAAGTGGTTGTACTTCTGTGTTGGCACTGGTGAAGCAGCACCTTGAGTCCTGCGTCCAGTTCCCAGCCCCTCAATTCAAAAAGGACCAAGAGGGGCTGGAGTGTTTCCAGAGAAAAGCAAAAAAGCTGTTGAAGAGTTTGAAGCACAAGCATTATGAGAAGCAGCTGAGAGAACTGCAATTGTTTAGTCTGAAGAAAAGACTTATGGAAGGAACCCCACTGCCCCCTCACCTACCTGAAAGGAGGTTGTAGTGAGATGGAAGTTGGAATCTGCTGCCACTTCAATTCTACTTCTCAAGTGGAAGGATGCGACAAAATGGCAAATGTTGCACTGGGGAAGGTTCAGATTAGATATTTGAAATTAATTTTTTCACTGAAAGAGTAGTTAGATATTATAATCAGTTACCCTGGGAGGTGGTGGAGTGACCATCTTTGGAGATGTCTGAATGTGGCACATGGTTTAGGTAATATTTTGGTGGTGCTAGTTTGATGGTCAGCTAGATAATCTTGAAGGTTTCTTCCAACCTTGATGATTCTGTGACTCTGTGATTTATTCTTCCCTAGTGTCCACTACAAATATACTTTGAGGGTGAGGCTGTTAAAAGCAGCATGTTCTTAATTCCTTCTGCCGTTAAAACAACCTCCAGAAACGAAACTGATCAAAAAACCCAAACAAAAACAAACCAGCCATCAATATTTTAAAAAATCAGGGGCGTGATCCATTTGAAATGTACATGCATGATGATCTGAGTGTTCACAAGCCCATGACAGACTTCTGCCAAAAGCAGTGATGCCAGGAAGTGTTTAGAAGGAAGCTGTGCATTACGGACTCACAGGAGCAGAGCCTGGGGGGCTGCTGAATGGTGCAGATATGCAGATTGATGAAGACCTGCTGTAGCTGTGGCCTGAGGCCTTGCTTCACAGTCCAGGAAATCTAAAATCCCCTACAACTTCTTAAGAAGCCAGACTCATTGGACAACCAAACAGATGTACCAGCCTGCCTGCAGCATTGTTTTCAGGGGAAATGATCAAACAGCAGTAGATATTTCAGTAGCTGAAGCTGTGAAAATACTATTTGTTTAAAACTGTCCAAATTTAAAAACATGTTTAATGCTACATATACAACCAGGCAGTGCTGTTTTTATGCATGAAATAAGGGGTAACTGCTTGGTGGGGAAAGCTGAGAAAGTGGTGTGCTTTTGGTCAGAAAAGTGTGACAACTATACCTTAAGGTACGTGCATTAACAACATTAAAACAAGTAATTATTCTAAATTGGTAGAGAAGTAAAATGCCACTTGTGACTATAGTTCTGTGTAACAAAATAGGGGAGTGCTGAGCAATAAGAAGAGAAACCGGTAATGGGTGAATCTCCTAAGGGTTGTTCAGGTAAACAAAAGTGATCCTGCACTGATTCAATCATCATATATTACAAGATAATTCGATGGATTCTCTCTGTGGTGCTTTGAACTTGGCCAGATGCCACGTGCCTACCAAAGGTGTTCTAATCACTCACCTTCTGTTCTGGACAGGGAAAGAAAATATAATGAAAGGCTTGTGTGTTGAGATAAGAACAGAGATCACTCACCAATTACCATCATGGGCAAAACAGACTTATCTTGGGGAAATTAATTTAATTTATTAACAATCAAACCAGAGTAGGATAATGAGAAGTAAACCTAGATCTTAAAAACACCATCCTCCCCCATCCCCCCCTTCATCCCAGGCTTAATTTTACTCCTGATTTTCTTTATCTGCTCCCTCCCAGCAGGGCAGTGAGACAGGGAATGGGGGTTGTGGTCAGTTCACCTCACGTCTCTGATGGTCCTTCCTCCTCACTGGGAGGAATCCTCACACCCTTCTCCTCTGCCAGCATAGGGTCACTCTCACAGGACACAGTCCTACAAGAACCTTTCCTATGTGAGATGTTTCCACAGTCCTTCATGAACTGCTGTAGCAATCCATGGTGGGGTCCTTTGTGAAGTCACAAATCCTGCCTGCAAACCTGCTTCAGTGTGGGCTCATCTCTCCATAAGGCCACGGGTCCTGGCAGGAGCCTGGTCTAGTGAGGGTTTATCACATCGTCGCAGCTTCCTTCAGGCATCCACCTGCTCCATTGTGGGGTTCTCCGTAGGCTGCAAGTGGATCTCTGCATCCCCATGCATCTCCATGGGCTGCAGAGGCAGAGCTGTCTCAATGGGGCATTCACCATGGGCTGCAGGGGAATCCTGATACTGGCACCTGCAGCACTTCCTCTCCCCCCTGCAGTGACCTTGGTGTCCAAAGGGCTGTTCCTGTCAGATATTCTCGCTCCACTTCTGGCTAAAATTGATGGATTTTTTTTACCCTTCTATTCTATTTTACCCCAGAAGTGGTACCAGTGTCACTGATGGGCTCAACCTTGGCCAGCAGCAAATCTGTCTTGGAGCAGGCTGACATTGGCTCCACTGGATACAGGGGTAGCTTCTAGCAGCCTCTCAAAGAAATCAACATCCTTGTAGTCCTCAGTGCTATCTTGCCATCAAAACCTTGCCATGAAAACCTAGTACACTATCCATATTCAATCCTTTCTAAAATCTGCCTGGAATTTATTCCAAATGACCGGAACCTAATAATTCTTCTGCTTACAGAAAGAGATCAACAGTTACAGGCTGGATGTTATATACAGTCAAAACTTTAGCAAGGCATTGAGCTTAAAATTGTGTCTATCCCTTTTTATAAGTGTGACCCACACACGCAAATGTTGTTCCCAGACTCAATTTATAGCAAACACAGTGTTCATTAGTAGCTGAATTAAATTTCAGAATTTGGTATTTTCTGCTACAATTTACATTGATGTATACAAACATTTGTTATAGGCAACAACTAAATATCGCAGTTACAATTATACTCAAGCCTTGCATCCTGTAAGTGCTTATATTTGACATTCATTCAATTGAATTTATTGCTGACTGGACATAAGTGAGATTTTTCTTACAGTCAAAGGTGTCATAAAGTCCCGAAGAGAGATGTGTCGAAGTCTGGTCTGTGTTCCCTGTGCTAGTTATGCATTCATGGCACAACATGTACAGGCTTCAAAGGCATATGTGGTGAATATGTAATAAAAATTTTATTTAATTTACTGGTGATTGCCACAACCACCTCTAACTAATGCAAGGGAGAAAGTGGGAGTTCTGCATGCTCTGGGCTCATTATTTAATAAGCACATTGTACAGTGCACATACTCTGAATATTAATGAATTTCTAAATATAAGAATCACATTCTTTTGGAACAGAGCATACAGGCACAATAATGCCAAGGATAAAAATGCAAAAAATTGTGGAAGGGGATCAGCATGATGGGAAATGAGTCTACTATCAGCAAAAGATCATTTGCACTCAGTGATGGGCATGTAACAAAGTACCAGCAGGTGACAGAAAGTTATTGGCTTGGACAAACGAGAATTATAGAAATGAGTATTTGGGATTGAGGAAGGGTAGTGGTGGGAGACTTGGCTATGAAACAAGTAAACATTGGAGATGAAATTCACATAGTGCTAAAAAGTGGTGCATAACTGCTTCTCTCCTAAATCATATTGAGGAGATGACTGGGGTGCAGGCATGGTTAATTGCCTTGTCATGTGTTAGAGCATTCTGAGAAGGGCTAAAGTTTATTCTTTATATGCTAAGATAGTGCATTCAGTGTGCAGTGTGATGCTCTTCTCATCAAAAGTGAGTACTTTCTTGTTAAAAAAAATGAAATACACCTGGTGATCTTTCAAAAGGAAGGCTGATTTTGTGATTCTGGCTGCCGTAAGGCAAAGAAGTATAAAAATTAAATTAAGGCATGTTATTCCTGCATAAAAGCAAGGACTACCTTGAATGGTATTCATAGGGCCTTTCTAGAAG
The DNA here is from genome assembly GCA_013397075.1 of Rhabdornis inornatus. Taxonomy (NCBI): domain Eukaryota; kingdom Metazoa; phylum Chordata; class Aves; order Passeriformes; family Rhabdornithidae; genus Rhabdornis; species Rhabdornis inornatus. The sequence goes on from VWZS01010166.1 coordinate 253,947, forward strand.
AGGAGTTCTATGTGACCTGTCATGAGGAAAGCCAGCCACACATCTACAGAAGGCTGCGAAGAGCTCAAGGGGACTATGCTGATAAAGACTGTTACTGCCTTTATTGTATCTATAGTGTGCCTATGTCTAAAAATTTACAAACAAAATGAAAATTTCCTCATAATTTTCCTGTGAAGTTCATTCAAAGGGAGGACACAGCAGCAATGAAGCCTATCAAACACAGAAAGATATATGAATTACAAGACAAAGCATTAACAAAGAAGAACCTCTTCCACCATTGTGTTTCAGTTGTGGATTAGAAAGACCTGTCCAGTTTCTGAGATGTTCCCATGAGAATACAAGCTGTCACTAAAAAAGATAATTAAGAAATCCAGTATACTGCTTTCTTAACCTGGATTTAAGCTTTAATAGAAAACTGTTGCAGTATTGCAATAACACCCAGTACCATTCCTGATATTAAACGTGTATCCATGAGGTCTTGGTCCTCTAAAGAAAACGTTATCTTTTGTGGAAGAAAATTGTGCATAACCTCAAGCAGAGGTGCAGGGTGAATATTTGTAGGTGATAAGGGCTTTAACTGTGTTAGTTGTGTGCTGGATGCAAGGGCTGTGTTTTATCTCTTGTTTTTGTGAAATCAGGTAATTCTGTTTATCTAACTGGCATAAAGCCCCACCAGCTTAAAAAATACTGTGATACATATAGACCAGAAATGTGCAGTTACTTGACAACCTTCAGCTCTTTCATAACAGCAACAGGATATATCTTTTACAATCCCTTGTTCTGGGTCACAGAACACTTAGCATTGATTGTTCTCACTCCAGCTGACCTTTGTGTTCCAACTTGCTCTGGGCCTTTGTGCTATAAAATTATTTCTTTCACAGGCCTGTTTGAGTACATCTTTTTCCTTGCCTTTACGTTACTCCAAAGCCACAATTTCCTTTTCTTGGTGAAAAGGTATCACTTCTTAGCAGTGAATCTCTACAGGGGTTATTGAGATAGTATTTATCTCTTCAATGGAGGCATAAATTTTACAAGAGCTTTTTAAAGAGCACCAGCCTTAACTGTCTGGGAGATATGAGATGCAATGGGTGAATTGTTATTTGGCTTCACAGACCTCTTCGAGCTGCAGCTGAATCATCCGACTGAGAATATCAGGATGGCTATGGAAAAGGACTGCCCAGCTGTCATGCTGGAGGCCACCCATTGCAGCTCTGGGCCAGGTCCCTGCAGTCCCCTGATCACTGGGAATGGTGTACACTGTGTAGAGGATGTCAGAGAGGCCATGCGGTAATGGCAGCTGTGGATTTTTGTGTGCCTGGGAGCTCTTGCTTACTGCCTCTGTGGCAGGCACTGTGTTGTGCTCTGAAGTCAGCTTTTGCTTGCACTGAGAACCTGATGGGTTAGGCAGGTTCCCACAGAGAGCAGTCTGGCTTGCTACTGGCCGCCAAAGCACCCTGCTGCCAGTGTCCTGCAATGCCTGCTGCCTGCACCAGGTAGGGCCAGGCAAATGCAGGGAACAGCTCTCAGGGTGGGCACAAAGAGCTGCCACCAGCAGGCCTTGAAGCAGGAATCTGCACCAACCAGAGGCAGACTTGACCCTCCAGACCTTATACTTAGCAGATTTCAGGCTGAACCAGGCTAGACACACTCTGCCAGTGCCTGGGGATGAGTGCTGAGTGTGGCTCAGTTCATCCTTTCATTCTGTTGCAATGGGCCGTGCAGCAGTGCTCACTCTGCTGGGGTTTCCTGCAAGGCACTTCTCCCCTATTTTTTAGTCTTCTGCTCAGAATTGGTCTTTTGTACTTGTCACCAACGACTTGGCTGTGTTGTCCCAGAGCCCTGTTAGGTGTTATATGCCCTCTGGCATTTACTTCCTCTTGGTAAGTGATTTTGCTGTTAGAAACCACTCAGTAGCTCACAAATAAATGTGTCCCAAGGCTGGTCTCTTCCTCAGGTGGTCCTGTCTGCTATCCATGCCACTCTAGCAGCCCTCCCCATAGACTGGTTGCCATTGGAACTGTCCCAGCTGTTGTCTGGAAGCCAAATTTCAGCACAAAACAAGAGCCCAGAAGTGTAAGCACCTTAACAGGACACAGGACCGGCTGATGGCTGAGGGCACGTCCATCTCCACAGCAAAGAAAAGTTGCTTCCACCTGTGGGGGCAGATGTGCCTCTTCTTTGGCAATGATGAGCACAAAAGTAGAAGTGTACAGCAGAAAAAAGGCTTGAAGTGTGGAAGGGACCATTTAAAAGTTTCTGGACCAGCAGCTCCTCAGCACCCAGACCCATCTTGCCCACACTTGCCCAGAAAGAAGGCATTGGGACAAATGCATACATTTAATGGTCCTGGTACTCAATGGGAACATCACTTGTGGAACTTACCAATCACAGCCTGCTTAGAAAGTGTGTAGAAAGGACACTCCGAGAGATGATACTTCGTGGCACATACTATCCTAGTAGGGGGAAATTAGATTGTATATGCAGAAAAGCAACTTTGTTAGAATATTTAAGAAAAATCTTTTCTCTTTTTAAGCAATATACTCACTAAAAATGCTATGTATATTTCCGAAACTATAGCAGGGGGCTGGAATGACAGCCTCAAACTTTTGTCTTAAAAAACAACAAGTGAAACAGGAATAGATTTTTATGTTTATTTTTCCTTTTTCTTTTTTTTTTTTCCAAGGAAAGTATTCTTTGTGCCTCAACAGATTAAATTCATAACTTTGTTTGTGATAAGATAATTGAAACATAGAAATCAATTACAACAATGCACTTTCAAGCCTTTATTTCTTCATTTAATTAATTGACAATTTAGAAGGACACAGACAGTAGGCCTGTAGAAGAACAGTGTTACAATTAAAATAGATTTCTATGAAAAACAATTACAACAGCTGTTGAAAATCCAGGAAGGGTTGATGCTTTGAACATAACAGAATGCATTTTAAGAAAGTATTTGTACTGAAATCAGGTAGCTTGTAGATCTCCTCTTTGAATGAGGAGAGAGGAGAATCCTTGTGTTTGTATACTGGAGGGAGTATATTTTATGATCTGAGGGAGCATTTTATTACATTGAGAAAATAATTTTCTCATCAACAAGTTCACCTCTTATTCATGTTTCTGACTTTCATTCTTACAGCGTAAAACCCATCAGAGCAATTTTTTTTTGGATGCATACCTGCTTTTGTTTGTAGTGGTTTAGATTTCTGCTTCAGTAATTTAACCCTTAAAGGACAAATTGATTTCTCGCATGCCTTTTTGTATGCAGTTGTCTAAGATGGCAGGCACATCCATCAAATATTTCCTTAAGTTGTAAATGACTTGGACACACACCTTCCAGTGTCTTGAAAGTTGATGGAGGTCTTGAAAGATAAAATGGAGGTACTGGTTAATCTTATTCCCAAGAAGCAGTTACTTTTAATCATACCAGATAGGCCCATACCTCAGAAATGGTTTCCAGTGACTGCTGGATGTGAGGATGCAATGATTCATTAACTATCAAATGCTCTTCACTGACCTTCACAGCAAAATCTTCTGGCTTCAGTTCTAAAGCAGAAGCTGGGAATGGGGAAGTTCCAAGTGTTTGGCTCATGTATAAGCAAAACAATCTTGATTAAAAGATGAAGATGAGATTGGCCACAACTCAATGTTGTGGCAAATAGAATTGTGTCAGGACAAATTCCCTATGATGAACATGGGCAGCAGTAATTTGAAAAGTGTATGCTTGTTACTTTATCTATTTAAGAGTTGGGAAATGTGAAAATACTAGTTTTCTTTCAAGAAACTTGGATTAGAGAGTGGAGAAAATATGGGACTTTGTTTTGGTAGTCTTATATAAAGACCAAACAAATGTTTTTGTAGTAGTAATAATCTGAGTGCTTGGTGTGACAATTGATGTGTGTTTTGCATTCATTTCAGCATTTCTCATCTATAATGAAAGACAAAGACACAAATTTCATAGATGCTTTGGGAGATAATCATGTTTTCCAAGCAGTGCAAAGCCACTAATTAAGTGAGGCATTAAGACGTCCTTTCATCCAATATACCACTGAACGGCATAAAAGACAGCATCTAGTTGGTGTGCATCTCTCATGACAATTTTCTTTCATATACAGCCTCTGCTCTCTAAGATCCTTTAATTTAGAACTGTTGGAAAGGCTGAACACAGGGCAGGCCACTGCTGTCACCACCTTGCCAAGAGGAGTGCTCATCTGGAGCACTCGAAGCAGCAGGGCTCGCATTTCTTAAAAAAGATTTTATTTGATACCAACTTCCATCAAAATTATCATTCCTGACACAGATATGGGTGAGCTATAGCTCCTTGGCTTTATAATCCTTAGGGAAATGGCAGAATCTTCCTTTTGAAAGGTAAATGTTATTGTACTCTCCAAAGAGTTAGAGGCCCAGGGTTTTGATTACAGCTAAGAAATCCTGAGTTTCAGCCTTCTGTTTGTGTTACAAACTGACTGCTGTGCCTTCTCCGAGCCAGGCAAGGATGATCTGATATCCTTTAACAAAATGTGACAGCCTGCCAAACCCGTAAAAGCCAACAAAAAATTCAATAAGGCCCATTAAAATGCAAATGTTTCTACAACTTGGAAGGCTGAATTGTTTCTAACCCCTCCCTTTGCATTGCATGCATGTTCAATGTGAAAGCAAAATGTTATTTGCAGTGTGTTAGAACTGGTGCACTGCACAGATACATAAAAAGTCAGTAGATTCTCAAGGTGAGATGTTTGGTTTCAGTGGTAGCAATAATTTTGATAGGGATGTAATCTTATTAATCTTTGTAAAAACAGCAAAGAGCTATCTCAGCAAAAGTAATAGATTAAATTTATTATCATTGTCTTCCTATAATAAAATAAGTGTGCTCTCCATCACTTGTGCTTTTGAGTTATATAAATAGGAAAGTTATTGGAAAATAGCTCAGAAAAATATAACTTCCACTTAGGGACTGATGAGGTAAATAAGATATTCCAGCTGGTGATTACAGCATTAACTAGCTAAATGAACCCCCTAGCTGTTAATTAATAAACCAGATCCTGCAAACCAAAATAATTCCAGAATTACTTAGACAATGTGCTAAGTACCAATGTAATATAATTTTTTAGGTAAGTTTTAATTGCTTTTCATCTTTACTATCCAGTCCTGCATTTTACTAACTTCTTATTGTATTTTATTTCCCATTGATTACTAAGGTTGAAATTTATCCTTCCAAGAAGAGAGGGAAAATGAGGCTTCCATGAGGAATTTCCTGCATATAGGAAAGAAGGAATTTAGACTAAATTTCCCAGACTGCTACTGAGCATGTAGGCAGAAAGGCCAGTTCCTCTGCAAAAGCTCTGTGTTTCTTAGTCCAGCACTTTCATACTTTATTTGTGCTTTCCCAGCATGAATTACCAGCCTCTCCCCAGTTCCAGATAGTCCCAGAGATGACCAAAGCCCTTTTTTTGCTAGCATGTTATCCACAGCTGTATATGGGAAAGTTTTATGATGCAGAAAATTCTCTGTGACCATTCCCTCATGTGAGTACAACTCAGTCTCTGAATTGAGTTTACTTAGTAAGTAGTGGGATTTTCAATTTCCCATCAACTTTTAAAAATACAAAAATATTAAACCCAGGCATTTCTTAAAATAAACTTTGGATGCCAAGATTTGTTTATTTAAAGATGCCTGTATTATACAATACAGGGCTACTAGCTATGTGACAAATCCTCCATAGTGGATCTGCAATAGTATAAATATTCTTAAAAAATTTTGAAAGTGTCTGTGCTGTAGAAAATTTTGTATGCCCTTAAAAATCTAGTATGTTTGTCTCTTAAGAGTTATTCATAAATCTTACAATTTTTATATATTTTTTTTAAATTTTAATGAATATATCAGTGATTGCCTGATGTGATGGTGTTTTTCTCTACCTGGTTGTCATGGAGAAAACTAGTAGCTTCTTCTACTGTAAGAACCGGAAATTGCTCAATAGATCTTGTAATATAGGAACAGGTTCTACCTCTTGATATAGTGTAATCTTAGTGTAGAGGAATGTTTTGAGTAAAATCCTCTGTTCTTCTTGCAGTGGTAGGTGCAATGGATCTTTCTTCATGTGGTACTGAAGACAGTATTGCAGTACATTAGACTGCCAATCAGATTAAAAGTATTAATAAAGTAGATTTCTATAATAAAATCAACAGTAAAGTTTCACTGACAATTTGTATTTGCATTTGACATTCTGCTCCAGAGGAGGATACAGTGGTGCAAGCCAGTCAAAATCTTTTGGAGGTGTCAAATGCAAATGTGGGAGGATATGACACATTTCAGGGGCCATAGGAGAGCTCAGATTCAGCTGCTGTCTGTCTCTGCTCCTAGCAATCTATCAGGATTTCAAGCTGCTTCTTCTTTTTCCGAGGTAGCAACTGTTTTCCCTTCTAGACAACAGGACCCTAGCTTAGAGTATAATGGGTACACGGGCGATAAATCTTAATTCAGATTATCCCAGAAACCATAAACAAAGTCTGCCGTTGGTAAAAGTACCTAGATGTGGAAAAATGGGGGTAGCAATAGTTTAGATTACAGCCTGTGTCCTTCTCCAAAGCTGATGTAGACTTGGTAGATTTGGGCAAGTCTCAGAGGGTTGAAATAGGTTTCAACCTCAGCAGAATCTACTTTCCGTCACTTAATTTTTTGTAATTGTAGAGGTGTTTGAATTCTGGTGATTTCCTCAGTAACTATGTTTCAGATGCAGATTTTCAGTATTTGTTGCCTTCCAAGTGACACAGCTGGTGAAATCTGTCTTTCTGCTGTTCTCTCTGGGATGCTGTTAAGTGGCATGCTTTCTTCTTCCGTCATTTGCCTGATGGTATCCTTATCAGTTACCAGAACACACTGCACGAGTGAAAGTGAGGAAACAGGCTGACTGATACTTTGTATGGATAATAAATCCCAAAACATACCTGAATGAGATCTAGTTTTCTCTGTGTTTGAGGGCTTCATGCAATGAAGGAGGAGAGTGAGAAGGTGAAAAATACCTGCTAGAGTCTTCTCTTTCTCACTGTGTTCTTTCAGATTCTCAGTTCAAAAGAGGTGGGCCTGAAAAGTTAACTTGTTGTGAAGACCTCCCTAAGGACCTCGGGTCTGATGTTAAGGAAACTACTGTTCTTGTTTTAATTTTCTATGCTACACCTTGGGGTAAAAAGTGATCAGCTACATTAAAGGAAATGATGTAAATTTTCTTCACTTTTTCAAGTAAATTTTGCCACTCCATGGAATTATTTATTTGGGTTTCATTGTGGATAAGTATGACACACATCATGACATAAGCCCTAAAGTAACTTTTAAAATGACATTCAGGACAACTGTCTTGACAACAAAGTTTTTTTTTTTTTTTTTTCCCTTTTTTTNTTTTTTTTTTTTTTTTTTTTTTTTTTTTTTTTTTCCATTATATTTGCATATTTTGCTCAAACATGAAGCAAACTTATGGACAAACCTGAATTGTCACGTGCTTCATGGATCATGACAGCAAGGCTGTTTCATTTCCCATCCATACTCATGATCATATATATCAAAATAAATTACAGCACAATTTTTCATGTTAACCTTGTCACTTTTTAAAAACAATATACATTTAATACTTGAAATAAGAAAGGAACAAAACAAATATTACTATTATTTCACACACAAACATGTACATATGAACTACATGTGCTTGCAAACAGATTTTAGTAAGTGTGATGATATTTTAATATATCTGCACTATGGCATTCCCTCCACAAACAATGAGAGACTTGTTATCATGTGTACTTGCTCAAAAGCCAACTTCCTACTATATGGCTGTAAGCTCAACAGATCAGTGTTATAATTTACTTCCTACTTGTACAGTGCACAGTGTAATGGAGCCAAAGTGTTTGCTTTTAGTATCAATATGACATAAATGAATTCTTTAAGAAGCAATAATATTTTGTTTTCTGAAAGACCAAACTTACTAATATGTGTACAAGTTGAACACTGTCTTCATAGATGCCTTTGCAGCTGCTTATGCACAATGCTTCAAAGCCATTGTTTTTGGCTTTAAGTGTGAGGAGATGATGTTTCTGACTTGCAAATGCCATGAATAGAAATAGGCAGACTTCTTTAATGTCACAGATTTCCATTTGCCTTTTATCTTTTTCTTCCCAGAATGTGTATTATCATGTTCTGCAGCTAAGTTAGCAGTGTAAATATTAAAGCAATCCAGAATAAAAGGCACAAGATGCCACAAGATGAGAAATAATTAAAACATAAGTTCTGCTTATTTTCCACTACAGCCTGCTTAGTAGAAAGCAAAAAAACCTAGATTCATTTATCAAATTTCTAGTGTAACCAGGAGCAACAGAATGGTGTCAAGAGGATTTCTCCTGATTTATATTGCCTGACTACAGTAGAAAATCTGTTTTCAGTCTCTTACTGCAACACTTCTATTTCATGATAATTTTGGTACAGTTGAATAAATACAGATAATCAAATTAATGTTTTTATAATCTATTTTAATATGAAGGATAAAAAATCCTTCAATGTAAGCTGAAATAACATAGAGTATTTTATTGACTATGCCATCTCTTTCCTCATTCTTCTGATGCTATAAATACAGATTTTTATTTCCAGCTGGTCTTATACCTAACCACCTGCTTCTAGGGAAAAAGATAAAACAAAACAAAGCAAAACAAAACAAAACCTCCCCAACCCCCCTCAAAATGCCTGTAGATTGCTTTTCACATGTAGCTATCTCAGCAGCAAGATTCTCACAAAAGTTGATTTATTTCATTTGCAGGAGGAGGTTTACACAAGCTTCTTCCCTTTTTGCCTTTTTTTTTTTGTGTTGAAGAAGGTTTAAGATCCTGCTTTGCGAACTAAATTCCACAAGCCATGTGAACATTCAATGAAACTTAACCAAATTCAGAGATCTTTCTTTGGCATCACAGTCATTTGAAATTGAGAAGGGAATTGAGCAGAGCTAGGAGGCAGACAAAAGGAGCATGTGTCACTGAACTAACTGTGATTCTTCGTAGCTGCCAAGGGAAACTGACGTTTTAATTCTTATTTTAGATAATAAGAACAGGGCATCCAAATTACTTGGCTAACTTCAAAAGTATCATTAATTTCTTGAAACATTCTCCAACAATCAGGCTCTTTGACTTTTCCAAAGAAGTTCCTTTAACTCCTTCAGACACAATTAAGCTTTAAATTACTGGATGAGAGCTTTTTAGTTCCTCTTTTCTGGTTCTTTTTAGCACAAAGAGCAATCAATCACATAGGATACTGAGAGAAGGCCAGAAAGTATGTATCCAATGATTTCCCACGTGTTTTTTTATGGCAAAACCATGGATCAACTGCAGCAGACTGAGATTTCTAAGACTCTGCTTTTGTGGTGTTGATCAGAGTTACAGTTCAGTGAGAAGGGACAACTTGACCGTATGTTTTTTCCCTGCTGTTCCGTGTCAAGCCACATGGTGAGCTGAGAGGATGGGAATGGACAAAGCAGTCATCATGCTAGCCCTGGGTAGACTAGGACCATTCAATGGAAAAAGATTATTAGCAAACTGGTCAGAATAGGCTTCCTCTTCCTCCCTTGCTGGATGTTTCACTGCTGTAAATTGAAGTAGAACAGACAGTAGCTTATTATGCAAATGTTGCCTTCTTTGAATAAAAATGGGCAAGGATTGTGCATTTTATTGGTGGCTAATGAACTGTATTTTCAGGATACAGTAGTGAATGAGGCAAAATAACTGCATGACTATAGTTTCTTGTCTATCCTTGCTGGAAGCTGCTGTTGTCCTTGGGCAGCCAGAAACTGCTTGCTCACCTGGATTTCCAGACAATGCTTTGTCTTTTCATGGGTTAAATGTGGATTTCTGGCATTCACACATCCTGAGAGTCTTTCTGGGAAAATCTAATATAAAAAACAGATATCCAGGCATGGTGTAGAAAAGTCTGTTCCACATCTTTGATGTGATTCAGTTGCAACATGGCCTACATACCTCAGTAATCTCCTTGCTAGTTTTTTGTTCTGTTCCAAAGTTTAGATGTGACCTTCTATTAAATATTAATGCTGACTTCTTATGGTCTCATCTGCCTAAACTACAATTTGTCATGCTGAGGATGTAATGTTTAATATTTCTTAATTTTCTTCATGGCGTTATAATTGTTGTTGTCATAGGTGATGCAAAATCAAGATTAAAGAAATAAGGAAAAAAAAAGATAGCTACCATTCATGTAAATAAAGGAAACCTTAAATGGCAGTATGACAATGAAGCCAACTTAAATAAAGTTTAGTTAAAACATGTCTGGTGACATCAGCAGTTCTCTAGGGGCCTTGGTGTCTCCTCTTCAGCTGTATCTGGAGCTGCTGCCTCTGCTGGCACTAGAAGCATGTGTGAATGTATAATGAGGTGGGTACAGAGGGTAAAAGCAGCTTTTCAGTCTGAATCTAATAAGTTACATTTTTGTGGACAAAGACTTTCTGAAAAGCAAGTTGCAAAATTAAAAAGAAAGAAGAAAGGATGAAAACCAGAGGACCAACTTAAAACTTGAAATAAGGCTGAGGTGGGGTGCTGCTTAGTCCTTTTCCGTTGTTAAATCATTGCAAAAAAACCTTTTCTGTATATATTGTTCAATGTTCTCTTTAACTCGCTTATGGAAAGTTTAACTGGATTGGGAAAAGGGCTGGGTTAAAAACTGTTTGAATGTCCAGGCCCAGAAAAAGGTGAATGGTGCCACAACCGGCTGGTTTCTGGTCACAGGCAGTGTTCCCAGGGCTCCGGACTGGGCCCAATCCTGTTCAATATCTTTATCAACAGCCTGGAGTGCTCCCTCAGTAAGTTTTCAGGTGACACCAAGTTAGTTGGGAGTGTTGCTCTGCTGGAGGGCAGGAAGGCTCTGCAGAGGAATCTGGACAAGCTGGATTGATGGGCCAAGGCCAAAGGTGTGAGGTTCAATAAGGCCAAGTGTCAGGTCCTGCCCTTGGGTCACAACAACCCCATGCAGTGTTGTAACCTGGGGCAGAATGCCTAGAAAGTGACCCAGCAGAAGAGGACCAGGAATGCTGGTCAACATACAGCTGACCATGAGCCAGTGTGTGCTCTGGTGGCCAAGAATGCCAATGGCCTCCTGGCGTGTGTCAGCAATAGTGTGGCCAGCAGGAGCAGGGCAGTGATTGTCCCTCTGTATCTGGCACTGGTAAGGTCACACCTCAAGTCCTGTGTCCAATTCTGGGCCCCTCACTACAAGAAGGAAATTGAGATGCTGGAGCTTGTCCAGAGAAGGGAAACACAGCTAGGGGACGGTGAACAGTGTAAGTCCTGTGAGGAGTAGCTGAGGAAACTGGGGGTGTTCAGCCCGAAGAAAAGGAGGTTCAGGGGAATCTTATAATCCTCTACAACTCCCTTGGAGGAGGTTGTAGCCAGGTGAGGGTTGGCCTCTTCTCCCAGTCAGCCAGTGACAGGAGGAGAGGACATAGCCCCAGATTGCACCAGGGGAGGTTCAGGCTGGACATCAGGAAGAATGTCTTCACCAAAGCGGTAGTTAAGCATTGGAATGGAATGCCCGTGGAAGGTGGTGGAGTCACTATCTGTGGGGGTGTTCAGTAAATAAATGACTGGGTGTGGCACTTAGTGTTATGGTCTAGTTGTCAAGGTGGTGATGAGTCACAGCTTGGACTTGATGATCTTAAAGGTCTTTTCCAACCTAAATGATTCACTGTGATTCTGTAAACACTTGTACATTCATCTATCCTCATCTTCATACTGATCTGTGCAAGTGGACTTCAAAACATATCTGCGAGAGGCCAAGGCATTGCTCTTAGAGAAGATATTGACAAGGATATTTTGGTACCTGTTTTCTCATGTTGCTTTGCTTGTTCTGACATTTTTAGTTTTCTCCTTTTTTGAAGAACTATTGCTGCTCCTCAGAGTTTTGTTGCACTGGCTGCCAGGTAAATTCAGGCTAGTGTCAGCAAGAAGACCAGCCAGTATATGAGTCAGAGGTAGGTTAAAACCTTTGATTCCTCTTTAGTGCCAGGTATGCACTATCAACCTGTTTCTTAATATAGGATCGGGGAGCCATGTGGGTCAGATGCTTCTCCCAGCCCAGTCCTTTTCTCCCCTGCAGTAAAATAAACTGTGGTGTGTCTCCTTGATCTCTAGTAGAGAAGTGACTCCTTCAAGAGGCAGGGTAAGCATTCAGCCACTCTTCTTAAAAGAATTGCCAAAAAGCTGCTTGTCTAGGTCTGACCTAGACACTCTATTCCTTTTCACCCAAAGGAGCCATAGTTAGTATGTGTCCCACAAACACGTAAGAAGGAGACTATGTGGAGCAAGACAAAAAGTGTCTGAGTCTTGCTGTCCTCACTTCTGTTAAGAGGTGCCATATGCCTTGTTAAGTCCATGCTGAAATAAGTAGGCTGCAAAAAGTAGAACATTGCTAGAGGCAGGGAACAAACACTGATTCTGAAAAACTGAATACTGACTGAACTCAAGGCAATACACAGAATGCTGACAGCTCTGCAAGGTGGTGCTCAGCAACAGCAAGTGGTGATTTCCATCACCAGCACACATTTCACATAGATAACTAAGCACATTTCTGCTCACAAATCCTTGCAGTGCACTAACTGCAATCACTTCTTAGAGTCATTCTAAGGGAATAGGGGAATACAGCAACTCATAATTAATCCTAAAAGTACATGTTTTCTAAGGTGGTGTTTTTTGAGATTTTTTTTTTATTATGTCATTTAATATGAAGAAATCAGCTGCAATATCTGGAATTTAGGTGAATTTTTGCTTCTAACACTGATTTTAACATTTAACATGAAATGATGGCAGGGGCAATAGATTACTAGTTGAAAAAAAACAATTACAAGGGAAAGGCACATGCAAATGTCTTCAAGGGACAGTTCAGAAACATTTTGTTTTATCCCCATTTGTTTCTTTACCTGCCCACATTAAGGTACAGTAGAGTTTTGGACTTCAGTGCAGTGGTTATTACATCAACAAAAATAATTTCCCTCGTGTTAGAATTTAGTCAGGGGTTATTCCATTATATTAATGTTCTACAGATGTCATAGAACAAAGACTATTCTTATCAAGCATGTCCATATATCTCCAACTATCTAGTTCAGAGCATAGAAAAAAAAAGGAAGCAAGAAAACCCAGCTCTAAACTTAAAGCCAAGTTAAGTGAAGAAAATTCTAGGAATTTTCACAAATAACCTCCTCAGTTGGTCAACCTAAAATGAAGCAATGATGCAACCAACAATCAACCACTAAAAAAAAGAGATTCTCAAAACTGCCTAGTCTTGGGTCCTGCAGCTAATTCATGGATACATCTGGGGAGCACAGCTGGATTTTACAATTTTTGGCACATTTCCCTTGATAGAAGTGGGAGATTTTTTATCCTGCTTTTAAAATCTCTGCCAAAGAATGTGCATACTAATTTTAGAAGCACCTGCGTCGTATTATAGGTTAGACTGACTTTGGTTTCAGAATGCCAAAATCTAATACAGAGATTGAATACGGGCTTTTAAATCACATTAATCTGAATGTTCTGTCTTTTAATGTTTTAATATTCATCTTGGTTAAACATATATATAGTCATTGTCATCCTTACTCCAGGTTATGCTAATCATTTAAATATGATATTTGCTATCAACTATGTATGACAAACCTATGGCTCATAACTGGTGGAAAACTTGAGAGGTGGCTGAACAACTTTGCATCTTGCAATTGCTGAGGATTTAAAAATAAAAATCATGGTATTATGATAAAGAATAAAATTTCATTTCTCAGTCTTTTGAGGATTTCTTTGGAAGCATAAAACAAACAAGCAAAAGGTTACTTGTACTGAACTAATGTTCCACTTCAGTCTTCTCTCCATTAAAAGAGATTCCTAAAATCTGGAAAAACTTGCCTCTCTTGCTCTAAGATACTGCCCCTGAAAGAAACATAACCACATTGTTATTAAAATGGCATCAAGAATAGCTAAGTAATCTGTTCTTGGAAATTAGCTTTGCGTCTTTGTGTTATCTACAAATATACAAGATGAGAATGACAGTGGCTAGAGGTTCATTATATCTGGCAGTTTGTTAGCCTTTTTGAGGCTATCATGTTTTAAACATTATTTTAGTATTATAAATCCCCATATTATGCATGAACAACTGTAGTTTACTTGGCATTGGAGAAGAGTTCGTTCTTAGTAACAGAATGTTTGTGTGTTTTAATTCCCTTGTATAAAGAGTAAGATGACCATATTTCCCAAGGAGTCTGCAGAATGTATTATGCTCTTTATTTGGCCCAGTACACATTAACATTTTAACAGTAGCTTTGAAATGAAAATCAGGGCTAACAAGACTGATTCTCTCTCTTCAAGGTAGAACTCAACTCCTCCATGCCAGCATTGACTAGTGGGTTGCCTTCCCTGTGTGAGAACCAGGGCTGTATTACAGTAAACTGGTCCAGTGTGATATCACAGATATAAAAAATATTCCATTCTGTATCAAAACTAGGCACATGCCTTATATTTATATGAAGAGTAGACAGAGTAGACGGAGTTGAGTGGTTTTGCTCTCAACTATTCAGCTCTGGCCTTCTACATGAGGAGAAAAATATCATATTATTTCTAATTATTAACTACAAGAATCTAATTTGGGTTTGATGATAGTTAAAAGATGGGTGACATCACACTTGGGTCAGTATTGGTGGATTTCTAAAAGCACAACCTCTCATTTGTATTGCTTCAAAATGTACACAGTATAGATGTAGATTAAAGAAAAAAAAAGCTACCAATTTTTTTGTTGTGTTGAACCAACTAGAAGGGAGGATGCAAAGTTTTACCAAATGAGATATATGGATACAAATTTCACTGTAGAGTGTGGTTTAGACAAATGTGTCTTTTTCTTTAAGTATGTAAATCCTACACTGTAGGTTTTTTCTTTTTCCTTTTGTAGCAGTAGAAAATGTTGAACAATTGTCCATGAGCATGAGCCAGTGGTTCATTGCTGATATCCCCAGAATGCCAATATTTGCAATGCAAACAGTTAGTACAATTTCCCAGTTCTATGAAAGGCCCTGACACATCTGCCTCAAGGTCTGGAGGCTCTGTTGTATAACCACAAATAGTCTTTCTATTTTCATCTAACCTTTTGATACACTGACAGCTGCATTAAGCTGCTTCTGCCTATCAATTCCACATGCCAGGCTGTTTTAATTGGTTTTAATGCCACAGAAAAAGCACTGCTAGCAGAATACCATCAAATCATTTTCATATTGAACCTTCGTGGTCCAGAAACCTCCCCTTCAACCACAGCACCATTGTTTTTGCGAGGGACATATTCAAGGTCAATGCTGGTTTTGTGTTTGCCTTTCCCTCGGCTCCACACAAAAAGAAGAAGGAAACAAAATAAAACCACTCCAAGGAATGTGAAACAGCCCATAGCTGTGGACACCAATATTGTCTTAAGGTCCAGAGAGTAGCTGTTTGCATTAGTTCCATTAGAGCTTGTGTCGTTGGAGTCTGTCATATACATAGGGGTCCTGTTGGCATAAAGGAAACGGTCTGAAGTAAACCCCTTTACTGTCAGGGAGGCTGAGTAGGTGTCATTCCCAGCTGCATTACTTGCAATGCAGACATAGATCCCAGTGTCCTGGTCTTGGGCAAATCGGATCTCCAGTGTGCCATCTCCCAACACAGTGGCTCTACCATTTGATTTAGTTGTGATCAGCCTCCGGCGTGGGGTAACCCAGGAGATGGTAGGCTGTGGGTCCCCATCAGCATTGCACATCAGCTGCACGGTCTGTCCTTCCTCCACTACCAGGTACTGCAACTTTTTGTCTTGTATCTTGGGCTTCTTACAGGTGAAGTAAAAGGAGAGAGCTGTGCTGTGAAAGTCTCTGAATGACCTCTCTCTGACACTATCTGGGCCAGCACACATTGGTGGCTCGCCCCCAAACTGCAAGGTGGGCTGCCGCTGCAAGATCCAAAGAAGACGGCAATCACAGGCCAGAGGGTTGTTGTTGATGCAGAGGACCTCAAGGCTTTTGGAGGAATGGAATACATTCTCTTCTAGGGTTTCTAACAGGTTTTGGGACACATTAAGCACGCGTAAGAATCGGAGCCCTTGGAAAGCATGTGGTTCGATGGTACGCAGCTGTGCCCCCACCATATGGAGCTCCTGCAGGCGCACTAAATCTGACAGCATGCCTGCCTCGATGGTGCTGATGGGGTTGTAAGAGAGGTTGAGATGTGTCAAGTAAACCAGATGTTTGAAAGCAGAGTAAGGTACTGCAGACAGGTTGGTGTTTGTGATGGAGAGAGAAGTCAGGTTGAGACCATACAGACTGTTGGCAGGCAACATGTCCAGGAGGGGCCAGGCCTCTATCTGCAGGTCTTTCAGGCGAAACAGTCTCTTAAAGGCGTATGCCGGCAAAGCATTAATGTTGAGCTGTTTCAAATGCAGACTGATGAGGTTGTGGAGGTGAGAAAGAGCTTCTGTTGGTACAGCTGTGAGGTTGCATCTCTCCAGGGTGAGCTGCTCCAGGCTAAGCAGCCCACTGAAGGCCCTGTGTGATATATACACCAAATCATTGTCCCCAACCTCCAGGGATTTTAGGTTATGCAGATCTTGAAACATGTAGTCCAGCAAAATGACAATCTTGTTTTCACTTATATCAAGCTTTGTTAAGTTTGACAACCCAGTGAACACCCCAAGGGGGACCAGCTTCAGACGGTTTCCTTTCAGCCTCAAGGAGCGCAAGTTGAAGAGATTGTTAAAAGCTCCAGGCTCAACATTGGAGACAATGTTGTCGCTGAGGTCAATCTCCTCCAGCAATGGGTATGACGTGAATTCCTCAGGGTTAACGCTTTTCAGTCGGTTCTTGCTGAGGTCCAAGATTTTGGTCTCAATGGGAATGCCTTCTGGAATGGACATCAGACGTCTTCGGTGACAGCTGACAGACTTGTTCTGTGCTGAGCATTCACAGCGGGCTGGGCAGCCCGCAGTGGGGCTTGTGAAGACAAGCAGCACAACCAGACCCAGGAACGGCTGCCAGCATGATAGAGCTGTGTGATGCATGACTCCACTGAGCTGGGCTAACCCTCCGTCACGGGCCTGTGGGTTGAGGATGGGAAAGGGGAGATGTTAAGTCTGCAGAAACAGTACTATTGCAAAGCAAATGCACGTGTTTTCATATTGAATAAATCAATAAAACCTGTTGTGAATGGCAAGACTATAAAAGCAGATTTTACTTCAATATCATAGGGCTAGTCAAAGGATTTGTTTATTCAGCATTTTCCTCCAATGTTGGAGAACACAAAACAGCTTTTCCTACTTAGATTGAGAAAAGACCTTTCAGTCTTTTCTCAGTCTAGGTAGGTTTCCTCAAGACAGTGCTATAATTAACCCAGAGATAAATACCATACACTATGCAAAAAGGGCTAATAGGATTTGTGATATTGGATTTCTGTAAGGTGATATGAAACTAAGCTTTTGCCTCCCATTAATTTTTTAAGGCAAACCTTAATGACATATTGTAATCAAGACAAGGAGCTCCTTGACAATGAAAAGATCCCTTTTGACATAAAGAGATGAAGCTTGTTCACACATATGCATACACAATGGCTCAAATGAGGAAGGAAGAACTAGTGCATTTCTGATGAGAATTTGTAATAGGTTAAATTAATTCTTTACTTTTACTGCACAGAGATATTTTGTGTAACTCTTAAAACCCAAGATCTGAGAAGGGTATACAGAGTACATCTTTGTACTTCCAAGATGTATAAACTAGTTTTAGGAAGAAACAAGGTAAGATGATCTGCCTGTGTTTAAACAGCGCAGTGTCCAAAGAAGCACAACAGATTGAATGAAAATCACTGTTTGTAAGGGATTTATTCATTCCTGCTTTCAGATTAAAAATGAGAATAGAAGAAGACAAGATAACCTCTAATAAATTAGCTACCCTTCTCAAAACCATTCATATATTCAAACCATACTTTTCAGGTTTAGTCACCAGAGGCAAGAGACTTTCTAAGCCTACTTAGAAGCTACTAAATGAAGACAAACAATAACCAGTTTCAAAAGAAGAAGAAGAAAAAGATATAGGTGTTCATCAAAGGAAAGTGTGTTTGAGATGTTCAGAGTAAAGCAAACTGCAAGCAAGGACCATAAAAGTGCCTTAACTCCTATGGTACAGCCTACTTGATGAGGCTAAGGTATAGTGCTGTGATTCAGGCTTCATAATATTAATAAGTCTTATAATGGGCCCCAGGCATTGTGATGCCTTTTCTGGATTGTTTAATTTGGGCTTCATTTTAACTGTAGTTGTAAAAATACTTACATAAATCCCACCATTAACTACCTCTTGGATCTGCACAGATGACTATGGCCCATCTGGTACTAGTCACAATGTCAAAATTACTGAATAACCAAGAATCCACCACCTTATCTGCATCTTTGGGCTTTGAGGATCATCTGGCAACTGCATAAGAAATGTGCAACTTATATTTGAGTCAAATTTTTTTGTCTATGTGCTGTCACATAGATTGTAACATAAAAGAAATCCTCCCATACACAGAGGATAAATGCATTTAAAAAATATGGTTTAGCTAAATTGATGAGGCAATCAGACAGCTATTTGAGCAAATAAGCTGCTTGAAGCACATCAAAGTAATACTGAGTAAATCACAGACTGATGAAAAAGAAAGTCCCACCAGTAACTCTGCTACAGCAACACTGCACTCCACCGGCACACAACTTAGAATGTGGTAACTCACCAAATCAGCCTGCCTGACAGAAGAGTTGCACTCTCAGACTGTGGAAGAGCAGAACAGTGGAGATTCAAGATACAAGAAAAAGAGCAGATATTTGGGTCTATTGATGTTTTTGGATCTTAAAAAGAATTCTAAACAGGAACTGTGAGGCTTGGATTGTACGCATTAGTACTATTGTAGCTGGACTGAGAAATAAACAGCTGTTGTGCTCTGACTGTTGAAAACTAAACTGAGTGAAAGAGTATTTATCTTGGAGCTCCGTATAAATTGTGTTCTTTGACTGACCATACATGAATGATGCACATATTATTCCTCTCACAACTCTATGGAAGAATTTCACTCTTGACTGATGTGGCTTTTTATTTCTATTTTTACACTTCTATGCAGAGACTATTAATGTGAGGCCCATTGCACGCTAGTTTTGACATATAGACTGGAGACTAGATGAAAATTATTCTGTATGGTATTACCTATAAAAGCACATTTCCACTTTGTTCTAGGACAACCTACTGAGATTTAGTTTCCCTGTTAAATTGTAGTCTTGCAAGTAACTATTGCTAGTTATCTCCAGCTGTGACAAAGGTTTTCAGAGATAAACTTCACTCCATTAGGCACTAACTTAAAACTGGAAACCGATAGGGGACTCTGAGTTAGGTATTTGCAATGAATTTAGATCAGAGAGGCTTCTGGGTTCTCTGATCATTACTATCAGAGCTCAGTCTGTGAGGTTAGTGCTTTCATACTGATACTTCTACCACACAGAAATTTCATTTCATACTGTATCCATCTTATAATGTATGAAGCACAAAGTAAACAGGTTCAGTGGAAGATGAGCTCTCCTGGAGTGTTTGGTTTAGGTAGTAAAAATATGAAATGCCTTTTGCAGCTATCCAATCCACCTGGTAACTAAAACTTGATGAAAGGCTTTTTTGGCTGTGACTGGAACCCAGAAAAAGCAATTCAAACATTAACAGCAGTCTTCTGCAAAGGTACTTACACAGATAATGAGACAGATAGATAGATAGATAGATAGATAGATAGATAGATAGATAGATAGATAGATAGATAGATATCTGAAAGGGTGTGTGCATGTGTGTGTATGCACTTGCAAGGAAGCAAGATTCGGGACTGTGATATAACCTAGAGTGAATGCATTTCAATAAGGATAAATAATAAATTACATTAAATATCAAGTTAGAAAAAAATAAAGATTACATGGATCAATAAGTATAGGTTAGAAGAAAGCATATATTAAATTTATTGTTACAATTTACATTGAGCCAGACGATACAAACATTCTTTCTGCTAACCAAATCTGCGACTACACCCTTCGCTTTGAACTGCTTTATGGAAAATTGATTTCATCTTCATTATGCAAAGAATGTAACCTTTTTTTCAGCTAGGGTTAAAAGGTCTAGCAAGTGAAACATGTGGGTAAAGGTAAATTTTGGGAGAAGCCTAGAGTGAACTTTGATGATCTATTGCATATGGCCCCAATTGAATTTAATGAATGTAAAGTTGTATTTTCAGGACATGTCCAGTAACATTACTAGCTAGGCCTACCTTGTGTTTTCAGGCTAAGAATATTTTGAAAGCATATAGTTTCATCTGTAAAATACATTCCATGCCAGTGTGATCACAATTATTATATACTTATATATTTATTATCTCTTAATCAACAATGTTACTTTAAAAAGAGAGAAATGATGCCATTAAAATATATTCTTCACTGCAAGTTGATGTCTTGCAGTGAAAAATTATTTTCTGCATTTCTTTAGACTTGTGGGTGACTTCACTGGCACAGTGCTGAACTGTTAGTGTCATGTGTTCAACATGGTGCCTTTCATTCCTGCTTAAACATCCAGCGCTACATATTTTATCTTTGACAGTGTAGGTATTCCGTATTCCCTCTAAATATCTGCAGAATTGTTTTTTCCTTCCCTCTCTTCATTGTGATACATACAAGAAAGTAAGGTGTATGCACGCAAGTATGTATACACACACACACACACACAGAGACAGACACACACACATACATATAAGCTAGAAGTATAGTCTTACTGGTCTGTGATTTACCATGCCTTGCACTACACAGTAGTCCTCTAAATGAAAATTAAATGATGACAATTAAAAAAACAGAGATGATTATGAACTGACAGTTTTTCTATGTTTGAATGTGAATGACAATCTGTAAAATTGTTTTCTTGACCTTTATGGGGTATTTGTCATGCTTTGATAGACTCAGGGAGATGAAATATATGAAGGAATTATTTATTAAAAAATAAAAATAAACTAATTACCTTCTTTTTGTCTTTCTCTGGCTCTGTTCTTTAACTCCAAAGTCAAGAGTCAAGTTACGGTTAGATAGTACTCTTTTTCAAAAGAGGACCCTATTCAAAGTTCAGCCATGCAATTATGAACGCTCATAAAAGTTATTAGTTAACAGTTCTATGTGATCTCACCCAAAACATCCACTACTATTTTAAAATGCAAATCAATTTGTACAAAGTTCTGCAGCTTTGAATTTTCCCACAAGTGCTTTAGAAGAACGTACAGGGCCCTGTAGCTTTCAAATTGAAAAACTATAATTAAAAAAAAAAATGCAGCCCAATGCTCTCCTAGAATGCAGTGCAATTCTAAATATCATATATAGGAGTGTGCCAAATCATGCATGTCTTACGTATTTTTTTCACTTCTCCCTCAGACTAATTTTGAAACCTTTAGAGCTGAAAGCTAGAGTGCGCTTGACCATGGTCCTTTCCATGTCCCATCTGATGCTCCAGTATTGATGGGGACATAGTTTTAGCCAGAAAAGGTGAGAGTCACAAGATCTGTTTCTGTCAGTAGCTGCATTAGCATCACTTGGTGCTCTGACTTGGTAATTTTGATTTCACCTTTCCCATCCCTTTTCCCAGTCTTTCAGACAAAAAAAAACCAACCCCAAACCCAGTGGATCATATCAGAGATGACAATTTTGTGAGATGGTCATTTAATAATTTGCATTCTAAAAATTGCTTTACAAAAATATACTGTATTCAATGTGTTCTAGGATTAAATGTTGCATGACAAGGCAGACTTGTACTGATTATTCACTTAAATACTACCGGGTAATCCCAAGAATCAGGTGAACTACCTGTTTTAAAAATGTGTGCTGAGTTGACCCTATCTGGACATTAGGTGCCCACTGAATCTGTTCTATCATTGCCCTCCTG
This sequence comes from Rhabdornis inornatus, assembly GCA_013397075.1. Classification (NCBI taxonomy): domain Eukaryota; kingdom Metazoa; phylum Chordata; class Aves; order Passeriformes; family Rhabdornithidae; genus Rhabdornis; species Rhabdornis inornatus. Next base: position 275,935 of record VWZS01010166.1, read on the forward strand.
AACTGAACAAGGTAGAAAAAATATAAATGAAGGTTCACACATCGAGATAAAGCAGGGGGAGAGCACTCACCAGTTACCACTGCAAGAAAAACAGACTAAACCAAGGGAAGTTAGTTTAGTCTATTACCAATTAAATCAGGGTAGGATAGTGAGAAAAAAACCTGAAATCGTAAAACACTTGCCCAAGGCTCTCCCTTTTTCCTGGGCTCAACCTCGCTCTGCATCTTTTCTCCTTTTCCTATATGGCAGTGCAAGGTTTTGGGAAATGGGACCTGTGAAGAGTTCTTCATGTTGTCCCTGTCACTCCTCATACGCTTCTCCTGCCCCAGCACGGGGTCTTTTCCACAGGACACAGTCCTTGATGAATTTCACCAGTGAGGGTCACTCCCATGGGCTGCAGTTCTTCATGAACTATTCCAATGTGGATCTCTTTCATGGTGTGCAGTCCTTCAAGATGGATATTTTTTGAGACTGTGTTTAGGGATAGTAAATAGTTCTGCCTATATAAGACTGTTTCTCCTCTGAATACCAAATTTTAGCATTGCTGTATTTTAAAGCAGGGACCAGATACTGAGGAGTAAAAATGTTTCTCTCACACTTCAGCAAGAACTAAGCTAAAGCCATTGTTCAAATCCTTGCAGTAAAACACCTTTGCTCATGTGCTGAGCAGACAGATACTGAATATGTGCAGCTAAAACTACTGAACTTCTGTGGTGCAAAATTTTGCCAAGCTCAGTGTGGTTTGGGGAAGTTTTTTATTCACATCTTTATGTCTCAAGTACCTATTGCAGTTATGTTGTAAGAGCAGCTGGTCTGGCTTTCTTGAACTCTCCTTTGGTGCTGGACCAGACCAGGAAAGGGCAGGAAGTGAAAGTAACCTTTTCTGGTGGACTATGTCGAAGGTGGCAATGGTTGGAAGAGTTTCCCAGGAGATGAAGGGAAGATGAGAAACAAACTGAGATGGTTTTAGGGACAGCCAAATGACACATGAAAATATGAGACGTTTAGAAATGTTCTTACAGTGAGGCACAATACCACTAAGAGAATGAATGAAATCCTGACTGTGGCATTTTCTGACTTGACTGTGTAATTTAGACATTCCTGTCATATGTTCGTTCAATGCAAGAGTCAGTTTACAAAAGCAAAGGCTTTGCCTCGTCAGGTCTTATGCCTGAAATTTGTCTAAAGTTAGTGTATTGTTCCCAAATTCTATCACAAATTCAAGACTGCCTATATACTCTAAAAACGATTTTTCTTTAAACCAGAGCTCAGAAATTGTTCAAATGAACCTAGGTGTTCTACCTTCCCTGTCTCTTTCATCAAGCCTTTATGCTTATGCGGAGATTTTTTTCTTTCTCCCTTTATTGATCTCTTAAATATTTCAGCATTTAAATAAACGGTAAAACATTAAGTAGTTGTCTGCATTCCAATAATAAATAGATTTAAGAATTCTTGAATAACAGCAGCAGCAACAAAAACCACTAGCCTGATAATTCATTGAATGGAAGCAAAGTTTTGATTCAATTATTCTGCAGTCCTAGGATCATTCTCGTCTACTGAGTTATCAATAAAAACTTCATGGACTAACATCAACTCAGAAGTTACAGTCAAGTTGCATTTTTTTTCAGAAGAAAAGATTGAGATCCAGGCCATCTAAAAAAGTCATTATACAGAAATAGGAAACAAGAGCAGAAAAGGCAACTAGACCAACATTCTTTATTAGCTTATCCATAGACTTACTTTAAGATTGCTTTAAATCGTTGTATCAGGTGTTTTAAATCTAAACAAGGGGGTATATTTTTTACTTCAAATACTTATATTTTTGTCTGAATCAAAGTGAAAGAAGCATGTGTGCCAAAACACACAAGGTATGAAAATCACAGTGACAAATTCATGTAATTATACAAATTATCTGTGAAAGTTTTTGAAGTTCAGATTCTCCAAATTAAGCAAAGAAATGAAGCCATCAGTGCACCTTCTATTTTTAAATCAATGTTTCTAAAATTGATTTACCAATTTCTTTCAGTTTTCACAGACAAAGTGAACCTCAGGAAGAAATCTAAAGGAAAAAATAATAAATCTTAAGGATTGTCTTGCAGGAGAAGTTTCATGCATAAGTAACAGGAAAGGAAAGTGGAAATGTTTGCAAGAATGATAAACACTTCCACTGACATTTCCACTGACCTTGCTGGTAAGTTGGAGGGGAAGAGATTTATGAAAAGCTGATATGAACAATTATGTGAAGGGCTATAAAAGATGCTTGGATGTAAAATAAAATTCAGACTTTTTTGGTGTAGGTTAATGATATAAATCAGCCATTCAGGGAGGATATCGCTGCCATCATACCCACACAATTAATTACCTTATAAAAATTGAAAATATTTGCATAGAAACACTTTCTGACAAAGAATTCTTAGTTGAATAAATTAAACAATTACTGTGAATAACAGATCTTTTCTACCATCTATTCCTTCTGAATGAAGAACCAGATTTTTGGAAGGTAGAGTCGTACCAAATTTATTTTGCAAAGTTCACTTAGCTCTATTAAGTCATATTCATATTTTACTGGTAAAAAGTGATGTCACTAAGAGGTAATTAGTCAGTGGCAAAGAACAGAACAACATAACTACCATGACAATAGATGTGTTGATCTGATAATGCAATAGAGAAAGAGAACTTATACCTCTGAAAACAGTACAGCTCCTAAGTAGTTTGTACTGCATTTTTTAAAGCCTGCTCAGTATTGGAAGACCATCCACCTGTTGTAGCTAAACTCCATCCCTAGACCTGGTGTTAAGTATCTAGGCATGGTAGTCCCTCTGAGTGATGTGTCTTCAAAAACAATTCATGAGCGCACATTTTTATGAAGTTGATTTGTCTTAAGGGTTGCAAAGCAAAATTCCATTACACTGTCTTTCATTGATGATTCTTGCAAGATTTTAATGTTCCAAATACAGATAACAACTTATCACAGGGGAAGAGAGGTGAAATTATTGTAGTACAGGGGGGAAAATCATATGACAACAAAGAGCTAAAGTTGTTACTCTTGGAGAATGCAACAGACCAAAAAATTTAAAGATTTTGGGAAAGATCAAATATCTCTTGCAAGTTAGGGTTAATTACTTCAAAGTGGACCTTATGTTTCACAGTGTGTCTAGGCAGATGAATCTTAAAATTCTTTGCTACCACAAACAGGACACTGGTGGGAGAATGTGAAAGTGTTAAATAATATACTTGCTCTTCATATCTGCTGTCTGAATGAAGTCTGAATGAATTAATTGAAAACTAAAACAGTATGAAGGCTAACTGCATTGATTAAAAATTAGGAGGCTTTCTTCAACAACTGTATATGAAAAGTTTATCTTCCTCTTGAAAGAAACAGTCTTCCTTCTAAAACTGTCTGGGTGTAACAGAACAGATGACACCACTGTGGCCTGCACAGTATCTATGTAGAAAAGCAGGGATGGAATTTCCTCTGTTTTAATTCTAAAATCCAGCTACTTCTTGTCTTTAATGAGTGAAGATGTCAGTAGTGGAAAGTTAGTGGAAAAAGAAAAGGAAGCTGCTTTTTAAATCTGGATCGGTAGCAGACTTTTGAGGGCTAGTACATTCAAGCATATTCGAATTTCACTCCAATAATCCAGTTAGGAAGCCCCAAGCAATCTGCACTATATCTAATCCTCATAAGAAACATTCTTGATATAGCCTGCTATAGGTGGATGTTTCCTTCAAATAAGTGAACATAAAAGTCCAGAGATCTCTGCTGTCCCAGTAATGTGCTGACTTCCACTTTTTGTAAACAGAGGCAGTCATTGGTAACATTAATGATAAGTTTTGCCAGCTTCTACCCATGGCATAATTTCATTTTTGTTAGCTTTAAAACCAAAAATTCTTATTTGTTATCTTGTCCACACATGAAAGCTAGGTGATGATAATTATTTCCTATAAAGAGAGGAAGACAGATTAATGTGCCATGAGCAGTTGAGAAGTTTTCTCCTAGCAGCTCTATGTTTGAACAGGACAAAAGTTCAACCAAAAGTACTTCAGAGGGTATGGGTCTGGTAGAGTTAATTTTAATGTTGACCACATTCCTGTGATTATTGTCACCAAAAAGGTTTCAAACTGTTTAAATCTACTGATGTGGGTGCCTGTGGTTTCATGTGGTTCTTTTTTTTTATTTTTTTTTATGGCAGCAGCACAGAGCCTGGTGACAAATCATGGTACTCACAGGCTAAAGTGTAAGAGAATGTGCCCAGGAAAGATAAGAGATCATTTAATTAGTGCTACAAGGGCTGTTGTTTCTTCATAACACAATTCAAAGGGTCTTTAGCCAAAAGGCTATGAAAACTTACACCTGTATTTTTAAGGAACATTTTTTGTTAAGTACATCTGGAAACAGCAAATACATTTTACAATGGTAACATTAATCTGTCTTACCTAGAGGTGGATAGAGTATAAAGATGTTTGAAAATAGCTGAAAACTAAATTAAATGGGAAAGCTGAGGAAATTGAAACTAGTATATTTTCTTTTGCACTAAGACAAGAATCTCAAAAGTGTGTGAGTATAGCACATATGGTAGTGGGGAGACAAAAAAGCAAAGCTGCAACAAATAATTTCAGTACTATTTATCTGGCTAACACAAGAAAAAATTAAGCCCCATCCTGTGTTATTTTCTCACATCTTGATAAGCATGTTTGCAGCAGTTATATTTGTATCTCCCACTGAAACCCTGTCAGACAAAGCAGGGATATATTCTCTGAGGACTATCTCCATACCATCACACACAAGGCCTTCACTGTACAAGCTTTCAGGAAGCTGCTGACCTGTCTGCTGCAGCTCTTTTTGACTGCAGTAGTCAAAGTCTGGGAAGACAGTACAAGAGCTACAGCATAATATTTGGAACATTAAAAATAAGCAAAAGGAAATTAAGACAATTCCTAGTCCTTGCCAGAAGGCCCTCAATTAATATTATGGCTTTGAATTCAGAGTGGCTATCCTAGCAGAAAATTGTGGCCAGCATTTGAGGGTGGCACAAAGGAAAGAAGGGATATATTTCAACTTATTGGTCTACAGTAACTGGTTGTGTATGAAGAAATTAATGATAGACCTAACTGTAGTCACTTAATAGCTCAGATAAGGAAGATGCCTTTGGGACAGCTGCACAAAACGACTGCACTTTGAATTAAAGTGGAGTTGATAATAATGTATACAATTGCAACTGGGAGAAGAAGAGAATAGTAACCTGCCGTGGAGATTTCCTGTTTGCTAAAGGCATTCTTAAAGTATTCTTAGACTCAATATCAGCCTGCAGATGGATTAAGATAGGGCATTTGGAAATAAGACCTGACATGTTTGCAGGTGGACAAGACACAACCATTAATATCTGCTTTATTTATATCCATACTCCATGAATGCTACTCCAGATATCTACTGGTGTCAGCATGACCTGAACTGAGCCTCTATGTTGAGCAAAAAAGAAACAGAAAGAGATACAAACAGATGAAATTTGGTAGTCAGATTTTTTTTCAGCTGGATCACTCATAATTAAGCCCTTGATTTGAGCCTGTCCCATTGCAGAGCTCTTAGTATTGCAGCAGTGCTGTAGGCAGCTTCCAAGTGATGCAGACTCTTCTTGGCTTCACAGACAAATGACCCACCACAAACGAAACCCATTCTTCTGAGAATTTACAGTCACCCTTTTGCTTGAAATCTGTACCCATATTTGCTATGGTATCAGAAGCAACTTTCCAAATCCTGGAAACAGAGACCTGGTACCTCAATGCTTTTTTTGACTTGGCATTTACACACTTATTTAGAAAAAAGAGGCACTTTCTAAGAAACTGTGCCTCATTCAGTTAGTATCAGACCTAATGAAAACAATTTTTGTACAAGACAGATCCTCTGCTATTTGAATTAGTATGTATTTGGTAAATATTTTCTTTAATTACTAGCAGAAGACAACTAGTACTTAAACGTATGCAAAATACATTTATTTTCCTGATTAATCAAGATAAAGAGCTTAGAAAGCACAGCTTTCCATATTGAATTTACTCTGCTGCCCGAATGTTCTAGCACTAGTTACAAAGGTAATTGTGTAACAGTTTTCAAGCTAGTAAACATTTCTCTTTCTTTCTTACTTTTTCATAAGAAGACAGTCTGCATCTATGTAACACTGCTGCTTCCTCAAGAAACTGACATATTGCATTAACAGTGGATAATGCTGCGTCCTGCAGTTGTCCTGATCTATGTGTGATGTCCAGAGGCTGATGCCAGTCAGCAGACACTTGAGTTGCAAAGAGCTGGTGCAAAGCTACAAGCACTGTGACTGCTGCATTGCCCAGTACCTATTACAAGCTCATATACAGACTTATAGTCTCTTGGAAGACCTGCAACAGTTCTTCATAGCACTGCTGTACTTCTCAAGGTGAGAAGGAATCCTAAACTACACACATATCATATTTGCAGGAGTTTTCTTCTCAGTTTAGATCTACAGACTTCAGCTCAAACATGGCGATCTAGGTTATATTTTCTGCCTGACTCTACAGATGTACAGCTCAAGTCTACAAAAAACAAAGGCCCCTTTCACTTGAAATTATTTTAACATTTGTTGAAAACTTTTCCCCAGTGAATTATTTTTTTCCAGTGATTTTTTTCCTCAAAACATTTTCTACGCTGTTATATTTCATTAAAACCATAATATTCTATCTAGAAACAGTTTCAATGAATAATTTTCAACCAGTTCATGCATAATAGGACTCACAAAAATGCACATATGCTTAGATGTCCTTAAAGGAGAACACTATTTATACCATCTGTATTAATACTCTCCAAGACTAATGTACTTGTCCTTGTCCTAAATAAATTTAATGCTAGAATAGTTTTCTATTGCCAGAGCACTTTCAGATGGCCTAAATAAAAAAAAAAAAAAAGTTGAGTCTGCATGAATACATCCATCCATAATGATGTCTCCATTTTATTCCTAATTAAAAGCTCATTAATATCAAAGACAATTCCAAGAAACCCAGATGAGACCATATCATTTGGGATTTTAAGACTGAAGGAACACACACTATCAACTCAAAATCACTTATTCAAAAACTACTGTAGGTGTTGTGTGAAATAAAGTATTATACTACAGCAAGCATTGATATACCTCTTTATGAAGGCTATATATGATTTTTGATCATTTCAGTTAGTTTCTAGCTCTGAAAAGTAGCTTAGGCCACAGAATAACTGGAAACATCAAAGAAGAGGGGAACTGAAAGAGTGTAATTGATTCATTCTCAAAAGCACTGCACATTTTCAGCATTACTAGTGCATAGGAGCAGGAAGGGGAATGCAAAAAAGGAGGGTACATGAACAGAAAGGATAGTATTGGAGCTGTGAGATATTCCAGCATCTGCTCTAGAAGAGGCCTTTCACATGTGTGTAATTTTTGAGCAGACACTATATAAGTGCAAAATCTCCGTAGTGATTAAGGAAAGACAGAAGAGATGTTTATTTACCTTGTATGTTGAGGGGAATATTACACTCTTTGAATCTGGAGGTGAAAGGATATCCACAAAACAAGAGATGCTGATGATGTCCCTTTGTTCTGAAATACATAATATGACTTTCTCTAAACTCCTTGCCAGTAAGGTATAATTCACTTAATTAAAAAAATCACAGCAGTCCTAAGATTTATTACTTATCACATTTACAAACATTGCTGAAATTATTTAGAATTCAAGAATGATCATAAGAACAGTGCTTATTTGAATGTATAGGTACAAAGGTGATATCAATTAGAGAGAAAATGAGATATTTTTTCAGATTGTTCCTGAACAAGGGCTAACACAGAAAGACAATAAGACCTGCAAAACCAGCAGTCTTCACTCTTGTAAGTCTATGAGAAATGGTTATCTGTGTTAGTATTTTTTTAAATACCCAAACTATTATCCATGATCTCTAAATGTACACGTTGTAAGGAGAAGCCATAAACCTCAGAGGAATGTTCTGACTGGCCAAACTGCGTCCTCAAAAAACTCTTAAAATCCATGACTTTCTATTAGTGTTCAGGGCCTCACACAAGGTCATTTAACATATACTCAGGCTGCTTTTCAGTCTTGCATCTCAGCCCAATTTGGCTTTTGTATTTCAGAATATCATTCAGAAGAGTATCATTTGAGTATCATACAGAAGAATGATACTCAAAAAGGAACACCTGGGCTGCACTGATCTTGATTTTTCTTGGGCACCCATACCTTAATTCAACATCTTTTCTATAATTCACAGCCCAGAAAATCCTCTGTAATGCAATAATCTTTGTTTTTGTGCATAATAGAGATAGAAACCCAGCTCCCTTTCTTCCCCAACCTATTTTTTTTCCAAAGCTTTCTATGCTTTTCCATTTGATTTCCTGATTTCACATACAGCTGGTTCAAAAACATTGTAATAATATGGCTCAGCAATTCCACTAGTTTTGTAAATGAAACCTGAGGAAGAAAAGAATGTAGCAATGACCAATCCTCTGTCTTTTACTGAAGCAGCTGCTATGGGTAAAAGATTCATAAAGGTTTAAATTAATATCTTTTTAGGGTTTATTTGGAAAGGGAAAAGAGCAATAACCGTAGGTTTCCTTACTCCATATAATTATAAATACACAGAACTGAGCCATAATTTAAAGGAAATCAATATCTCACCCTAGCAGATAATACAAAGCTGTGAAAAGTGTTCAGTGTTTCCATAATATTGTCTTTTCTGGCTAAGCAAAAAATAAAAATGATTTCCTGTATTCCTCCTTTCCTGAGGTTATCATAACTTCATGATTATAAGTAGTTATATACCATAATTGGATGAGTACTAGAATAAAACAACAATCACCCAAAACTCCATTTTCAATCTCCTTCAAAACAGAAAGAACACAAACTGTGGCTGCAGTTATTAAAGGAGTACTTTATTAGTGAATATTAAAAGAATAACCAATTCAGTACCATCACCATAAATTCTAGGTATCCTCTTGCCTGTGTAAAACTGTCTGAGCTCAGCTCAGCAATTTCAGACCCTTCTTTTTTGTTACTGTATGCCCTTATGCTGCGATAGAAGAACTGAATACTTCAGCTTAAGACTGAGGACAGAGCAGATTTGCTGAGAGGACAACCCCCACCTCTTATTTACACCTGTGGTCAGATTTGTTATTTAATGCACCTCTTTTATTTTTTTTCTCTTAAGATGTAAGTATCTGAGCTAACATTAATTATATCATCATGATTTTACTTTGGTTGCTTTCATTGCTGAACCCATGCTTGTCAAATGAAAGTTTCGTAGATTACATCAGTAAATGTCTAGTTTACTTCAGGGTGTAAGGATGTATCTCTAGTATCTTGTTTTATTTGAAAAAGATCCTGGCCAAAGAGCTGGTCAAAGTCTGATGTCTCAAAAAAATATTTCATTCAAACAGAGAGACTCATCCTTGCCCTTGGTGCAAATGTGCATTCTTTTGTACCTCTTCTGTTTCAGAATGAGCAAGTTTGGGTTGAAATGCTTGAAGGTGTGTACGACTTCAGTGGTGCAAAATGTGAACCTGTGCCTTGCACTCACAACCCTTGAGATTCCTGTGCCTCTTGTAGGTGGACATCTGAAAACCGGACTACTTGTGGATATAGGAACCACGTCTGTTGTGCTCATTTCTGAGTGGACATGTTGTCAGATGTCATTACCACTGCTGAATAGAGGCACAGCTTCCTAAAATGACATTGTGGTTTTTGAAGACAGTTGAGTGATCTCGTAGACTAGTTTCACTTCCAACTAAATCTTCTGCTAAGTAAGAAGATGAAAAGGAGCTTGTTCCACTGAAGCCAAAGCAGCTTGCCAGTGATATTGCTGGAAGCAGCACTGCTGTGTAACAAACTTCAATTAATTTCCTCAAGCAAGGCATTTTGCCAACGTCTGTGTACTTGTGAACAAAATGTATGATCAGACTCATACCAAATAGCAGCAATACTTTACTCACTGTCAAGATTTCCCTAAGCTTATGGGTTTTCCATCAGCTTTGATGTATCTGATACAGCTCTTGCAGCCAGACAGGACTTCCTCAGTAGTTTTAGGTACAAAAACCACTTTTTTTTTTTTTAAATTAAGATTACCAACAGTGGATATCTCAGATTAGAACCCTGGATTTTCCTTCCTTCTTTACTATATAAACAGAATTCAAGTAAAAAGCGCTTTCACTTGCACTCAGGTGTACTTCTGTACTCTCAAAGGAAGCAGTATCACACAATACATAAGGAATATGAAGCATTTAATGTGACAGGATGACTCATATACCTGAAGTCAGTCAGATTAAGGATAACTGTTTGCTCAATAGATTGTGTTACATTTTCTATTTCTGTCACTCTAACATTCCCAGAAGTGCCTAGGGTTTTTATTTTTTGCCCCATCATAGAAAATATTTATTTTCAATAGGGTCATTTAAACATAATCCTTTGTGCTAGAAGAAAAAAAATAAATTAGAAAATGTTATGACATCCCATCTTTAATCAGTCACTATCATACAAAGCATACACTTCAGAGGTAGAAACAGAAAAACACCAGCACATTTGTCTAAGTGTATAGTGCAATGATAATGTCGATTTTGATAGATTTTGAGCCTTCAGATTTTTACCTAGGCTTCTGGAATCTAGTCAGAGAAACCAAGCCCTCCTTCATAGACATAAGTTCAAAATGTTGTGTTTAGGAACTCTGAGCTCTAAAATACAGAAACAAAGACAAACAAAAAAAAAAATTAAATTACAAAATAAAAAAAAGGAATATTATTTTTAGAAATTTTTGAGATTTATTCAATTTAAATTTGTGATTTGCACTCTGATTACTGAGGCCTGAATATCTGCCATTGTTTATGCAGTGGCAGTTTGGGACATGTTGGTACCTGGTAATGGGATGCAGTGGGGAGTAAATAACAGAGAATTGTTGTGCTGTCTGTACATGTATAAAATAAAAGCTTTTTCTGCAGAAAACTGATAGATGAGAATGACACAGGCTAAGTCTCAGTGCTGTGGTTCAGAACTTTTCTGCCTGAATACCATTTTCGGTGTTTGGGGGCTCTGACAATCACCTGGGTAAGGAAAGCTGCACATTTTAATTGTTCTCCAAAAACTGACAGAGGGGAACACAGAGTTAATAATGGACATTATAACTGTTTTTTTTTTTGAGTCAATGAGTCAGAGTGCCTCATTCTGCATTCTGATTGAACGTCTTCATGATCTGAGTGTTCCCAAAAACACTTAAGAAAAGTATTGTATAAAATAAGGAATTGGACAGTTAGCCACTCTGTGAGGATCTTTATTAAAATAAAATGAAATAAAAAATAAATATAATACACTTACAGGGAGAGGATAAATTAACTCCAGGCTACACAGACTATATAGCATTGCAAATAATAATAAAATAATCTATATGTGAGCTGTGAAGCCTTTGTCTAATGTAGCTGAGCAAGTAGCTTCCTGTTGTACTCCAGACATGCTTGGTGCTGGATATCTAGGCAATTCCTATGTGAATTGGGACATATTCTGTAATAACTTCTGTATAAAATAATGACCTGAGATTTTGAACAATGATGCAGAACACCTTTACCAGTTGATGTTGTTTGAATTTTCAGAACTAAAATTCTATGTTTATTTCATTTACAAACAAATTTAAGCCACATATATTTAAGCAAACAGTGTTCTTGACTACTACTGTGAAAACAGATTTTTGCAGAATCACAGAGTCCTTTGGAAGGAAGCTGACCTATTTTCATATGGATTATTTTAGTGCATATATATTTATAACTTTTGAGTAACTCACTGATAATTTGGAAACTAAAATTACTCATTTGTTAAACATTATTTCAGTTTATGTTTAAGGAAAGGCAGATTAAGTACGTACAATTGGAGACCATCATGCTTAAGTGGTTTTGAAGTCAAGTCTTCCACCCAAATGCAACAAGGGCTTAGAAGAGTCTGCACATAAAGGTACATTACCAATTGAAGTTCAGTTTTGTGTCTGAAAAGGTAGCATCTTGACTGCTGAGATTTTGCAAAAGACTATTTGTTGATTCTCACTATTCACCACCTCTGAAATGCAAAATAAACTTGCGAAACCTACCAGGTTCTGGGACTCCTTCTATTTCAAAGGTGTCCTATCCAAAATCAGCCAGAGAAGAAAGGTTGCTTTCATCCTTAATGAAATGAAAATTTTATATGACTACTATAACATCTGAGACAGAACCGTGAGAACATAATGTAAAAATGAGTACTGACAACAATTGTTTCTTCTGTGGAGCTTTGATTCAAATTCTTGTGGATTAAAACTTGCCATTAATGAAGAAAATGTGTTATATCTATCTAAAGAGGAGTAAGCATAGTTGATTCTTCCATACCAGCATCTGTATTTCCTTTTTAATATGTAGACATTTTAAATAAGCATTGCTTGGCTGCCAGTTTTGTTCACAATCAGGAAACTAAATGCCTGACTCAGTTAAGACAGTTGATCAATATTTGCTTTGCTGTTTTTGAGAAAAGAAATTATGCCGGTAAATTTTCATTATTACTGCTGATGGGTATATATTTACTGTCAGCAAAAATTGGTGGTTCTTTCTTTTATAACAATGTTGCATCTATCTTTGCTTGTACTGACTGATACACAAGGATAAGTTTTGCTTTAAGAAATATTCATTATAGCTAATTTACCTTATTTTCTGCATGGTCACTACTTCCAAATACTGATGTGTAACCACTGGCTGTAAAAATCTCAAAAACAGGAATGCATGAGATGAAGTTAGCATCAGGCAGATGTTTAGAAAGTGGAACTTGAAGTTTGATCAACATTTCAACAATTTCTGAACTATCATATGCACAAAGTAGGATTTTAGGTAGTGGCAGAGTGTTGCTACCTGCTTAGCACACGAATAAATGCACCATCAGGACTCAGTGATCAGAACCTCTCACTGTAAGGGAAAAGAAACAGCCCAAGCCTTCCAACTTAATCACAAATATAAATAGAAGAAAATAAGGAGCAAATGCTGTTTGTTTCCCTCTGCCTCCTCTGGGACTGAAAGGCTATGTTCTCTTTGAGCATTTATCCTTCTTTTCTAATACATCCTGCCATATGGAGGAAACAAAAGAGCATGAATCACTGACTTTACATGGGGTAGGATGAAGGGAAAAAAGGCACAGAGAGAGAGGATTGGCATTCTGAATGCAGTCCAGAAATCCTTCCAAACTGTTCCAAACAGCAGTTTGGCTAATGGCTGTGACTTGGAATGGCTGTGTGTCCTTAAAAAAGCACAGGGGAGGTGGATGCAGAGTAGATTAGGCATAACAGTCTCTGATCCACTTCCCAATGCCTGGCTAGCAAGCATGTCCTCTGCATCTCTTCACACAATCTGGTGGGGCTGGTAGGAGGACCTTCTGGTTGAGAACTTCTGCTGTATGGAGCAGCTTTCCCAAATCTGTCTTCTTAACTGAGTCATCATTTCAGGCAAGAGTTCTTCTTTCCTTTTAGTTACTCTCCCTTTTGATGACTCTCTGTATTATTAACTTTTTTAGCAAAGCAAAAGTCTTGTTTTAAATTATGGAAATAAATCATAATACCACCTGACAAAACAAACCTAGGCAGCAAAGTTGTTCTATGTGACGTTTCAGGCTTGCTCAAACTCTATTTGACTGAGTGGCTTTTAGCACTTACAATTTAAGGACCAAGTCCAGCCTGGCACATCTGTTGTATGTATGCGGCACCATCTACTTGTAAAACCTACCTCTATCATATCTCAAAAGGATGACTCAACAGGAGTCGTGAAACTTTCCCATAATCTTGGGAAGGAAAAGTTAGCTTTATTCTTCCTTTTCATTCCTTGAAAAGCCCTTTATATGTGAAAAATATTGGGATTAATATAAACAGCAAATGTGTTCTTTCTGAACGAATAACAAGCCTTTATAACAAAACCCTTAACACAGATAACTGAGGCTTATATAATTGTTCCAGAAACCCTCAACCTATTTTGAGATATATATTTCAAATTCAGTGAGTCTCAAAACTGGGTAAGTGGGTTAACACTGAGGTTGCTATTTCAATAGTACATAAACCTAAGTGGAAATGGGCAAAACTGAGCGAGACACAGTTCAAACAAAACTTCTGTTTCTAAGGAGTATCTTATAGGTGTATATAGGATTTTTTTTGAGGAGTTTTAGGTAATCCTTCTTTGCAGAAGAGCAAATTTTTGAACTTTTAGTTTACAAAACTTTTAGATAATGTCCTGCCATGCAATCTGGTGCTAGCTGGATGTTCAGTCAGAGCATTTGCCATGCATTCAGAAACCGTTTTTAGATGGTTTTAAATATGTGCACTTGCTAGTTTGAGGTATAATGAATGAAGTGGACTTGTCATCAATAACAGAGACCCAAAAATCCAATCTACCACCTTAATTTGACTTTGTTCCTATGTGTGATATAACTTTGCTCCTTTGTCTCACATTTTTAATTACTCTTGTGAGTACAATGTGAAGTATGAAGTCACTTCATCACATAATATGAAGCATGGCAGTCAGTTCTTTGGAATATAAGGACTTTAAGAGAGACAATTTTAGTTAAGATAGCATTGGAGGTCAGCCCTTCACATTTCCATTCCATTGGCTCTTCCATCATTCCACTCCTCTGTAGGGTAATATTGGTACATAGTCTATAAACTTTTCCTTCTATCATATTCTACTTGAATCATACCATAAATATACCAACAGAAATATCTGTTCCCTACCATAAATTCCATAAGAAATGCAAAAAAATCTCATACACATTTCAGTAACTGCTATATGAAAAATTATCTGGAAATATAAACCTTTATTTGCATGAAATTATACGTGCCATTGAAGAAAATGCTGAATACATCATTCTCAGCTCTGCTTCAGACCTATTTCTCTAAACACATGCTATAGTACTTGAAATATCTTTATCATTAATTTAGCAAGACACTGATGAATAAGTATTTCCATACCTATATTCAGCCTAGTTCTCATGAGACTTCAAAATCTACACCACTGGTGAAACTGGAATGTTTTAAGGCAAATAATAATAATAAAAAAGAGCGTGAAGAAAGCAAGTGAATTTAAACTATGAAGAATAAAGAAGTCTCAAAACAACCATGCTATTAGGATTTTTTCTCTAGTTCAAGTCTAGAAAATTAAATGTCTAATGTGAAAAAGCCATTTGTTATTTGGTAGTGATGGCTGGAGTAGTTTTGACTCTCAGACAGTGCAGTAAAATCAGATTCAAGTCACATTAAGAATGATGTGACTTCAGCAAGAGGTAGGTAATGCTGGTGTATGAACCAGGACCACTGCCAAGAACTGAATACATTTCCTTTTCTAAAACTTTTTATTATCTTAATAAATATAAAAATCCTTAAAGTAATAATCACAAGTATTAATGCTTTTTATGAACTATGTATTAGTGTATAGTAATAGTGCAGTGGCAAACGGAAGCTTTTTCATATTTAAAATAAAAAAGTAACATAGAAGCAAAGTGATGTTAACAGAATATGTAATGAAGAAGCATATTCACTGCAATTTGAAAAGAATGCCAAGTCTTACAATGGTTCTGGATATAGGCAAACCAAGAAATGAGAAGAGAGAATTTTAAAAATCTGTTTCCCAAATATTTACTCACAGGCCTTCTCTCAGAGCACCCTGTGGGAAAGACAAGGAGCAAAGAGCCATCATTCAGGAGACAGGGTAGATACAAAATTTCAATAGTAGAACTTTGAAGAAGTGCTTCCTAAATGTTAATTATTGGTTGACTGATGATATGTGGAGCCCTTCATCAGCCTATGCACAGTAAAACTGGTTTGGGACAATGGCTATCAAAGGAAATAAAGACTGAGATTTAAAAGTGTGAAGCATAGTGACATGAAGTTGTGTGGGAGTATTGATCTGCTGGAGGCAAGAAAGCTTTGCGAAGAAATCTGGACAGTCTGAATCAATGGGCTGAGGCCAGATGTATGAGGTTCAACAAAATCCAGTGCCAGTTCCTGCCCTTGGGTCAACAACCCCATGCAGAGATGCAGGCTGAGAAGCACAGAAAACAACAGGTCCTGGTGGTGCTGGTCAACAGCAGCTGACCATGAGCCAGCACATGCCCAGGTGGCCAAGAAGGCCAATGGCATCCTGGCCTGTACCAGCAATAGTGTGGTCAGCAGGACCAGAGCAGTGATTGTCCATCTGTACTGGGAACTGGTAAGGTCACACCTCGAGTCCTGCGTCTAGTTCTGGGCCCCTCACTACAAGAAGGAAATTGAGGTGCTGGAGCTTGTCCAGAGAAGGGTGAAGGAGCTGATGGAAGGTCCAGAGGTAAGTCCTAGATGGAGCAGCTGAGGGAACTGGGGGTGTTTAACCTGGAGAAAATGAGGCTCATGGGTAACCTCATTGCTTTCTACAACTGCCTGAAAAGAGATTGTAGGAGGTGGGGTTGGCTTCTCCTAGGTAGCTAGTAACAAAACAAGGGGAAATAGCCTCAAGCTGGGCCAGCGGCAGTTCAGATTGGACACCAGGAAGAATTTTTTCACTGAAAGAGTGATAAAGCATTGGAATAGACTGCCCAGAAAAGTAGTGGAGCTACCGTCCCTGGGAGTGTTCAAGAAATGACTGGGTGTTATGACACTTAGTGTCATGGTTTAGTTGGCATTGTGATGTCTGATCAAAGATTGGACCCAATGACCTTGGAGGTCTTTTCCAACCTTAATTATTCCATGATCATTAATATCAATCACAAATATTCAAGGGACATGTGGAAATTTTAGATCAAAGCTGGGAGAAAAGCCTCTGTCCCTTACGTGGAACAGACAGATCTCTACAAAGATGTACAACCAGATACCGTGATACTGAAACACTATAAAAGGAAATCATGGGCTTATGAGGACTAGCAAAAGTCAGCAATCAAAACCTGTCAAAGTCACGTCTGCTCAGTGTCGTCTGTTTGAAAGCAGAGAATGATTATAAGTTATACAGTCTAATATACATATGCTAAAGAATAGAATTCAGAAGGTCTGTTTTATGTCATCTGATGAGGTCAGACAAGGAAAATCCCAGCTAAAAACTTCATTGTCATCTCTGGAAATGGATGTTGGAACAAGGCTTGCTACCAGCTATGAATTTTGTCATATTTAGTTTTTATAAACTATGAAATTATGGGAAGATAATTTATGTAGATTATCTCTATTTCAATAAAGGTATTTTGTCTGGGAAAGGAATGGCCTCAAACTTCTCTAGCAACTTGTTAATGACTGTGTATCATTACTGAAAGTGACATAAGAGCAAATCCCTAAAGTACTGGTTTTCTCTACCTGCTGAGAAAGATTGTTTGAAATTCATTTGCATAGGATCTCAATGGGCCATAATTAAGTCCTGTTCCAGATGTGTGGGGTCAGATCTTTTTTTATTTAAAAGCCTGTCAGTTGTGTTTTTATCTACTATGTAAAGCCATTCACTTTAGAGCTCTTGACTGAAGGGACCAAGCTCCCTGTTAAGTTCCCTTGGATCCTAAGCTTTTCGCCTTCTGGGCTGTCTGTTCCCTTGTCACTCTACTCTCTTGATGCTGTCTTGGGAAAACTCGAGAAGCCTTTGCCAAACTGGCCATAAAGTGCTGCTCCATGCTGGCAGCTGCAATGGCTGCTGGTGTCTGTGAAGCTTATTAGGACAGGATGTAGCCCCAGTGCAGAGCAGCAGCTCAGTACAGAGAGCCATGTTTTGTTCTTGGTGAGCTCCTCTAATCTTCAGATGCTTTTAGATTTTTTCTGTTTTCTTCAGGAGGTGTCCAAGACCCTGGAAAACTACAGCTCACACACGTTAATCACAGGTACACTTCTGATGTTGCTGTCACCAGCAAATGAGACATAATACTGGGCTAGATAGATCCTGCCTAACCTGCCGTGGCTGCTTTTATCAGCTGCACTGCAAGGTGACCTTGTACACTCGGTGCATACTGGTTTAAATTTCACAGAGAGGTCGACCTGTTGCTTTATAAGAAAAGTGTTTTACATGCACAGGTTCCTCAAGTGTCATTTAAGCGCCTCACCTTCACAAGAATTATTGATTTAGTGGAAATTACTTAGTGCCAGAAGAAATAAAAATGAGGCAATGCATAATACCTGTATGACAAAAGGAAACCTCTATATGCATTACATTTAAAATGGTTAGCTTTAAAAAACCCACTGTCATGAAAAGCACTTCTCTGCTTTAATGGCAACAAAATAATAAAGATAATATGCGGAATTTATGATTTTTACTGACCTCCTGCTTTGTTCTGGAAACCCTGACTAGCCATGCGATAAGCACCAATCCTCTCTCTTCTGGAAGTTAGTACTTAGAACGCACACAGAATTTTTTCCCCCTGCTTCGTTGAATGCAGAAAAAAGCACGGAGAAGAACTGTGGTGCAAAATGCTTTGAGACAACACAGAATCAGAGAGGAACTGAGAGCCTATTCCAAAAATCCTTAGAGAGTCAATCAATAGGATGGAGAAGTTTCATTTACCAAAGCCACTAGGTGTCCCTGCTAACCTGCAGCAGCAGCAGCAGTATCAAGTCCTGCTGGAAGATACAAACACACTTCATAAACCTGTCCAAGAAAAATACCGCACTACCAAATCAGGCAGCATCACCTGCCCAGCTGTGCATCACTTCATTGTATTGTCCATTACTTTTACCTTGCAGGCTTTTAGGGATGCAATACTTGCAGGAAAGGTCAGTCAGTACTAGTCAACTGCACTGTTTCCTGTTCATTAAATAAACCAGGTATGTCCTTGGCAAATGTATTTTGAGACTGGAAGCTTTCTGAGACCACACAGTTCTCAATCAAAAGCCAGGAAGTTTTCTGTGGTGTCCATTGCATTGGGTGCATCAAAATGAATAATGCAGCATTCTTGAAAAGGGCACAGATGCTGTTCTTTTAGTACTGACTAAGACAAACATATTAAGGGGGCTTTTTTTTTTTTTTTTTCTGCTCCATTTTTACTGTTTTCATATCTGAAAGCATATGATTTGATTTAAAATCTTGTGTCTGGGAAGGGACAGTTTTTGCAGTATATCATATGCAGATTTAGGGACTGTTCATGCAAGTGTAAGATATTGCAGCATGTTATTTTAAAAGACCTTATTTCACACTCAAATAAATAAGACGTTTATTATTAACACTACTGGGAACAGTGCTCACCCAATGTTGCACTTCCAACCTTAATTATTCTATGATTCTATGCTTCTTGTGATACTGAAACAAAAAGAATACATTTTGAATATAGTGTAATTACATGCAGTAGCAGATAACTCCCTCTAACTTGCTTTTTACAAATTAGAG